>KV722330.1:702834-721539 GCA_001687445.1 Obba rivulosa
TATAACCATACACAAAATATGTATTTACTTCATCTCATTCACTAACCATTTCCAGGTGACCTAAAAATCTCAAAATCCCGGCGTGTCAAGCGCTCACTGCCACGAGCATCTACCCACCACAATTCCTTCTCTAGACTCTGAGTCCCGACGTCCCGTTTGCTCAATGACGCGGCAGTGCACGAGTGATAAGACATGTCTCCTGGAGTTGTCAAATATATCTGAACACTGTTCTGTGACTTTGCGGCTGTTACCAGTCGCTGAGACTCACGCGCTACACAAGTCCGCACGACGCTAGCCTAAGGGGGCGATGTGCCGCCGAAGAAACGGGAAGTCGTCGAATTTCTGACTCTTCCCCGGTGGATTCGTTTCTCTCATGACGATGCGACTCCCAAGATACACCATGAGCAGCCCACCACAGTGCTTTGGTTCCTGTCCACTCGATCATCCCGCAGCAAGGCATGGCTTGTCTTTCGGATTGCTTCCGTCCATCTGAGTGCTGTGCTGCTACTTTGTGGCAGTTGACGGCTTTGTTCGAATGAATCTGGCTCGTGCCACATGTGGCCCGCCGTTGTCGTACCAAAGGGAAATGTGATCCTGGCAATTCGCACATCTCCCAGCGGGCCACAACCAACGCGCAACAGGAGGATGAAGACAATGGAGGCCCGTTGTGAAATAGTCCGAGGAAGTTCTGATGGAGATGCCTCATGGTTTGGTTTGTGATCACGGCCGTATGCTGGCAATGGTCCGTATAGACACCGAATGAAGTCATAAGTTATAGCTACGAGGCGAGGGAGCTGTGGCAGGGGCGCACTGGTTGGCTGTCATGTATCCAGCGACAAAGTGAGGTGGCCACATACTCCGTCGCACATAAAAGCAGCCCTTGCTCGGGTTCCCGAAGACATCAGACTTTGAAGCTACCTCGATTTCCGCATCCTCAGACGTCCTACGCGAGTCCAACTCCACATCATATTCACTACTAAGATGTATTCATCCCACCATCAATATACGGCCTCCAACAGACAATATATTTCAGTACCGAACACCGCCTACCAGGCTTCGCAACACTTGATGGCATGGAATGCCCCAGAGCATGTTCTGGGAGGTCGTGTGTTCCATGGTCATCCACAAATTGGCATCTTGGGTTCTACCCCGCTTCCCCAAGGTAGTATCTCGCTGTAGCTAATGTAGATCCTGTGCTAATATTCATGTTAGTAGGTTCCCATCCTCCTGTTATGGATCTGCAGGCGTCGTTCCCAAGCAATCCGGGGGACATGCACTTGTACAATCTACATGTAAGTCCTCCTCGGCATCTCGAGATGTCAGAATTTATTCACAGCCAATTGCTTCTAAACAGCCGACTCGCCCCATTGCGCCAGGTCAACATGCAGATACGCTACAGATAACACTTGAAGATGCGCCATTCAACGGGCAAAGAGAACCTCTCGATGCCACGTCTTCCCAGGTCAGTTTCAAATGCAGTCTGTCTCGTAGCCATGTCCCATAAGACAGCCCACGCAGGATCCGATCGAAGGCGAATTTTTCGAGGGCTGGCAGCCCGATTTGCGGTACCAGCGCAACTGCCACAGGGACCAATGTGACGCCGACGCACCAGGCGACCTCGAGGGCGGGAGCCGCCTCAGTTCTACGGATACATCCGTAGAGCTAATCAGCCATGGCGGATACGTCCGCCATGGCAGAGCCAAACTGTACCATGTATCCGTGCGGATGCATCGCACATGTGGATGCATCCACACGGATACATCCGAATGTGAGTCGTACCCTCGCAGACTGCACGATGTATCTGCACAGATGCATCGCAGTTAGGGGTGCATCCGCGCGTCGATGCATCCTCACACACGTCGATGTATCCGCCCGGAGAAAAATAGTGTACACCCCGAGATTCGAACCACTTACCTTATAACTGGACTCCAGCTCACCATAGATTACCACTGCACTATAGTGATTTGCAATCATGCAAGGTGATAGCTGAATATGTCAGAGGTTATGTGCACCTTGATCTGGGCCACAGATGATGTAAAGCGAGTCACAGCTCCCAAACGAAGAGTGGATATGTAATATTACAGCGAGTCAGCGCAATGCAGCGGCGGGCTCGGTGAATGCGAGAGTGAGCGAGGAAGGCGGTGTCATACCGATGAACAGCACGCCCCCAACTTTGCAACATTCAACGAGTCAGCGCAACATGGCGGGACTGGTCTCATGAACACGAGACTGTGCAGGGGAGTGGAACACCCAGGATTGTGAGACCAGCAGGAAGTGAACAACTCGTGCGACATTCAACGAGTCTGAGTCGGCGCAGCGCAGTGGGGCGAGCTCAGTGAGATTGAGCGGGGGATCCATGTGGAATGAGGTTAAGGTACGTAAAATTTGTGATATATACAATAATGGCTAACATTTGTGTGAATACCTTTAGTGTAGTGGTTGTATTATGTACTGTCCAGTAGTACGGAATGTCACTTTCTAAGGTCAGTTGTTCGAATCCGCCCTCATACGTCTTATTTTTCTCCGGGAGGGTGCATCGACACGCGATGCATCCCGGACTGCGATGCATCTGTGCAGATACATCGCACATGTCGATGTATCCGGCAGATACGGCAGTCTGCGGGCATGCGCCTCAAGTTCGGATGTATTCGTGTGGATGCATCCACATGTGCGATGCATCCGCACGGATACATGGTACGGTTTGCGGATACATCCCGCACCTGTCCGGATTTGGAAGGTTAATCAGCCATGACTGACGTATCCGCCATGGCTGATTAAGCTCTACGGATGTATCCGTAGAACTGAGACTCTTGAGGGCGGCGGGTTCCGGTTCCAAGAATCCAATTTGGACATGGGTACGCGGGCATGCTGACACTGCCATTACCTGGGCTAACGTTTAACAGGACTAGTTGCTCCGCTCTCGAATCCCGAAGTGGCGAAGTTCAACACATTGGGAGGGTTTGGCCTCTATGCGCCCGACAAGACCCGAAACGAGCCCAGTGAGGTCAGTCAAGACATTGCTTCCACAGATGGAAGGATCTTCTCGGATACACCGACGGCTGGGCCCTCCTCCCTGGCCACGCACCAAACGACGCCAGAAAGCGACGTGCCGCCGAAGGAATCAAAAGTCACTAAAGGTGCCTACGGTGCGTCCTGCAACCACTGCAGGTCCGGTAAGAGAGCCTGCGTCCGAGATACCAAGGGCGCACCATGCAAGTGAGTGGCCACATACCCCCCTCCCGAGCGATATGCTCGCTCGCTCGACCCAGCGGCTGAAATTGGACGCTCTACAGGAGGTGCAGGCTGAAGATGGCCACGTCACCCACGCACGTGTGCACGAACAAGCGAGAGGTCAAGAAGCCCGGGAGGCCGCCGGGTATCTTGAACGGGCAAGGCAAGGGGAAGGGGAAGAAGAAGGATGCGAAGGTCATAATAGCGCCGGTGAACCGGGAGAACATGCAGGAAGATAGCACCGACAGAGACGCAGAGGAAGGGGAAGTGTAAGCGCAAAGCTTGAAGACCTCAACGGCTTGCCTTGCAAGATGGGGCTTTCGTTTCGTCTTGCGGGTATCTGCGTCTGCTCTCGTTGTTGACTACTATGTCCTGTGCCCAGTAGTTCGCATGTTCTCTCTGTCACTGCATCAGCCAGCGACCAATCTATATATGATCCGAACGAAGATATTTGACATACAGCATGCGGTTCTTCGTTGCTCTCCACACAGATCAAGACCCGTCTTCGACACCGATCAAGTGCATGTCGTATAGTCAACCGGTCACAGCCAAGAAATTTTGAGGTCAACCTTGAGTTTCTGCGGCGAGATGGTGCTCCAATCTAGGACGTTATTCATAGAGAAAATCAAGAAATCAAGAGTCAGCGCTTTAGTGCCGGGGAGGTTGACAGCGCGTTGCCAAACGATAGGCCAGACCCGAAAAATTGGGTCCAGCGGAGTTTGAGGCTGGCGCCATAATACTATGGTGACGCCTTTGGCTGAGGCACTGGATGTCTCGTCCTCAGGCTTTTGTAATAATCCGGAACAAGAGCCCGCCATGAGGATATCGACAGTCAATTATCTGAAATCAAGAATATCGGCCTAAGAATGTCTCGCCGTGCTGACGTCATCGCCAACTCAATCAAAAATGCGCCTATCGTTTGGCAACGCGCTGCAATAAGTACACCTTTCCGGCTTTCTCTCGTTCCTGTGATGATGATACGACGCCCACTAAACACGTAACTGAGAAGCTTATCACAACTCCCTGGTTCCCGTTCGCTCAATTATATGACCGTACTTGAATGATCGGACTTATCTCCTGGGTTGCTATAAGTAGTCGCAGCACAGCATTTAAATAGATGGGATGGCTGTCGACAGCACAAGCTGCTCGTGCCATATGTGGCCACCATTATCGTACCAGAGGAGAATGTGATCTCAATTCGCATATCTCCCAGCGGGCCACAATCGACACGCAGCGGGAGCATGAAGACAATGGTGGCCTATTGTGCAATAGTCCGAGGAAGATCTGATGGAGATGCCTCATGGTTTCGGTTTGTGATCACGACCGTATACTGGCATTCGTCCGTATAGATACCGAGAGAAGTCATGTCGTAGCCACGAGGCGAGGGTGTTGTGGCCGGGGCACGCTGATTGGCTGTCATGCATCCAGCGACAAAGTGGGATGGCCACCTACGCTGTCGCGCATAAAAGCAGCCGTGCTCGAACTGCTGGAGACGTCAACCCCTTGAAACTACCCCGATTTCCGTGCGCTCAGACGTCCTGCACGAGTCCAGCTTTCTATTACCTTCGGTTCTATAATGTATTCGTCCTACCGCCAGCACGAGGCTTCCAATGATGGACACCACATTCCAGAACCGAGTGCCCCCTACCAGGCCTCGCAGTACTTGATGGGATGGGATATCCCAAACTACATTCCCCGAAGCCAGGATACATCCTGTAGTCATCCACCGGCAGACATGTTGGGATCGCCCCTCCCTCCACATGGTAGAATCTCCGTGTCAATGACATAGATCCTCTGCTGATATACATGTCAGCAGGTCCCATTTCTTCTGCTTCTACACAGCAGACAATGTTCCAGAGCAGTGCGGGGGACACATATCTGTACGATCTGCATGTAAGTGTTCCTCGGCGTCTCGTGGTATCCACATCTATTCACGACAAAGCTGTCGCTGTACAGCCGAGTCACCCTCTTGGGCCAGACCAGCATGCAGATACAAGTCAGATCACATTTATAGATGTGCCATTCAACGGGCAAAGAGAGCCCCTCGATGCTACATTGTCCCAGGTCAGTTATAAATGTAATCCGTCTCGTAGTCATGTCTGACAAGATGGCCCGGGTAGGATCCGGTCGAAAGTGAATCTTTCGAGGGCTGGCAGCCCGATTTGCGGTACCAGCACAGCTGCCACAGGGACCAGAGTGATGCCAACATACCTGGCGCCATCGAGGGCGACGGGTTCCGGCTTGGAGACTCCGATTTGGACATGGGTAAGCGGGTATGCCGACGCTCCTATTACCCGGACTAACTTTGACCAGAGCTGGATGCTCTGCTCGCGCCTGCTGTTCATCTCGGAATGACGAGATTCGACATGTTGGAAAGGTCTAGCTTCAACATGTCCGAAGAGAGCCTGAACGAGCCCAGCGAGGTCAGTCAAGACGTCGCTTCCGCAGATGGCAGGATCTCCTCAGATACGTCGACGGCCGGGCCCTCCTTCCATCCCAGGCCCGAAACGACGCCAGAGGGCAATATGCCGCCGATGGAATCGAAAGTCACCAAAGGTGCCTACGGTACGTCCTGCGACCTCTGCAGGACCTACAAGAAAGGCTGCGTCCGAGACGCCAGAGGTGCGCCATGCAGGTGAGCGACGACCCACTCGCCGAGCGATGTGCTCGTTCGCTCGACCACGGGAGCTGACGTTAGATGCTCTACAGGAGGTGCAAGCTGAAGATGCTCGACTGCACGAACGACAAAAGGTTCAAGAGGCCCAGGAGGCCACCGGGCGTCTTGAACGGGCAAGGCAAGGGGAAAGGGGAAAGGGAAGAAGAAGGATGCGGAGGCATAACGGCGCCAGCAAAAAGGGAGAATATGCAGGAAGATGTGAAAGAGATAGCACCGACAGAGACGCAGAGGAAGGGGTGGGGTAAGCGCAAGGCTTAAGACCTCGATTGCTCGCGTTGCCGGCTTGAGCTTTCCTCTCGTCTTGCGGATGGCCTGTGAGACGTCGGATATTCCTGTCATCCCACTTCCTTTGTCTGTTGTTGACGCTCTTCGTATCCGACGTTATCTGTGTCTATTCTGACTGTTGATCGTAATGATGTCATGTTGCCCAGTAGTTTGTATAATCACTCTATTAAATACCAGCCAATTCAATGTTCTGTCTATCTTTCAATCTGGAGCAAATGAAGTGACTAGACGTACATCGGTGCCTTCCAGAGATCAAGACCTACCTTCGACGATTGAGCGGGCAACGCCGTGCAGAGATACCTTCATGGTCGCAGGAAATGAAAAATCCAAGTCGACTCCGAGTTTCTGAGACGAGAGCATGCACCAACCGAGGACGCTATCCACGAAGGGCATAGACAAGGGTCAGCGAGGAGGCTTAGTAGTCGACTCACACATGACAAGGTGCACGCCCTCCGCTGGTGGATGCTCTCGGGTGACATCAGACTCGGCAGAGCCAAAGCTGCATGGGCGTCGCGCAAGCCAATGCTGGCAGCTGCTGTGAGGCTGTGAGCGAAGCGCAATCGACGAAACTAGCGCCCATGTGGCGGAGTCTAGTAGCGGAGGCACAAATCGGACGGTTCCTGCTAGCAACACCGGCACTTCGGAGTTATTTCCAGACATGAAAGACCGTCACAAGAGGTTGAAGGGTTCATTGTACTTGCTTCTAGGAGCATCAGCCTTCTATGCACTCCCAGACTGGTGTGCTTCTACCCCGCATCCGCCAGCCACCGACCAGCTCTGCTTGACACTTGCATCCTTGTCCTCATACAACTGCTCTCCAGGGGATACTCGTTCGAACAAAGCACAGGATTCCGTTGAAATATACAGCAACAGCAATAAAATTTGATGTGTGGTCCTTTCATCTTACGGCGTACCTACAACCCCTGTCGTCGAATCTATGAGATCCACGACGCAGTATCCGTTCACGGGCACGTATTGCCGCGTGATCATCTTGATCGCCTCCTGCGCAACCATACCACCAAGGAACGCAGCCGTGTTAGGCAGCTCAGCAGTTGGCGAGCGTGCACTGCGCGTCGCAGATCAGGTGAACGCACCCAGAAAGTGATATAACGTGATCAGATCCAGCGATAAAACACTTGACTGTGAACTTACAGTTCGCCAATGGCAAGTTCGGCCTCTTCAGGAAGCTCGACATCTTTACCAACAAGAGCATGTACCTCCGCGCGGAGAGCGTCGACTGTGACTGAGGAACCGTCTGTCGGCAGGTGTCAGTTATTACGACGGCCAGAACACGACCAGAAACATACCAGGAGTCTGCGAGAGCAATGTGGATAGTGCCGTGAGGGCAAGATGCGTTCCAGTCTCGCGAGGCGAAATCTGAAGCGACTCGACTGTACCACACAGAGACCAGAATCAGGGTTGTGTTGTGATGGCCACCGGCGCCGCGGAGCACTCACCGACTGCTGCCTTATCCTTGTCCCACTCTCCCCATTTCCGGCCCCTGAGCACCCGTAGCTGATGTGAATTCTTCAGGAACGTGTCTAGCTCCTCTTCATTGATCTCCTGCGCGACATTGGGGAAGATATCGGTCAAAAGCTCTGTGAAGTGCTCCTACAAAGCGCACGCATGAGTGAGCTGTCGGGTACAAATGGGTCCAGACATACCTTCTCCTTACGCGCCCTGTCGCGATACAAGTTCTGCAGCTTGACATAGCTCTCTGTGTCCGTGCGCATATCTGGCAGCGCCGCGCTGAGCGGGAGGCACCCGGGCCCGCCGGGCGAACCGACAAACGTGTTGAGCGTGCGCAGCAGAGCGTGGAATGCCGGGTTCGGGCTCGGCGGGAGGTCTGCACCGGTCTTGGTCGAGGATGCAGGCGCCTCGAGGGGAGGAAGTGTGAACAATGCGGCAATCTCGCTGGGGACGGCAGGCTCGAACCAGACGCGCCACGCCTGCGCCTCGGCCTCGTCGAAGTTCTCCTCGTCGAGCTTCCGCTTCATCGCGCGGACCTGCGCCTTGAAGTCATTCTTCTCAGCCGGCGTGATCGGCAGCCTGTCATCGTGCTGTGCGACGTTTAGCCTCGAGTCCGGACGAGTAAGATTATACTCCAGTAGCTCACCTTCGCGCGCCACTCGTCAACGGCGCGGACGAGGATGACGACGAATGGGATGTGCGCGTGTGTGGTTGGGTCCACATTGTCGAAGTCGAGTTCGCGCGCCCACTGAAGAAGCTCTGGGAAAGGACGTGTTATGCGGAGGGACGGGGTTCCGTCTGTATGTGGCTGGGACACTGCAAGAATGAAGTAAGTCAGGAAGTGCCTTCCGAGTCAGAAATCAAGGGGCGCACCGCAGTGTTCGTGGAATTGGGTGTAGAATTCCGCCAGGAAGCCCGCAGAACGTACCGCTATCAGTGGCGGATTGGTCAGATCCGCCCACAGCAGGCCTGCCAGCTCGTCCAGCACATCCTTGTCCAGGTTATGCGCAATGACCAACGAGAATGACCGGATTGTCTCGCGCCCTTCCTCTGTCTTCAGCAACTCCTTCACATCCGTCAGGACCGCCTCTCCGTCCACACTATCGTTCAGCTCTCGCAGTAATGGAAGTGCCTCCTTCGCTCGCGGCTTCCCAATGCTCTCTTGTGCGTTCAGGAAGAAGTTGTTGCCCGCATCAGCAGCAGTGGCGATGGCTGAATCGAGGAGAGTGAAGTGGCCGATCCCAGGAAGCACGAGGTTCTTCAAGATCGCGGTGGCGGTTGCCGACGAAGATAGGACAAGGATGCGCGAAGACTCTAGTGCAGATTGCCCTGAGGCTGCCCATAGCCTGATAACATCCCAGACAAGGTGAGATGTCAAGCAGGTTCGCTGAACGCGTCGGGCTCACCGAAGCTGGCGATCATAGCGGCGAGTCTTGTTGTCTGGAGCGTCGCTGCACAAACGTTTCAACGAAGTCTCGTATTATATATGACCCGGACATACGTAACGGCGCTGGTAGCCTGCTCGATATCCTGCGATTCGCCTGTCGTGCTCATCGTGTCGTGCAGCGCACAAGCCTATTCAAGCGGTCCGCGCGCCACAACTGCGTGCAATGTTGTTGATCGGCCATGCAGATATGGCAACTTCAGGACGAATATCGTAATGGGCAGGTTCTGCACCGTTTATGTGTGAAATTGCACGACTTTAACTGCAAACTCCACTGGAATAGGAATGAATCCATCCATGTATACAAGCGCTATCTCTCAGCAAGTTTGAGTTTGGAGACGTAACACGAGATCGTACGTACCTAACTCTTTGACCAGGCACATTGCGCGACTACAATACTAATACTTACAGCCGTCGCCGTTATCGCCACTTGCCTCCATGGGATACGCGCACGAGCGGACGGTCATGTATCTCCGAAATCGTGGGTTCCATCATTTCTGCGAAGCTGTGCAAGCCTGATGTGATTGGCGCAAACTGGCCATTGGCCTGCGCTCCTGACAGATTGGGGTTAAATATAGATTTCTTCGCGTTTAGCAGCTGCCGGCTTTGTCATTATGCGCTCTAGCTTCTACGATGCCCATGAGGTTCGTATATAAGCAATCTAGTCGCGCTGCTGCGAGCTACGCGTTGTCGACTGCGCATCCTTGGCGATGGGCGCGCCACCGCCAGCAGAGGATCTCTTCTCCTCGCTGCAAACCGTCTTGAGCGAAGACGTGCTTCGCACTCAAGTCTTCCAAGCCAACGCGCTCCCGAACGAGAGCGAGTGAGTGGAACGTTTGTCGACGTGTCGAGTCATCTGACAGTTGGAGCGAAGGATTTGGCAGAATTCCCTAGTCTTTCCAGCCGGTGTAGCTAGCATCTCTGCTGCGCTCTTGTTGCTACATCTCGTTCTTCAGTCGAAAGCTGTGAAGGCTCTATGCGCTAGAGTATGTATCTCTAAGGCAGCACCGGTTGAAGACGCGAGCTCTGAGTCTGTAGTTGCGGCTGATGACGCAGAACTACCTCACGTTGGTGGTCATGTAGAGAGTGTCGGAGGCCTTGTGATCTTTGCGTTTCGTTGCGTGCGACTACTCTGTTGCTTGGCGTTACTTGCCCTATCTGTGCTGACGGCGATCGCTCCAAATGTCCGCAAAGCGCATTCCGGCCCCTTTACGAGCAGTCGTGGACTTAACTTGAGTCTCTGTGGCGTATACGTGAGTCAGAACAGACATACTGCGAGCAAGAGCTGAGAGATTCGAATTTTATTCAGATATATGCAACTCTTCTGTCCATCGTGTCCGTCCTAGCCGGACAATGTTCCAGTAAACTTGCATGTCGGCATTTAGTTACCGTTCTGGTTGTGACTTGGGCTGTATACATGTACCGCGACATCTGGCCCCTTGCGACTTTCACACTGTCCCCGTTAGACGCGGGTGAAGGATGGATGTTCTGGACAAAGTTCGCTGCTCTTTCGATGGCAGGAGTGGTAATCCCGCTTATTGCGCCGCGACAGTACACACCCCTGGATCCTAAGGTCAGCTCTTGTCATGTAGTCCCGGCATCTCTTACTCATAATAAGTACCAAAATCCTCTAGGACCCGAAGGAGCCCAGCCCAGAACAGACGGCCTCCCTCCTGTCTTTGGCACTGTACATATACATGAATCCACTCATCATGAAGGCGTATCGTACTCCCCACCTCAAGCTAGATGAGCTACCTCCGGTGGCTGATCATGACATGGCGAAGCCTCTGATCGAGAAGAGTTTCCCTGTGAGTGTGCACGCCATATGAGCACCTCAGTTGCTGATAAATGGTCGAATAGCACTTGGACCCCTTTAAAATGAAGAAAGATCAACACTTATTCTTAGGGATGTTAATAGTGTTCTGTGAGCACGTACGGCTTTGTTGGCTGATATTCCACGCCTGACGAGGCGTCTATAGGGAAGGAATGGTTGATTCTGTGTCTCATGCTTATGATCAGGGTGCGTATGTTCACTTTGGTGCATACGGTTGCCTGACCATCCTGACAGGCCCTCGCTCAGCTTGCGAGCCCGGTCGGTGTGAACAGGCTCCTAGCGTGAGTGAATGGCTTCAAGTACGCTGCTATGACTGAGCGGTCGCCTAGTTACCTCGAGACCGGAGGCAAGGGCGCTGTCGTTCGTCCATGGGTATGGATCTCATGGCTGTTCCTGAGTCCTGTTGTGGGCTCTCTTGCGTTCCAGCGGTATCTCTTTGTAGGGGTATGCGAAATCTCTTAATTCCTACGCCACACCAATTATTCAACAAAAGCCTGTGTAGAGCAGATTGATCTGTCACGTACAGGCCATCCTCACGTCTCTGATATTCAGCCACTCACTGCAGATCCGTGTTAAAGCGGAAGATGATCAGTCTTCGAGTACTTCCGCAGGACCTAGTGCTACTGCCACCCCCGATACTACCTGTGTAGTAGAGTTCACCGAGGGCGATTCTACAGACAGCGAGAACGAAAGCGGGGAAAGGACTATTGGCGCAAGCACCATTAGTGCAGGCTCGTCAACGAGGGACAAGCAGAAAGCCAAAGCCGACAACCAACAGAAACCCATGTCCCTACCTCCGGCACGCAAGACGTCGAAAAACCTAGTGGGTAGGTTGAACAACCTCGTCACTATTGATATCGACAAGATCGCTAACGCACGAGAGTGGGTCGCGCTTGGTAAGTCAGAGACGCGTTCTTTCGGTTGAGCTTACTAATGTTTGAGTAATTCTCAGTCGTCATGGTACCATTGCAGATGGGTCTTTCGATCTGGTTCCTCTACACCGTTCTTGGCTGGAGGTACGAGAACCTGAGGTCTTACGTAGCTTTTATCTTACTCGTCGCCCAGCGCTTTCATCGGACTTGCCGTGATGCTCGCGTTGTTCCCAGCACCCGGGTATATAACCAGTCTAACACAGAAAGTTCAGAGAGAGAAGATGAAGAAGGTGCGTAAGTGAACGTGTCATGAGGTGGGGTCCGACTGACAGCTTCGTAGACTGATGCTCGTGTACAAGCCGTCACCGACAGTGAGTGGTAGCGACATGGTTATTGTCCCTTCTAAACCCGGGATAGCTATGAGCGTGGTTCGCATGATCAAGCTGTTCGGGTGGGAGTCACGAGTGTCAGAGCAGATCGCTCAGAAGCGCACGGAAGAGCTGGTACTGCAGAAACGGTATCAAATCCTTAACTTATCTGCCTCCGTCGCCAGGTATGTTTGATCAAAATCCATTGTGTGTCTGTACTCAATGTTTTTCAGCTACGTGATTCCACTGGTGACTTTGCTCGCCACCTTGTTTACCTACGTGAGTGGCAGCTACTTGGGGCAATGCTTACGCTGAGATTTTGCTATGAAGACGGTTATCATGAAGCAGGAGTTGTCAGGTAGATCGTCATATCACAACCTAGGTTGAGTGGTAACTGACTCATGTCCCAGCTTCCAAGCTCTTCTCCTCCATGGCTGGTGCGAATATTTGAACACGATTTTTTTCAAGACCGCGGTGACTCATTTTCCTCAGTGTTCGACATAATGCGAAGGAGCTTGGGAATGACATTGGGATTCGTACCCTTGTGTATTCAAGGTAATCACTGCCTCGTATCCCTGTCAGTACTGTAATTAGACCCCTTTTTTAGGCATTGTCTCTTTGGAACGAGTGCAAGACTTCTTGCGAAACGTGTGTATCCTTCTTCTGCGACTCATGTCTACTGGTACTATCGCTACACATGGCAGACGGAACTATTGGATCAATTCACATCCGCCAAAGAAGGGGACGCTCCCGTACCACGATCAGAGGCTCCTTCAGGGGTCATCGGAATTCGGGAGGCTGCATTCACTTGGGCAAACGAGAGCGATGGCAGCCTGACTCCCGGTTCCCAGCGACACAAATTCATTCTTCGCATAGAGGATGATCTTATCTTCGAACGGGGTCAAGTAACCTTGATCGTCGGACCCACCGGCTCTGGGAAGACATCGATCCTCATGGCTCTATTGGGTGAGCTATTGTGATCTAGTATAAGTCTTTGTATCGGTATATGAACGACTATTCCCTGTGCACAGGTGAAATGCACTACATCCCGTCCGGCCCTAACTCCTTTGTTGTCCTTCCCCGGGGCGAAGGCGTAGCATATGCTGCTCAAGAGTCGTGGGTACAGAACGAGACTATCAGGGCAAGTTCCTTTCCGATCAGACGTCGAACTATTGAATGCCAGCGGTACATACTTAGGACAACATTCTGTTCGGAAGTCCGTATGACGAGGAGCGCTACAATAAAGGTATCATTTTGACGCCGTCTGTTGACTAGTCTTCCCTTAGACCTGTTTAGTGATCATGCAATGCGCGCTCCAACGTGACCTGAGCTCGTTCGATGCAGGCGACCAAACGGAAGTTGGTGAAAAAGGATTGACTCTTAGGTGAGCCGTGGTTTTACATAGAGACAATCCCGTGACATAGCATGTATACCTCAGTGGTGGTCAGAAGGTGACAGACGACGTACAAAAGATCACGCACCTGAATTGCTAATCAGTTGTTTCTGTCATTCATTAGGCACGCGTTACCCTTGCCCGTGCAATCTACTCTCCTGCGAAAATCCTGCTCCTTGATGATGTGAGACGTTCATTATCTACCCATAGAGCGGAGATTGACCATCCGAAGGTTCTTGCAGCTCTTGATGTGCACACTGCTAAGTGGATCGTGGACAAATGTCTGAAAGGCG
Source organism: Obba rivulosa (assembly GCA_001687445.1). Taxonomy (NCBI): domain Eukaryota; kingdom Fungi; phylum Basidiomycota; class Agaricomycetes; order Polyporales; family Gelatoporiaceae; genus Obba; species Obba rivulosa. Next base: position 716,702 of record KV722330.1, read on the forward strand.
ATCTAGTCCGCGGTCGTACGGTAATCCTTGTGGTACGTGGAGTCGGGGCTGAAACATGGTTCAACTACTTACTTGGGTTGCAGACGCACAATGTAGCGGTTGCAGGTCCTATAGCGGATTTCGTAGTCTCACTAGATACAGACGGTCGTATCGCCAGTCAGGGTTCCTTGGACTTGGCTTTGGCGAAGAATGCAAAACTTTTGAAGGAGGTTCTGGAAGAAGAGGAAGAAGTTGAAAAGGCCGAACAAGAAATCGATGAAGGAGATTTGGATGCTTCTGTACTGCAGAACACGAGCGGCAAGCTAGTTGTCCAGGAGGAAATTGCTGTCGGACACGTCGGATGGACCGCCTGTAAGCCATGCAGCACGTATCATGTCTTGACTTCTATTTACTCATTTGCAGTTAAAATGTGGATCAAGGCTCTAGGCGGCTCGTATCCTCTTCTCTTCTGGGTTTGGAGTGTCGGGGGGAACTTCATTACAAATGCCATGATTGTTATCCAAATCTGGTTCCTTGGCTACTGGGCGGCGCAATATGAAGACCATGACCCAAATGAAGTGCATGTCGGATTGTGAGTCAGTTCAGCCGCTGTAGAAGTATGTGATTTACCGAGAACGGGGGGTTTTCAGCTACCTTGGTCTCTACTCTGCTATGCTGCTCCTACTAACTTTCTCGTTCGCAACTTCATGGATTGTTTGGGTTATCGGCGGCCTCAGAGCATCTGCACAGATCCATCGGGAACTTATCAACTCCATACTAGGGACGACGCTGAGGTGAGCACGGAATTGTCCCATTTGTGGTAAATGTACACGTTTGCATGCAGATGGCTCGATAAGACGCCTGTATCGCGCATCATCGCTCGATGCACGCAAGACATGGATGCGCGTAAGCACCTCCTTCACCAAGGGAACCAGGTGCTAATAATCGCCTTGACGCAGTCGACTCTCAACTCACGCAGTCTGCATCCTCGATGATAGATGGATTTCTAGACATCTGCATTCGCTACTTCTTGGTAGTAGCGTTCTCTCCAATCTTTTCTATCCCAGGTGCTGTCATCGCTGGATTGGGCGGGTGGTATGGGCAGATTTACTTGAAGGCGCAGTTGTGCGTCAAACGGGAAATGAGCAATGCCAAAGCTCCCGTGATAGGTCATTTTGGAGCTGCAATAGCCGGTCTCAGTACGCATGTTCGTCTGTGCTATGGCTAAGCCTAACATCACTGGCCAGCTTCGATCCGCGCCTATGGAGCACAGGAAGCCTTTAGACAAGAGTCCATGAGCCGTATTAACAATCTTACTCGAGCGGCAGTGCCATTTTACGATATCGCGAGGTCAGTTAATTGCCTGTCGCTCAAATCCACGGAAATGTCAAACATTGAGTAGATGGGTCGCCATCCGCTTTGATGCGCTCGGGGGGATCTTCGTCTCTAGCCTCGCGGCATACCTAGTTTATGTTGCCAATATTCAAGCCTCAAACATAGGATTCTCGTTGAATGTGGCAGGTACGAATCCATGGCAGTACAACATCGCAATTCTCGAATCGTTCATGATGATCGTCTAGTTAGCTTCTCGACTATGATCTTGGTGTGGATCCGGAACGTGAACGAATTGGAAGTGAATGGTAAGTTTTACCGACTAGTTCTCTCGACATCTTGAAACTAATTATTCTCGACAACAGCAAACAGGTAAATATATTGCTTAGGACGAAGAAGCATTAAAATGACCTCGAATAGCCTAGAACGTGTGGAGCAATACCTAGAGATTGAGCACGAGCCGAAGTCATCCCCAGATGGCGTACCACCAGCATATTGGCCTGCAAGCGGCGAGCTCAAAGTGGAGAAGCTTTCCGCCCGCTACTCTCTGGTGTGTGTTACCTACAGCTCAAGTTGTTACTCCAACTTATTGATCACAAGGACGGCCCATGCGTGTTGCATGAGGTATCTTTTGAGGTCAAGTCAGGCGAGCGGATAGGAATTGGTGAGTGAACAATGCGGCTTCACTTGTCTAAATATACCTGAGAATGATGTAGTTGGACGTACTGGAAGTGGCAAGGTTCGTCATATAACGAGGATAGTCGCCCATATTATATACTCACACATCTCGTAGAGCTCTCTTACACTTGCACTACTGCGAGCTATTATCACCGAGGGCAAGGTGTACTACGATGGGCTTCCGACTGATGCGATCAACCTGGATGCGCTCCGGACTAACATCACTATCATTCCGCAAGTGGTGCGTCTCCTGCTAGCTTCGAGAGTCAAGTAGCTGAGGGACGTCATCAGCCTGAGCTGCTTAGTGGCACTCTAAGGCAAAATCTCGACCCCTTCGGTCAATACGACGATACTGTCCTCAACGACGCTCTACGCGCAGCCGGTCTTTTCTCGTTGCAAAGCCAAGACGACGAGGGGCGCATCACCTTGGACAGTGAAATCGCCAGCGGAGGAAGTAACTTGTCTGTCGGTCAGCGACAGATTCTCGCATTAGCGAGGACTATTGTGCGGCAGAGCAAAATTCTGATTCTCGATGAAGGTACACGTAATGCATTGCATCACGGCATTGTTGACTCACGAGTTGCTCTGCAGCAACCTCCGCAATAGGTGAGAATGTGACGTATAGTAATCTCTATACCTCGCGCTGAATAACGTTCGAAGACTACGCGACAGATGCGGTCATTCAGCAATCTTTACGGAGCGAGCTGGGCAAGAACGTGACCCTCCTCATCGTAGCTCATCGCCTCCAGACGATTATGGACGCAGACAAAATTGTGAGTGGTCGCATGTATCTCCACGACGATACAATTAACCTCGGTCTCTAGATGGTCCTAGACGCGGGACGGATCGTACGTTTTCGCCCAATTCTACATGACTGGCGTTGACGACATGTTTCAGGCTGAATTTGATAAGCCTAGTGAACTGCTGAAGAATCCCCAGGGGCTGCTGCATGCCCTCGTCGAAGAAAGTGGCGAGAAAGATGCACTGTATGAGATGGTAAAAGATGTATCCTCGTAAGAAACTGGGTTTCTCTAGATTGAGACATGCTTCGTCTGGAATGATAGACATACGTGGACGATTGGACTGTGAAATGCAGTTGTTTTCTACGCGGACTGGTCACTGCGTGCACATGCGCTAGTGGCCTGGTGCCAATTCTCAAGTCAGATAAGCGAGGGGCTGAAGTAACTTTACCCGGTCTCCTTCTAATGTCATGTGTCTGTCGTCGGGACTGGCTTTTAGGTTGAGGCAGAAAATGGGATGTGTTTAAGCACGATAAGTACATACGTCTGACGAGATCTGACTATCCCACTGGCAAAGCTGATGATCTAAGGCTCTCGCTCTGGATAGTTCGACTCTCCATCCGCTACAACCCCACTTGCCCCGGTACCTTCCCTGCCTGCCAGCCAACCCGAGCTTGAGCTTCGCTAACACGGCACGTAACGCTCCAACTACAGCCGGATGTAGCGCGGGCGCGCTAGGGTCGACTATATACACGTAGATTAGGCCTGTGCGCGGCGACAAGACGTATATCGAGTTCCTGGAGCCTAGAATATTAAATGATTGAACTCGTATGATCCAGCTTCATTCGACTTCGATAGAGAATTTACACGTCGCGCACTCAAGGCTGCCGATAAGTGTGATACAGCCGAGACGACAAAGCCGAACATCTGTAGTCGCCATCACCGACATCTGACAAGATTTAGTATCGTATTGGCCTGGTTGAGATTAGGAGAACATCCATATTCATTTCTGACGTTTTCATCGGGCCGTAGCTCAAGTGTGGAGACAATGGAAGTCGCATTTCGCATTGTCTCGTGTAATGCAAACCGTACTCAAGAGTCGCGTTGCGCAAGCGAAAGATGTTACAACTTATGCACTACGTCGTGACATGATACTAATAATCAACGTGAATATTCATTCTGGATCTACAAGCTCACGACTGGACATAACAGATGTTCACAACTCCTACAATTCAATCATATTCAAGGACATCTAGTTGAGTGCTTGCTCTTGTGCCCAAACATCCTTGATGGCCGGACGTGCCATGATCTTCTCATGCCAGCTACAGAACTCCTATCAGCTTATAAGTGAGTCTCAAAAGGTAGGTAAGACGTACGCGAATACGGCAGGGAAGTCCTTCCCAAAATCAAAGCCATTGTAGCCTTTGAGAATCTGGGGCACGACGCAGGTGTTCCACCTATGATGGCGTCAATAATCGAGCTGGCGGACATGTCCAGGTTTACAATGACTCACGGAACAAAAGCAATATCAGCTATGGTCGCCTTGCCGCCGACAAGCCATTCTTGCTTCGAGAGCACGGATTCCAGGACACCCAGGACGCGGTATGTCTCCTTCTGGTAACGCTCTACGGCACTTGGGAATTTTTCGGGATGGAACTTTTGGAACCATACGGCTTGGCCGTAGTACGGTCTGTAGCGTGAACGAACAATATGTTGAGCTGCGTAGCAAGAGGGCCAACGTAGAAACGAACGCACCCCTGTCCGGAGATCTGGAAAGCGAGCCATTGGAGTTGAATAATTTTCTCCTTGGGGTCGGTGACAGAGATCTTGTGCTCGGTGTCGTATTTATCTACGAGATATGTCAAAATTGCCGCGGACTCCCTATTCCGAGGTGACACTTGAGCAAGACGGAATAATGCAAGCGAAGAAGAACGACGTACCAGACCACAAAGTCATCATTGTGATGGTCGATGATGGTCGGGATGCGCCCATTCGGGTTGTACTTGGTGTACTCGGGTGCCTTCTGCTCGCCCTTACGGAAGTCGAGATAGATGCTTTCATAGGTCAGACCGAGCTCAGCCATCACAAAAGCGACCTTCCTGTTTCGCG
>KV722331.1:0-445570 GCA_001687445.1 Obba rivulosa
ACCGACTAGTAAGATATAACCCATCTCTCGGATACACCTTGCACATGGGTGTATCCAAATGTTCTGCTACTATAACTATTCACATGTAGCAGGACTCTAAATACACCGTCCACACGAGCGGTATCATAGCTGGTGGTGCGCGATGCAGCAGAGACTGTCCACATCCGCAGACATCAGGGCTATCTAGATTCGGATATCCCGTGATAAGGTGATTAATTTGAACTATATAAACGATGGTTACGCTACAAAAACCAATGCTTTAATACCAGTGACTAAGTCGTGTGGTCTCGTCTACGACGTGCATTGGCTAGCCATAACATTAACGCAGTGATTACCTGCGGCCTGGAGAACACCGGGGAGGCTATCCTCGACGTCTTAACAGGCAAGAACAAGGGTAAGAAGATTATTCTCGTTGCAGATGATTGAAGCACTGGCGGGCGTAGAATGGACAATGTGCAAAACTAGGACATGGTGAAATCAGCAATGTTAAGCTGTGCAAACTTGTTGAACTTGTCGCCTTCAGTGCTTGTGTAATGTATTGCTTATCCGTGACAATATCGGCCTTAGATTGACTGAGTCTGGATACATTGTGGAAGCCTGCGCCGATGCGAGAGATACACGTGAGAAAAAAACGGCGTCCTAGGGGATTGGGTGTGGACGTGCCATCAGTGAAGACCACGGGGAGACAGTCGATGGGTCGAACTCGATTGACGCCCGCTGACGAAGCACAGATAGATCTTCCCCACGGTTCCGTATCCTGATCTTACCGACGCCGTTCCGGAGTTGATAGCGGATAACATAGCGTGATAAACAACGCCGTATCCTGAAATAAATTTTCTGCTGCACTCCTGAGGTCCATGTCACGGTCACGCTGAGTCTTGGATGGTAAGATCGAACGCAGCTCGTGACCACCATCCTTCTAGGTAGTGGTCTGAGCTAGTAGTGCGCGATGGAATCTGACGTGCACTTAAGACGTCCTAGGTTACCCTTGCGCTCGCAATGACGGCGAATATGAAGCAAACAACATCCTAGTAGGACCTCAAATGCGTGACTGACTGCCGTGCGTAGATCACAGCGGCAGGAGTGCGCGTGACAATTGAAGTAAACAAAAGAGAATACAAGAATTATCTGCACTCAGAAAACAAAGATACATGAGACATCTCCGAGCCATTATTCCGGCCGGGTCCCATATCAGCCGACCATCACGCCACAATAGCCGCCAGGGCGCCAATCGAGTTCGACCCATCAAGTATACTCCCACTTCAGACGTCCCTGAGCGCGAGTATACGAAGCAGATGTTATCAAACTGCTGGTCCTATTTATATCAGCTTGTAGCCGATTTTTCACCTCCCACACTATTCCCTCGACGCCCTCGTGCACTCACTGAACTCGCTGATCAGTACTGGTTTAACTACAATTGCATCTGACGAATCGCAATGGCCCCGGTCAAGAATGGACGTCATCTCTTCAACGAGGTTCCCGCCGGTATGTTGCCGAACTGTTAACTGGAGCTTTTGGCCTCACGCAGTGGTACTGTAGGATACCCCGAGCCTGGCAAGACGACTGTCTATGATGACTCTGAGACCATCGATCTCGAGAACACACCCTTGAATGGCGGATTGCTTGTCAAGACTTTGATCCTCTCCATCGACCCGTACATGCGGGGCCGGATGCGCGACCCAAGCATCGCGAGCTACGCTGTACGTTCCTGTCATTGTGAGCTTGAATGTCTCTTCAAGTGCTGATACAAAGTATTCAGCCTCCTTTCTACGTCGGCCAACCGTGAGTTATGAGTATCGCTCGAAGGCCGCTTCTACAATTGAAGTGCGGTCAGCCTGAACAACTTCGGCGTGGGCAAGGTTCTGCGATCCGAGGACTCCATGTTCAAGCCTGGAGATCACATCTACGGGATGTTTCGTGAGTTGCTGTAAGGCGCGCACACCAGAATTCCCGGACTGACGTATTGTGTGTTACGGACAGCATTCCAGGAGTACGTCGTTGCTCAAGATCCGAAGGGGTACAAGTTGCTTGAGAACAAGGAGGGGCTGCCTTGGTCTGTGTACGTCGGTGTGTGCGGCATGCCTGGTCAGACTGCATACTACGCGTGGAAGGAGTGGTCAAACGCGAAGAAGGTGCGTGTATGCGCGATTCTTGAAATCTCACCGAACTCATTTTACAACGCCATCCAAGGGAGAAGTCGCCTTTGTCACTGCAGCCTCGGGCCCAGTTGGATCGTGAGTCCCAAAGGCTCGACATAAGGTCTAGTGGCAGAGCTGACATAACTTCACAGCACTGTTGTCCAGCTTGCGAAGGGAGATGGCTGCAAGGTCATCGCTTCTGCGGGCTCGGACGAGAAGGTTGCATTCGTCAGCTCCATTGGCGCTGATGTTGCCTTCAATTACAAGTCCGTCCCCACGCGCAAGGTCCTCGAGAAGGAGGGCCCTATCAACATGTAAGTGCGTCACGTCTTCTGTCGTGTCTGTCGCCTCACCGCCTACAGCTACTGGGACAACGTCGGTGGCGAGACGCTTGCAGCAGCGATCGATGCGGCAGATGTGTACGCGCGCTTCATCGAGTGCGGCATGATCTCGCAATACAACACGCAGGACCCGTACCCGCTCAAAAATCTCACCAGCATTGTCTCGAAGCAACTGAAGTTCTACGGCTTCATCGTCTCCTCACTCCATGGGAAGTACGGGACGCAGTTCTATCAGGAGCTACCCCGCCGCGTCGCCGCGGGCGAGATCAAGTACCAGGAAGATATTACTCACGGCCTCGAGAAGGTTGGGGAGGCGATCCTGGACGTCATGACCGGCAAGAACAAGGGGAAGAAGGTCATTCTCGTTGCGGATGATTGAGGTGCTGTTGGGAAGCCCCGAAAGCCTGAGCTGGGCAACGTATCATGACAGTAAGTTAGTCACATTGTATGTAAGATTAGGACATAGTGAATCAGGCGATACTCTTCTTCATGAACCTGTCACCTCTCCTTAGTATCCAAGGCCCATCTACTGTCTGCGATAATGCGGACCTTGCATCAATCTCTGGATACATCATGGGAGACAGGTGGGAGATGTGCGCAGGACAGGACGCATCACTTTACCGCATCTGATATTGACACATCTGCACCCTGTAGGCAATGAGTGCGTTTGTTGGCGTAAGGAGAGCCCAATTCTACAGCCGTTTTCATATCGATAGGCGCCTCCTCAGAAAAGTATGTACAGAAGGAGTTTTCAGCGGGACATCAGCAACAGAAGCCCATTGGTTGAAGGCCCACTGGTCGATGTCCCGCGTCGCTGCCATGTTCGGTGCCGCCAGTTCGGCAGGCTTTCCCCAGGGTCCGCCAAATTCCGCCTGTGCGTATCTTTTGCGCAGCACACGCCTATCGATATGAAAACGGCTGTAAGAGCGTCCAGTAGACTGAGGCGCTATTGGTTGATGAGATCTCAGATCTGAGTTTGCCCGAGTGTTCCGAGATGGGCGAGAACAACCCCTACGACGAGGCCGCGCACGGACCCTACCCAGCAGAAGCTCAGGGTTACTTAACCCTGACGCAATCCGTGCTGCCCGAAGGACCCAGTGAACCTCGGGCACCCGAGGGTACCCCGCACCATTCTCTGTCAGCAGAGCATATTACTGGCATCGAGACTTGCTGAGACGAGTACGTGTTTGACGAACAGTACAGAGATACTGCGCACATCGTTGCATCTGGAACTAGATATCACATACCAGTCAGAGGTTGATGCATTTACGTACCCTATATACTTACACGCCAGATTTTCTCATCAGGCGACTTGGCTGTGCTGGTATTCCCTTCATCAAACGGAGCTAAGGAATGCAGAAATGCGTACTGCCTCGGAAGTAGCTCCTCAGAGCAATTATCCGCATGTGCCTTCGACCCACCTAGCAGTACGCATCATTTCGATGATACCACCAGCCGACCAGAAGGTACCATTTCGGGCCACCCGCGACTACTTTTGTAATGGTGAGTTTCCCTTCTATCCGATATCCTCCGGGTCAGCAATACATCGCGGTTGGGTTCGAGGCATGGATCGCAAATTTCAGAAGGCCTTCCAATAGATGACTCTACCCTTGCTGGAGAGAAAGCAAAGCAAGACGCTTGAAAGGTCGCCATGTCGGATCAGTACGGCCATGTTTGTTACTTGTATAGGTAGGCAAGGAATGCTGAATAATGGGCAGAGATGCTCAGCATTGCTCAACTTATTTTCCTGCCTTTCAGATCATCGGCTGTCTGGCCTTGTCTTAGTCTAGCTCAGTCAGCGCTCTGCGTTGCGGATGATTCGGACCGAATCTCGATTTGAGATCAAACTTTCCTTATCAAGAAAAGGAAGGGCGCCGTCGCGGTGCATCTAATCTTATCGCTCAATGAAAGTTGCTTGCACGTCGATGGTGACGTGCCGGAGATATGTTCTTCCCGGCGTTTTCTGCTCGTCGTCTGCGCTTGTGGCCCTTGGTGGCGCTGTGAACGTCAATGATTTCGGATCAAGTAGGACACTCACAGGAGGATGACAACTTTTCTCGAACCCTCCGGGGCGGCAGCTAAGAACAGCCGAAAGCAGACGAGGAGGGCTGAGTAAGAGTGGCCTGTGACGACAGCGCAACAACAGACGTGACGCCCCCCGTTTTGCGATACATATAAACTTCCCTGCATTTCCTCGATGACCTGTGCACTCCCTCATAGAGCTTCCCAGCAAGTCTAACCACAGCTCCATCCAACACATCGCAATGGCCCCAGTGAAGAATGGACGTCACATCTTTAAGGAGATCCCTACCGGTAGGTTACTTAGATGTTATCTAGGACAATGTACCGTCTTGACCTCACACGGTGCTATTGCAGGCTTCCCCGAGCCTGGCAAGACGACCGTTTACGATGAATCCGAGACGATTGATCTCGAGAAAGCGCCACTGAATGGTGGATTCCTCGTAAAGACTCTGGTCCTGTCCATCGACCCTTACATGCGGGGTCGTATGCGCGACCCGACAATTGAGAGCTATGCTGTATGTCGTTATCACTATGATCTGAATATTCAAGTGCTGATGCAAAGTCTTCAGCCTCCCTACTTAATCGGCGAACCGTGAGTTCATAAGGCACCCTCACAGGCCGTTTTTATACTGAAATACGCGCAGCCTGAACAACTTTGGCGTGGGCAAGGTCTTACGGTCGGAGAACCCCGCGTTCAAGGCGGGCGACCACATCTACGGAATGTTGCGTGAGTCGCGAAAGGGTATGCTCCCCAAGGTCCCTGGGCTGACCGAGTTGTATCGCATGAACAGCATTCCAAGAGTACTTCATTGCACAAAACCCGAAGGAGTATAGGCTACTTGAAAACAAGGAGGGCCTGCCCTGGTCTGTGTACGTCGGCGTGTGTGGCATGCCTGGCCAGACTGCCTACTACGCCTGGAAAGAGTGGTCAGATGCAAAGAAGGTGCGTGTATGCGCAATTCCTGATGTCTCATTGAGCTTATTTCGCAAATTGATCGAAGGGAGAGGTTGCCTTCGTCACTGCAGCTTCCGGCCCGGTCGGAGCGTGAGTCTTTGAGACTTGATGTAAGGTGTAGCGGTGAGGCTAACGGCGCATTGCAGCACTGTCGTTCAGCTTGCGAAGGGTGACGGATGCAAAGTCATCGCTTCTGCGGGCTCCGATGAGAAGGTTGCCTTCGTCAACTCCCTCGGCGCCGATGTTACCTTCAACTACAAGACCGTCCCCACGCGCAAGGTCCTTCAGAAGGAGGGCCCTATCAACATGTGAGTACATCATGTGTCCTTTCATACGCTGCTATCTCACAGTGCGTAGCTACTGGGACAATGTCGGCGGCGAGACGCTTGAGGCAGCGATCGATGCGGCGGAGACACACTCGCGCTTCATTGAGTGCGGTATGATCTCCCAGTACAACACACAGGACCAGTACCCGATCAAGAACCTCATATACGTCGTTGCGAAGCAGCTCAAGATTTACGGCTTCATCGTCTTCACCCTGCATGCCAAGTACGAGGAGCAGTTCTACAAGGAGATGCCTCGCCGCGTCGCCGCGGGAGAGATCAAGTACCAGGAGGACTTCACGCATGGCCTCGACAAGGTCGGGGAGGCCATCCTCGACGTCCAGACCGGCAAAAACAAGGGCAAGAAGGTCATCATCGTTGCAAACGACTGAAGTGTTGCGCGCGGATGTAAGCTGGACAATGTATCATGATACGATATTAGTTGCATCATGTGTACGATTAGGGCATAGAGAAATCAGCAATACTCCACTCTACAAGCCTGTTATCTCTACTTGTGTAAACTGGGTCCGGATACATCATGACAGGTAGGCGGAAAACAGGAGAGGCCTAGAGAAGGTCGGAGGGGCCATTCTCGACGCTCGTACTGACTAGAACAAGAGCAAGGCACGGGCCTGAAATGGGGGATTGCATGCAAATACGGGCAAGAAAGTCATTCCCGTTGCGGACAATGGACGTGAGACGGATCATGTAAATTCGCGCGAATTTAGTCCTAACATGTGTGTTTAAACCGTTGTGAATGCAGTAATACCAGGATCTGTGACACCGTGGGCATCCCCCGATGTACCAAGCGGGGAAATGCTGAGGACACTGCAAGAATAGAACGTATAGACTCAGCATGGTCTTCCTTAGGCCATGTTGGCTACATTCAATATGTCCCTAAATTCTCCATGTGCTCAGCGCTCACTCAAGTGTACTCAAGATGTACACTGACATTTAAAATGCATTCAAGCTCGGCCCCTCACGGACATGCTGAGTACAGACGTTCAGATCCTGGCCTGAGGCTCAGCATGTACCGGGCTGGACCATCTGTTGATGCCCGCGGTGTGAACTCTTTGCCTGTGTAATATGTGTTGATTGCCCGTGATAGCGCCGGCCCTAGATTGGTCCTGAGATACATCGTGCGAGAGGTGGGAGATACGGTGGAGACAGGAAAGCGTACAAGACGAGTGATACAGGACGTGTGCTGCGCATAGGATACGGGACAACTGCTGCACAGTTGAACAAATCAAGAGGAAGGAAGGCTTGTCGTGACGGTCATCTGGGATAAATTACGGAATGCTGACGCCAGCGAATTGTCAATCAAAGAGAAGAACGAATCAAACAGCAGTCTGAGTCAAGAGTCTGAGATATCGCGCGGGAATAGATAGCAGGTAGATCATAGTATCCAACAGTACGTCAAATCTAGTGTCACCAGAGACGGTCCCAGTTGCCAGGGCTCGGCACGCCCGGGCTCTCATACGGGAGCCCGCGTGCCCTACCAAAGATGCCCGTCGGGCTGTCGCGTAGGTGCGGGCTCTGGCCGAGACGTGCGAGCTCCTCGTCGAGGAGCGCGCTCGGGTCGTGCGGGTCGCATACCGCGCGCGACGGTGTGCGGAACGGCGACTCGAAGTGCGAGCCGAACATGAGGCGCCGCGGTGTGAGCGGCGCGAAGGGCGAGGGGTTAAGCAGCCCGCCTGAGCCGAAGATGGGGCCAGACGTGCGCCGGCGCGTCGGGGTCTTAAAGATGTTCGGCGGGCTTCCGGGCGCATCCACGGGCATACTAAGAAGCGGCGCCTGCGAGACATATGGCGCAGCGGGCGGAGGGTCAAGGTGCGATTTGTAGTGGGCAAGGCTAGGCGAGGGGCTCATATGCAGGCCCATGTGTGAGATAGGTGTCCGGTGTGGGGATAGCTGGATGCTGCCCTGGCCCGGGGCGGTCTGTCGAGGTGGTGTGGATGGTCGAAGTGGTGTGGACGGGTTCGGTGGCAGCATTGCCTCGGAAGGAGGCGGGGTCATGAGAGCACTACGTCGTTTAACAAGAGATGCGCGGGCCAGCGTAGGGGATGTCGGCTCTGGTAAAGCAAACATGGCCTTGGGAATACATTGTTGAGCGAATCTGAGCGCGGGCGGACAAAAGTAACGTACGTGGTGCAATATCCGGGCAGGCTGTTTACCTGCTTTCTTGCCGGAATATGGTGGCGCCGTTTGTCCTGAGCCAAGTAAAGTAAAGCTGGGGTCGAGTGAGTCAACAGAAGGTGACTGTAGCCACTGGAATGCATCTTCTTCCTCCGCGGGGGCTACCTCTGTTGCCTCCATCATCTCTAGGGATGGCGAAGGAGTCCGTGTGGCCCGCGAAGAGAGCGTCCGCGGTGGCGGACTAGATGAGGAACTATCTCCCGTGGTCAGCTCGGGCATCGAAGATGATGATGATACCAATGATCTAGACGAAGACTCATGGCCGGATATAGATGGTATAGACTCTACTCCATCTGTGCTTGGCAGTGTTTCCTGACTTCCCAGCTCGACGACTCCGTCTTCTGGTATCATTGCCGGAGGTGCTGACATGGTGGCAACCCGATGGTAGTTGGAGGAAGGCGGCAACGGCGGAAAGATGACCTCTGCAGGAAGCGGTTGATGAACATAAGCCTGATAGTATGGCTGGTGGTGCGGGTTCGGATGGAAAGTGGGAAAGTACGGCGGAAGCATTGGCGCAGCCATCATTGGCGGAGCAGGTCCTACTGTGTAGTGACTTTCTTCCTCTTCCTTGGTCTTCTTTCGCCTTTTCGTTTTCCTCGAAAGAGCATCCTCCATCATCCCGCGCTTGCGCGGGCCGGCTTTGCCGGACGCATCCTTGTTCATGTCGGCACAGAGCGCCTTCCTGAATCCTCCGTTGGCAAAGCAGGGAATATCTTGGTCGTATATAGCCCAGAGACTTTTGCCTTCCTGTCGGCCTCGGGGTACCTTGCGGAATACAGCCATAGTACTGAGAGCATGCCGAACAGAGTTCATCCAGGTTTGCTCGCCGCGTTTATAATAGGGGTATACAGTGGTGATCCACTCATAAATGTCCTGCAGTGTAAGGCGATGCGGGGGTGAGGACAGAATGGCCTGACCGATCATTGCAGCGTAGGAGAAGTCTGGTTTCACTGAGGAGTAGGGGCCAGGAGGAAGAGTATAAGGCAGATCGTCTTGGTCTTCTTCCAGCGGGTCTAATCTCATAGGTCCCGGAGATGATACAATGTTCACAATCCGCGGTGGGCTAGAGCATGGAGATGACGCCCGAGGTGTAGATGGGAGTGCACACCCACGTCGAGCAGGTGTCCGCGGTTCAGAGAACTGCGATTCCGCTCTCCTTAGGGACGGATGCGAGAGCGATAGGCTGTGCGAGGGTGTGGCTGGAAGAGCGCTGGCACCTCCCGCCAAGTTATCCTATAACAATGACTGAATTACTAGCAACTAAACGAGTCAGATAGACTGACCAATGAAACTTGGGAGGAGGATGCCTCGCCAAGGACACGTTCCCGGTAATATCTGAAATGATGGGGTGTCTGCGGTGTGGTCTGGACGTATGAATAATGGTCAGAGACCTATGAAGGCCGAAGCACGCATAGATTGACCTGAGGGGTAGCGTTGCGCGGAGGAGTCGCGCCAACCGACGCGTGAACGCGTCGCGCGTCGCGTGACGGCGCGTTCGAATCTGACCGAAGATACATTAGTTCCGGTGGCCTGGCTCGGAAAGGAGTAATAATCACTTCGTCTTTCTCTTTGCTTGTTCTTGCTCTTGCGCTCCATGACAAGATGCATTTGGTCCATTGAGCGAGACGGAAGTAGGGCGTCCATAGGCTCGGCCTTGACCGGCGTGACTGGAGGTGTAGGAGACTGCGCTGTGGCCGACGCGTTGATGAGAGATGTAGCGCGAGAGCGGACATGAGAACGAGAGTCCAGAGACTTCGGATCTTGTATTTCAGGTTGTGAACTGAAAGCACAGGAGGACTTGGCTGATCCTGCTGTAAGAAATTGCCTCATCTGCTCGCTGTGTCTGCTGAGATCTTCACGCGTCATTCCGAGGGTCTGTAAAAGTTGAGATATTGGCGACGTAGGGTTTCGTCCTCTGAACGTGTCCGCCATAGTTGCATAAAAAAGGGAGCGTGTTTCGCGAGAGAAAGATTAAACGGGGGGCAACGAGCAGGATGGTGGCAAGAGGAGAGTGCGTGACGCGCCGTGACCACCATGGAACAAATGCGGTTGGTCGTTGTCACGTCACGCCCTCACCGCCTGAGACAGCTGGAAGCGCGCCGTCGGTGAGAGCGAGTGGACAGGCGGTCGGGTTTCGGGTCTGGCATCATGGTTTACCACAATCTCAAAGGCACGTTTCGTTCACAAACTTACAAGGAGGTTAACTCACTTTCTTGGCAGCCCTCATAAAGGGGATCCGAGCCTGCAAAGTGAGTGCAAGGACGACTGGGAGCCAATTGCGGCGTGTCACTAATTGGTGCAGACGGTCGCCGATGAACGAGCACTCATCAAGCAAGAATCGGCCGCCATTCGATCTTCTGTCAAGGAAGAAGATTCCTACGCAAGACATAACAATGTTGCGAAGCTCCTGTACATCCATATGCTCGGCTCCGAAGCGCACTTCGGCCAGATGGAATGCCTCAAGCTAGTCGCAAGTCCACGCTTCGCCGATAAGCGATTAGGCTACCTGGGTATTATGCTGCTGCTGGACGAGAGCCAGGAGGTCTTGACTCTTGTCACGAACTCATTGAAGAAGTATGTCGCGATGACCCAGCTGCGCGCCAATTACGCTGATCGCATTTTGTAGCGACATGAACCACTCTAACATGTATGCTGTTGGCCTGGCGCTGTGCACATTTGCAGACATTGCATCGGAGGAGATGTCTCGAGACTTGGCCAACGAGATAGAGAAGCTGCTTGGCTCCAGTAACACCTATATTCGCAAGAAGGTTGGTGATCACTCCGAGTTCTATTAGTTGAGACATTTCGCTCACAAGACTCAAGGCTGCCCTGTGTGCCCTACGTGTTGTTCGGAAAGTGCCCGATTTGGCCGATCATTTTATTGCAAAGGCCAAGAATCTGCTCGCTGACCGCAACCATGGTGTCTTACTCACGGCGATCACGCTCGTCACGGAAATGTGCCAAATAGACCCCGCATGCCTAGAAGAGTTCCGAAACGTACGTGCAAGCGATGCTACCCGCATTCTCGTACACCCGCTAACCACACGAGCGATATATGTAGGCTGTGCCTCTCCTCGTCCGACACCTTAAATCTCTAGTGACGACCGGCTACAGCCCTGAACATGATGTCTCAGGAATCACTGACCCGTTCCTTCAAGTGAAGATCCTTCGTCTGCTTCGTCTGTTGGGCAAGGGAGACGAGAAGGCCAGCGAGACTATGAATGACATTCTGGCGCAGGTGAGCCACTTCTTATCGCGTGATTCTTACACCGGATGTTAATAGCGCCTGCGCAGGTCGCCACGAATACCGATTCGACAAAGAATGTCGGGAACTCGATTCTGTATGAGACGGTGATGACCGTTCTGGAAATTGAGGCAGACAGTGGTTTGCGTGTCATGGCAATCAACATTCTTGGGAAGTTCCTGAGCAATCGCGATAACAATATTCGGTCTGTAGCCATTCAACTGAAATCTCATGTAAACTAACTGACTTCACACACTCTTTTGCAGCTATGTTGCCCTCAATACGCTCAATCGCGTAGTATCCATCGACACTAACGCCGTACAGCGCCACCGTAACATCATCCTTGACTGTCTGCGTGATGGCGATATCTCTATCCGGCGACGTGCCTTGGAGCTCTCTTACGCACTGATTGATGAGAAGACCGTTCGTCTACTCATCAGGGAGCTCCTGGCATTCCTTGAAGTCGCTGACGATGAGTTCAAACTCGGCATGACGACACAAATTTGCTTGGCGGCTGAACGGTATGCACCGACGAAACGATGGCATATCGATACAGTGCTGCGCGTGTTAAAGCTGGTCAGTATCACATCCGATCAGTCTCCCCTCTTATAACGTATATCATGGCACATTTGCTAACTGTGCTCGGCTAAAGGCTGGTAACTTCGTCAGGGAAGAAATCCTTTCCGCCTTCGTCCGTCTCGTGGCACACACCCCGGAACTCCAAGCGTACACCGCATCCAAGCTGTATACGTCCCTATGCTCGGACATCTCGCAAGAATCGCTCACTCTGGCTGCGACATGGGTCCTCGGCGAATATAGCGACATTCTCCTAGAGAACGGGTTGGTCTCTGAAGACCAGCCGAAGCCAGTACGTCCGGTGCATTCATGTGAGGCGTCCCAGGTGTACTAACGTGCCCTTCAGGTTACGGACAAAGAGCTCGTCGATCTTTTACTTTCTATTCTTGACTCTCCATACGCCAACCACCTCACTCGCCAATTTGTTTTCGCAGCTGTGACAAAGGTTGCATCCCGACCAATGACTTCTGCCGCCCAACAGGAGCGGATACAGAACCTCCTTCTCTCATATACCACCAGCCCAGAGTTGGAGATCCAACAGCGAGCAGTAGAGTTTGCAAGCCTCTTTAACCTAGGCGAAACCCGCGTTGGTGTGTTGGAACGAATGCCACCGCCTGAGTTGAAGGCGACCGTCTTGGGCGTTGTAAGCGAAAACAAGCCTGTTGGGCCTTTACAAGCCAGTAAAGACGTGAGTGCAATGGAGACAGCATGTTTTGGTTTAATGATACTGACACGGTTGGTAGGTCGACTTGATTGGTGACGAGATACCCTCCGGAGTGCCTTCAACAGGTGTTAATGGACACGCGGCTGGAGGGCCCAGCAACGAGGATTTGCTCCGGGACATCTTCGGCAGCTCCACCCCCTCCGCTTCTCCTTCCTCGACAGCTCCCGCGCAACCTCCAAGGAGCACTGTCCAGGATATCCTCGGTCTCTTCGATTCCTCTCCAGCTCCGAGTCTGGTCACAAGTCCACCTCCACAACAACCGGTGCAGCCAAACGCACCGCTACTCCAATCAATCCAAGCCGCCTCACCCCTGCAGCTGCAGCAACCGCCTACACAGCCGCGTCTTGTGGCATATCCTGCCTACGACCAGAACGAGCTCCGAATTACGCTGACGCCACAGGCGTCTCCGACTCGCCCGGGCGTCGTGGACATCCTTGTCAGGTTCCAGGTTACTGGGGCGAGTGCGGCTACCGGGATGAACTTCCAGGCGGCCGTTCCGAAGGTGATCTTGTTCAATCGCTTGACTTCACGCGATATAGTGCTTACGTATCTCACCAGTCGCAACAACTGCAAATGCATCCAATGTCAAATCCCGAAGTACAGCCCGGAGCCACAGAGACACAAAGGATGCGCGTTCAAGCGCCTGTTGGTGTGAGTGCTGAGTTACATCCGGAAGGACGTCATTAACTCAATATCTACTCGCAGTCCCAGATCCGACTGCGGCTGCGAATATCGTACACACTAGCGGGTCGTGTGATTCAAGATCAGGTGGACTTCAACGGCTTCCCGCCCGGACTGACAGGTGGTTCGTGATGTATAATATTGCTGTATCGGATATTTAGTGGCATTTGTTACTGGTGGCTGGAGCTTTCATGGAAAGGAGACACGGGTCGGTTTCATATGGGCAATACTCGGTGCCACAATTCTGGAGTAATATCATTGGTCAGCTAGAGGTCTGTGACGCGGAAACTGTCGGAGTTGAATTTTGGCTGAGCTGACTACTGTCTGACTTTTAATGTGTGGCGCAACCCAATTGAGTTACTCAGCTTTAGACTCCCAGCACTCTACGCACCTCACACTGCTGCCATCATGTCTTCCGATACTCCTCGACTGGTGGACTCCTTTACGGCGCCCAAAGAGGTTCTGGAAGAGTTTGCAGAACTTGCGGAAGAGGAGAATTACGACCCCTTCGCAGAGACAGCCTCCAAACGTCAGATCGCCTCGAGACAATCCGACTACCATAACCGCAGATTTAGCCGTCAGGCGAACGAGAGCGCTGATGCATTCAAGGCGGCGGAGGAGGGCACGGACATTGAGGGCGGATACAAGGAGGCTATGCGGCTGCAGCGACTGGAGAAGGAGGAAGAGAGGGTGAGACGAGCGATCGAGGAGAAGGAGCGGGAAGCTCGAGAGGAGGGCCAGGCGAAAATGGACTTGGACAAGACGCCTCCGAGGGCAGAGTTTGAGGAGGCTGCGAAGGAGCTCGCTGCGTCTGGTACCAAGCGTAAACGGCGATGGGACGTCGCCGAGCCGATCGAGGAGGAGAATAAGGAGAATCAGGGCGGCGAGTGGTCGAAGGAAGCTCTGGACGGTGCGGCTACCAAGAAACGGCGCTCTCGGTGGGATGCGACTCCCGCCGAGGTCTCTACTGCCCCTGGCGAGACTCCGAAGCGATCACGGTGGGACCAGGCACCCGCTGCCGCCCCCGACGTACCCATGACTCCGATCATCATGAATGCGCCAGGCTTCATGCATGAGGACAAGCACAACCGATACCTCACGGACGAGGAACTCGACGCCATTCTACCCACTCAGGGATATGCGATTGTTACCCCTCCACCTGGGTACGCTCCCCTCGTTCGCCCACCTAAGCTCTCTGCTACGCCAATCACCGAGGTCGGATTCCACATCCAAGAGGGTTCAGATGCAGCAGCCGTCGCGGCAGCTGCTGGACTTGCTCCGGACCTGCCTACTGAGATCCCAGGCGTGGGCAGTCTCGCTTTCTTCAAAGCCGAGGACGCTCAGTACTTCGCGAAGATCCTGAAGGAGGAGGATGAGACGGAACTGTCTGTGGATGAGATGAAGGAGCGCAAGATTATGCGTTTGCTTCTCAAGATCAAGAACGGTACGCCTCCCGTTCGCAAAACTGCTTTGAGACAGATCACCGACAAAGCCCGTGAATTCGGTGCCGGTCCTCTGTTCGACAAGATTCTCCCACTGCTCATGGAGCGTACGCTCGAGGATCAAGAACGACATTTACTCGTCAAGGTCATTGACCGCGTACTCTACAAGCTGGATGATCTCGTCCGCCCATACGTGCATAAGATCCTTGTCGTCATCGAGCCTCTGCTCATTGATGAGGATTACTACGCTCGTGTCGAGGGCCGCGAGATCATCTCCAATCTCTCGAAAGCGGCCGGTCTCGCCCATATGATCTCCACGATGCGTCCTGACATCGACCACGCCGACGAGTACGTGCGCAACACGACTGCCCGAGCATTCTCCGTGGTGGCTTCTGCTCTCGGTATCCCGTCGCTACTCCCCTTCTTGAAGGCCGTCTGCCGGAGTAAGAAGTCATGGCAGGCGCGTCACACCGGAATTCGCATTGTTCAGCAGATTGCGATTATGATGGGCTGCGCCGTCCTTCCGCATCTCCGCAATCTCGTTGATTGTATCTCCCACGGTCTCCAGGACGAACAGCAGAAGGTCCGCACGATGACTGCGCTGGCTCTCGCAGCGCTGGCTGAGGCGGCGGCTCCGTACGGTATCGAATCTTTCGACAACGTGCTCAAGCCCCTGTGGGTCGGTATTCGTCTTCACCGTGGCAAGAGTCTGGCGGCATTCCTGAAAGCGATCGGCTTCATCCTCCCGCTCATGGATCCCGAGTATGTGTCCTACTACATCAAGGAAGTGACGATCATCCTCATTCGCGAATTCCAAACGTCCGACGAGGAGATGAAGAAGATCGTGCTCAAGGTCGTCCAGCAGTGCGCCGCTACGGAAGGTGTGACGCCGCAGTACATCAAGCAGGACATCCTGCCAGACTTCTTCAAGGCGTTCTGGGTCCGCCGTATGGCACTCGATCGGAGGAATTACCGTCAGGTGGTTGAGACGACGGTCGAGTTGGCTCAGAAGTCCGGCGTCGCAGAGATTGTTGGCAGGATTGTCAACGATCTCAAGGATGAAGCGGAGCCGTACCGGAAGATGGTGATGGAGACTATCACCAAGGTCGTCGCTTCGCTTGGCGCGTCTGACATCGACGAACGTCTGGAGGTCCGACTGGTCGACGGTATCATCTACGCGTTCCAGGAGCAGACGACAGAAGACCAGGTCATGTTGGACGGCTTCGGCACTGTCGTCAATGCACTAGGTATGTGTAAATGTTCGTATAAATTTGAGTCTTTGCTGACCTCCTATTCAGGCATTCGCGTCAAGCCGTACCTCACGCAGATTGTATCCACCATCCTTTGGCGCCTGAACAACAAGAGCGCCAAAGTGCGCCAGCAAGCGGCAGACCTTACAACTCGTCTTGCAGTTGTCATCAAACAATGCGGCGAAGACCAGCTACTCAGCAAGCTTGGCCTGGTACTTTTCGAGCAGCTTGGTGAGGAATACCCTGACACGCTGGGTAGTATTATCGCCGCCGAGGGTGCTATTGCCAACGTCGTTGGTATGACCCAAATGAACCCGCCGGTCAAGGATCTTCGTGAGTAATTCATTCTGTGTCTTCGACTTCCTAATACTAACTATATGTTTCCAGTGCCACGTATGACGCCCATTCTCCGTAACCGACACGAAAAGGTGCAGGAGGCGACAATCAACTTGATTGGTCGTATTGCCGATCGTGGAGCAGAGTTTGTTCCTGCGCGCGAGTGGATGCGTATCTGTTTCGAGCTGCTCGATCTGCTTAAAGCGCACAAGAAGGGCATCCGTCGCGCGGCTGTGAACTCGTTCGGTTACATCGCCAAGAGCTTGGGTCCTCAAGATGTGTTGCAAGTTCTGCTGACTAATCTGCGTGTGCAAGAGCGTCAAAGCCGTGTTTGTAGTACGGTCGCTATTGCCATTGTCGCCGAGACTTGTGGACGTGAGTAGTCAGTTGTCTTGGTTGTCCTTAGTTCATTGACTAATTCCCCTTTCGTTAGCGTTCACCTGTATACCCGCCATTCTGAACGAATACCGTACCGCCGAGCTCAACGTGCGCACTGGTTGTTTGAAGGCGCTCTCCTTCGTCTTCGAATACGTTGGTCCACAATCGGCGTACTACGCGGATTCGGTCGTCACCATGCTGGAGGATGCGTTGACTGACCGTGATTTGGTGCACCGACAGACAGCAAGCACCATCGTCAAGCATCTGGCGCTCGGCGTCGCCGGTCTCGGATGTGAAGACTCGATGCTTCACCTTATGAACCTCGTATGGCCGAACTGCTTCGAGACGTCCCCGCACGTCATCGGTGCAGTCATGGAGGCCATCGAAGCGATGCGTGTTACTCTCGGCCCTGGAGTGCTTCTCAGCTACGTTCTCCAGGGGTTGTTCCACCCCGCCAGGAAAGTTCGCGAGGTGTACTGGCGGATCTACAACTCTCTCTACCTCGGCGCCTCCGATGCGCTTGTACCCTTCTATCCGGACCTTGGCGAGCTGAGCGAAGGGCAAAACGTGTATGATCGCCACCCGTTGCAAATGTTTGTGTAAACTGGACTATGTACTTTATGGTTTGTTATTGACGTGTATAAATACTGCTTCGTGGAGCGCTGCAGAACTCACACTGTATTTGAGAATGGCACGAGTGAACATGATACAACGTAAGTAGTGTACAACACTGATTGAGACGAATTCCAAATCTGGCTCTGCTGGGCCGCATGCACCTGGGTCATAAGCTCATGCACGAGGCATACGAAGCTTCCACTACCGTCCGTTGGGAGCAGCCTGAGCCTTAAGAGCTTGACTCTCCCGTCGAAGCTCCTGAACAACAGCCTGCAGGATCCGTGAGCGCTCGCGTCGGTGTTCCCTCCGGTGCCACGGAGATGAAGGTGAAAGACGTACTGCCAAAGCCTCCGGGCTCGCGCCGCCCTCGATCATAGTAACGCACGTCGCAAGTGTTTCCTTGTCCAGCCCCGTGTTCAACAGCTGCGATATATCGTATAGGGCTGACGAAGTGGTTTGTCAGCGTCCCTCAAAGGCGGTCAGCAACTGTGTTCGTACTGTCTAGTGTTTGCTGCACTGAGGCAATGCGATCCGACTCCCGTGAAGCCATGATCCGCCTGCTATGATCTACTAGTATCCGAGTATTTTACCCGGAATAGGTTTCGCTCGAACTTGCGAGAGAGAAGAGAGACAATGCCTATGTGCTCGCTAAGGTGTTCGGACTGAGGGTGGCGCGTCGACGAAGGTGAACACGGGTGTAAGCGCGATTACGGCAGGCGTGTAAGCTGAATCAGTGCTCCCGCGATGCAAGCGCTGAGCGCAATCCTCCATAAATCACACACCATTCTCCAGAGATGCTACTCATCTTCGCCGCGTTAACCTTTTCCCACACCGACTTGCATACAGGAAATCACCATGACCTGGAAGTCACCTCTTGAAGGCTACCAGAACGTTGATCCGCTCCCGAATGAGTTCAACCCAGACGGGAAGTCGCTACGCAATCCTCCTGGGCCAAAGTCGGCTGCATATGATGAATTCCCGAAGCCGATTGACTCGTCCAACAATGGCTTTGACTTCCACAGTGAGCACGACTACGTTTTATCCATCGCTTGTTCGCCGACCATATGTTGCAGTCTACTACATGCAGCATGTGCCTGCCGATGCGCAATACGCCAGGGAATTGCACGAACGCGTGAGGAGAGAATTTCCCGAAGTAAATGACTTCTGTATCTATGCAAGTATTGCCACTGACGTGCTCTGTCAGCTTCGCATCTATAGATTCTGGGACAAACCAGTCGGTAAGCCAGGCCCCGCAGAACCTCTCATGTTTGTCAGACTGAGTACATGCGAATGCAGGACCTCACCCAGTCGCGATGTTTGAGGTCAACGTGTTTAATCCGCACCAGACCGGCGCATTCTTCTCCTGGCTGGCCGTGAACCGTGGCCCTTGCTCGTGAGTCTTCTACTGGCAGCTGGGAGAACTGGAAGCTGATGTCGTCCCGCCCAGTGTCCTCGTCCATCCAAACACTGGCGAGGCTCTTAAGGATCACACGGAGCTAGCAACTTGGATGGGGAAGCCATATCCCTTGTACACGGATATGCTCAAGGAGGAGTAGTTCTGGGTTCTGCGCACTTCTCTTGTATTTGTACCGCCCCGGCAGAGTTACGCTGATGTAACAATGCTGTATTGCACAGGCAGGGGTGAAATTGATATCTCCATTATATCAGTGTTACGATGTTGAAACATTTCCCTTCCTCTCCTTCCTGCCAGGCGACTGTTCGAAAGGACAGTGGCGCAGTCTGCACTTGGCGACCCGGTGTCCGGCCCGAGGTACTTGTGACGAAACGCGTTGCGTCACGTGTGACATGTCGCGTCACATTGTGCGATTTAACCGCCAAATTCGACGCCTAGATCCGGTCCGCTCTGTTCGTCCTCTTAAAATCAGCTTCGAGAGCTCTTCCTCTGCCCCATCTCAGCCCATCTCTCATCCCACTACCATCTGTCATCACAGTCATGCCGTACGGACCGCAAGTTCTCGATTCTGCGCTCGATGCTGTCGGAAACACCCCGCTCATCCGGCTCGACCGGATCGCCCAGGAAGAGGGCTTGCGGTGCAACCTCCGTAAGTCGGAGCAGAGTGCGGCAAGATAGGAAGTCGCTCATAGTCCCGCAGTCGGGAAGGTTGAATACACCTCTACAGGAGGCTCTGTCAAGGACAGGATAGCGAAGAGAATGGTCGAGGCTGCAGAGCGCGAGGGAAAGCTCATCCCTGGCCAAAGCGTCGTTATTGAGCCCACGTCCGGCAACACTGGTATGTATTCCTGTCTGGGATGTCGTGACTGGTGCTAACTGGTCTCGAAGGCATCGGACTGGCGATGGCGTGCGCGGTCAAGGTCAAACCAACCATCATCCCTCTCTAGAACATATGCTGAATACTACAGATAAGGGATATTCCGTGATTATCACGCTGCCTAACAAAATGTCACTCGTGCGTAGCTTTGACTAAGACGTCTACCTTTCTGTCTGACGCCCGGACGTTCGACCGCAGGAAAAAGAAGCTGCACTTCGTGCTCTTGGAGCGGAAGTCGTCAGGACTCCCACGGAAGCTGCATGGGACTCCCCAGACTCTCACATAGGTAGAGCGCATACCGCCTCGATGCGGCTCTCGTGGCTGAATTCCTTAACGATCGTAGGAGTGGCGCTCAAGCTGCAGCGTGAAATTCCGGGCGGCATTATTTTGGACCAATACCGGAATGTCAGTGTTCCCGTTCTCGGGTCAGCGAGTATTCGCTCACTTCGGAAGACAGATTAATAATCCGTTAGCACACGAGTACACAACAGGGCCTGAGATTATTGAAGCGATCACTTCCACCCCCTCGACGTCCGCTAGACCATCTTCCGAGAATGTCGACGTACTAGTCGCTGGCGCCGGAACTGGAGGCACTGTGACAGGACTCTCGCGGGCTATCAAGAAGCACAACAAGGACTGCGTCATCGTCGCTGTTGATCCAGTAAGCTATCTTTCAATCACAACACCGGCTGGGCTATGACTGATCATTTTTGATCTGCAGAAAGGCAGCATTTTGGCTGTGCCTGAGGAACTGAACACCGAAGACGCCGGGGCTCAGTATGTCGTGGAGGGAATTGGCTACGACTTCGTTCCAGATGTGCTCGCCCGTGCTGAAGTTGATACCTGGCTGAAGACATCCGATACGGAGTCTTTCGAGGCCGTGAGGAAGCTCATGCGTCGTGAAGGACTGTTGGTCGGCGGCAGCAGTGGCAGTGCCTTGAGCGGTGCTCTGCGGTGGCTGAAGTCAGACGCTGGCAAGAAGATCGCTCAAACGAAAGGCGCTAATGTCGTTGTGTTGCTTCCCGACGGGTGAGTTGTTGAGTTCGTTGCCAAGATCTGTGCGAGGATCTAAATTAGTTTTTTCTTCACAGCATTAGGAATTACATGAGCAAACCGTGGTTCCTGAAGATGGCCCTAGAAGCAGAGCCCTCTCCGCTAGCGCATCGCATTGCTGACATTCTTAAGATCTCGCCGATCAAGGATGTTACGAACGTCGATACCATCGCAAGCGGTATTGCGTCCCGGACGGAGCCCGGAGTGCGCAGCAAACCGGATGCAGCAGACGAGACTGGTCAGGTAGTCCCCGCCTGAGCCTGGCTCCCGATCATGTGTGATGGCTGGTTACGTTATTCTCGTATAGACTCGATATACGTTCGCTTCGTTCTGTCATGACTTACTTCCTAGACCCATATAATCCGAACTGTTTGCACAGAATCCAATTGATGTCCGATTGTTTGCACGCCACGCAGTTCGATTCGAGCAAGTCGTGTCCAAAGAAAGCGGTGGCAGCGTGGGAGTTGCATTGTCCGGCGGCTATGGGAATGTTATTGTTCTCCTCGACCGTTTGACCAACATTCCGTTGTTCCTGCCTCTTTTTGGCTGGATACCATTCAACAATATGCTGCCAGGTTACTATTGTACCGGCAGCGCTTTGGAGGATGGATCGTATATAAGATATCGATCGTTCCCTTCCATCCTTGCGCCGAGCCACCGTTCGTCCCTTGTATCATTCTCAAAACCTCCCTCAATTGTATATTCGTCTGTGACGACCCTTCATACACGCACTCAACGCACACTGCTTGATCGACATCAACCGATCACCATTAGTCGTCCCGTAATCTATCTCCGGCCCTATCCTACCTTACGCCGCCCACAAGCTACCAGCCACCACTCTCCCACTATGGCCTCCCGCTACATTTCCAAGACCCTCATGCAGGTTGAGAAGCCTCGGTGCGTGCCATTTACTGATAAATTTGTCGAAGGCGCGAGTCTAAACGAATATGCAGGGTAACGTGCAAGAAGTATCTCGAGCGCCGCCTCATCCATGCGTGGAAGGCGCTTAGCCAGGCAACCCGCAAGCCACAGCGGGCATCTATGCTTCCCGAGGACTTCATCATGCTCACCGCCCGCAGGCGGAGCATCCGCTGGGACTGAGTGCTGGGCACCCTGTGCTTCATCAGCCATCTCGAGAAGATTACGCCGATTCGTTGCTATCATCATACACATTACTTAACTGTGGCAGGCACACTCGGACTTGCTCGTCATCATGGTCTAATCTGATACCAGGTCACATTTATATCCGTAGCCGTTGTATTTATAATATTATCCTCTAGGGGTCTCATTGTCGCTTTACCAGTACAACTTGGCAGCTAATGGTCAAACGCATGGTTTCTTCGCAAGCTATACCTACCTGAACATATGGACAAATACATATGCAGTATGTCACAGCACAATAATATGCTTTACAAAGTAGGAATAAGGAAAGTGGAGGCATGGCAGTAATACATGCGCAATGATGACTACGTAAGGGGTCCATTCGCCTTTCGATATTTCACTTGAACTAATTGGCTCCGCGAGCACGTTGAAGCTGGATGAAACTGTGAGCTAGGGCTTCCAACCGAAACGGAGCATAGCACGCACCGAAGCGTTCATAGCACTAACAGCATCGGAATATGTCAGAAGCTCATTGACGATGCGCGTCTTCTCCTCCAGCTTGGAGGTGAGTTCCTGGACCTGCCCGACGCAAAGCACCCGGCGCACTTCGTTCTCCTCCAGCTGCTCCTTCAGCAGCTGCGTAGAATCCTTCTCGGATAAAAGAGCCTGTTCCAGCCCACGGCGCTCGGAGTCGATTGTGTGGACCTCGTTGAGAGCTGTCTCCAGTTCCCGCTGCACTGCGGAGAGCTCAGCTTCAAGGTCGACGATCCGTGCGTCTTTCTGGACTATTTCCTCGTCTTGCTTCTGTACGCGCTCGTGCAGCTAAGGCGCAATCATAGTAAACCACCTGGTATTTATATGACCGCAGAGCTGACGCGCACCAACTTCGATGCCTCGACTTCCTGACCGTGCTCGCGGGCCATCGTCTCGTATTGCTCGCGGAACCGCGCGCACTGGCGCTTCTCCCCCTCGTGCTCGTTAGTTACACGCCGGAGCTATAATAGCCAACCCATCAGAATGTCATCCCCAAAGACAGGTCCAGTGACAAACCTCCTGTTCGCAATTGTGGAGTTTCTGCAAAAGAACGTTCAGCTTGTTGTTGAGCGTGACACGCGCTGGCTTCGTCTTGTTCGCATAGGCCCCCTTCGTGTCGTTTATAGCAATCGCGCGACATGTGCGCGCATCAGGCTAAACGATATCAGGCATGTCAGCGCATTGTAGAGCTCAACGAAACTTCTTGAACCTCACCGTAGACGCTCGGCTGCCATCCATATACTGACTCGGGCCCTCCCCTAGGTCCATAGCTGCATCTTCCTCTGCCAAGAGCAATCCTGGACAGGGAGTAGGGGAAGGAGAACACTCCGGCTCCGGCAAATCTGGGAGAGGCCTTGGTCGACGAGCCTCTGAATTGGGGGTTAGATATGCGAGTTCTGGATTGAACGAGGATTTGGGCAAGCGCGCCGGAGAAGCACTGCGGGATTAATCGATTGAATATCAGAAACTGAGCTTATACATGTACGGCATGCGTACAAAGGATTAGATTCGGCGACGCTTGCGTCGCACACCGTCATGCTATAATCAGCTTCCGCGTCGCCAGGAAGCTCGTTGGAAGGACAAGCATCTTGGTCGGCTTCTATCACGGGGAGTGCAGCGAGCTGTTTCTTCAGGACCTCCAGCTCGCCCATGAGGTCTTGCACCTTCTGGAACAGCTGATCACGTACATTAGCCTGCCTCTGCCAGTTCTTAGCGATAAAAGCTCCGCACCATCGCCTTAGTCTTCTTACGGTCAGGCTGGAATTCTGCGGCAAGCTTCTTGCATAATGCGCGGTATTTCTCTTCTGTGCTCACAAACTTTTCCGCAAACTCCTGTGCTCGGCGATATCTACTCTGCGTTACGAGGACTGCGCGTAACACAACAGAAAGGTGCTTACACTGGACGAACACTTGGATTGACCCGCAAGTGGCCAGTGTCGGTGTTGATCAAATGATCATCCATCTTCTAATAACGATGTCGCCAAATTGTCAGTGGGTGGCTGCGGAGAGCAGTTGAGGGACTCAACCAGCTCAGCAAACACGTTCTCAATGTACAGATGGGCGCGAGGGCCCAGTCTCTCATCATGCTCAGTGGCGTCCCGCTGAACTAGATATAGCAGTATGAGCACTCGAAATGGTGCAATGAATACTAAGTCAGACAAGACGCGTCTCACCTTGCTCCCATAGCGTAGATTTGGTGAAGGAGCCGGAGCCTTGCCGGCAGATGGCAGCAAGAGCGCCTACAATAAGCAGTGAGACAATAATCGTGCACTAAGGATCAATGTTACCACGCACGCTGTTGATTTGTCGGTTTGCGGACTTTCGCTCTAGCCATGCTGAGAAGGGCCGCAAGGTGATTGTTAACTACAAACGCAAGGGTCAGACAGCACCAGTCTGTCGGACGAAGAGTAGAAAGTAAGAGAGAAGAAAGTTGTGGCTTGGGTGGCTTTTGCTTCGTGTTGACGCGTCTGAGTGGCGGGGCCACGAGTCTGCACAATGCACCGCGGGTGCGGCTCGACACGCTTCAGACCGCGTGCACTCACGTGGCTATCTCTGCCCAAGCGAAGAAGTGCACACAATATGCATTATACATCCGCAGAGGGATCTGTTACACATACTACCGTCCTAAGATAGAGTAAGCAATAAGTAATCTGCCCACTGGGTCTGCAGAGTCCTCTGATCTAAGACGTTACATAATGAAGTGATCTGCCCAGTGTCGCAGGACTCCTTCGCCAACTTTGTGCGCAGCAAAGCCCCTGACATCACGGCAGATCAGGGGCCCATGTGCATTCCGCACCGGGTGGATGAAAGCAAGTTCCTTCTTGAGGCCTGGCAGCGTGTTGAGCCACGTAATGATGTTCCGCTGCAGGTCTGTCAGCAGAACCGGGTGCGGAGCTTTCTCCACCTTCTCTGGGAACGGAACGAGTGTGCTTGCGGAAGGCGAGGTGGGATCCACCACAAGAGGTGCAGGAGACTCTGGTCGCGAAGTGGCGACAGAAGCAGGCTGAAGTGCTGCGCTAGGCTCCTCGATTATGTCGGCGATCTTATCTTCGATATCTCGCTCTAGCTGACCAATGATGTGAGCGAGCCGTTGTGTATATGTCTCGTCTTCCTCGAGCAGCCTGACTCGAGCACGAGAAGCGCGTGAGGCAAGCGCCAGACGGGTGAGAACGAGGGTGATGCCGAGCGGGAGGATGAGAGGGATTGCAAGGTATATGAGCTGTTGAAAAAGGACTCTTGAGTCTGCGAGTACACTGTTCAGGGGAAAATATGATACAGACAATATTCCAGGGGAATGAAAATTGTAGTCTGGGTGGAAGGAATGGACGAGAAGTGATATCGCTGAACCACTTGGGTGATAGTGGTAACGGCCTTGCAGGAGGAGGCAGAGGTACGTCCGGAAGTTTGTATGAATTGAGCAGAGGTTTGTACTGTTCATCGAATTCTCTATAAATCCCTTGAATCAACATGGGAGATTTCAAGACGAAGAGTGACCAACATCTTGATGCCATTAGTCCTATGGTTGATGAATGGATCCTCTGCCTCGATTGCGGCCGTCACATAAGGGACAGTAGTGTCGTCCACTGCATTCGCATAAATTCGAATATGCTGGAATAAAGAGAGGGCTTGAAAGAATATGCGATCTGCGTTACATGTAGTCAGAAAAAGACCATCGCTAGCACAAGACAGTGACATTACTTGGATCTGCCATAACTTCTAGGAGAGGCCGCCCTCGTGCAGACCATTTGTCCACCTGCAGTTTGAGATTTAGAACATCTCTAGTACCCGCACAGAACGTTCATATCATCTAGTACGGACCGCATAGAATTGTTCCCCAGTTCTGGACAGCAACGTCGGACCGAGCGCAGAGAATACTGAGGAGAGGATAGTCCGATATCTCGGTAACCCTATGTGGGGAGTAGCGAAAGTGTTGAAGTTGACAGGCGTGACGTTCTCGAAAAACTTGCGCTGATGCAGAATACTTGTAACTTTTAGTCTTGCTTGCTTCTAACAGGTTCTAGCACTCACCCGACAACATAACGCGAGATGAGACCACCAAGACTATATCCTGTGATTGAGAAGCGGGTAACCTTCTTCCCTTCACCTTCCAAACGTTTCACTTCCTCATAAATCTGCACAAGATGGAATAGCTCAGGCTTCTGGCGAAATTTGACGGCAGGGCCGTGAGCGTGTGCAACTCACCTCTTCCGTCACTCGCTCGCCACCCCAGTCTATACCATCGTACGTGGAATCTGCGCGATTCGTCTCCGCGAGAATGGCATGGAGTCGTTCTCCGTTTGGACCGGCTTCAGAAAGCTGTTGTCCGCGAACCTCGCGAATGATACGGTGCATTTCTGCGAGGTGACATGGATCGCCCCACATGCCGTGTACAAGCACCAGCAAGTGGATGTTCTCAGACGACATGTCGTCAGATGGATGAAAACGGCTAGAGAATGACTGCTGATGGGTTCGCCTCTAGTATGCAAGCCTTCGTCGTCGTCGTCGTTCAAGATTGCTTGCTGAAGAAAGAGCGCGAAAGCCCTCATGATGGTCGCATGGAGTGGGACTGCCGGAAATGGCAACTGTGCCGGCGCCGGGTTGTGACGCGTACGAGTCTTCCGCGCCAGGCTCCAGCCATCTGCGCTGAGGAAGGCTGGGCAGCACGCGGCATATGTACGTGCCAAGAGCATATGCGATGAGAACACTCCCTGAGTCCTTGGTAATTGGAGCCACCTTTCGAGCGACGTTTTCCTCCAAGAATGGGGTATCTGCGGCCAGGGCCCGCGTTCGCTGCAGTCCATCGATCATGCCGCAGCTTCATCACAGCAGCCACTGGCAGGTGCATCTGATCATCTCTCACTATGATGTTGTGCTTTTGAGCGGGTGCGCTTTCCGTAATACTGCACTTTGCGCTGCCTGCTACCTGCGTACCGGTGTAGTTACTGTCAGACGTTCCATCTATTGCAACCTCCTACGGTCATCGCTGAACAACGTAGGGTTTAGATATCATCGAGACACAATTTCAGTGCAAGATTACTGCATCACGTTGGAGACAGATGACATCTAACGCGACAATCATCTACTTCGAAGCTGGGAGACGTGTGACCCATTTGGTACCACCTTGAACCGCAACCAGTCAAAGACTGTCTGGACGTAGACAAGAGAAATCGCACCGGTGCTAAGATGCTCGAAGAAGGCGCTGCCCTTGACGACTCATTAAAGCGTGTACTGTCCTCTTTGAGCGCACTTAGATCCTCCGTGCCGTCCATCGTTCTTACCCTCGGGATCTGGTGTTTACATTATCGAAATGTCCTCTGTCCACCTGGATGGTACACTGGGTGTCATCCAGATAGGTGCGTAGATGGTCATAGTGCGAAGAATCTCATGAGAGTCTCAGCTGGCCTCAGCTTCGATGGTCACATCTGTGTGAGTTTATAATTGGTCTCCTCTAAAGTTTGCTCAACACCGTTTGCAGTGCATATGGGATAACAACCCTTCAGTCATACACTTATTTCCATCGAAGCGGGGGGGACCCGGTACACCTTAAAATCGTGGTGGGTGCCCTGTCATCAGTGCCTGGTTTTTGTCTTTACGAATAGTTTAGATTGGCCTGCTATGGTGAGCAGCATTACTTCCGATAAGGCTGAACTTGGCACAATGCAGATACTTTGCAGGGTGCTGGACACACTGCATCAATGTTTTCTCTGTCATGTTGCCTACTCATATTCCGTCACAAACTATGGCAATTGGGTCGCGCTAACATGGGAAACATGGTATGCCAAGTTTACTGTATCTGTTCACTGCCTAGCTTCTGCAACTTCGTATCAGGAGCGTCGCAGTAAGCAAATTCATGCTTTTGGTCACATAATCTTGACGCAAGATCTCAGGCAGCTCTCATTGTTGGTGTGAGTAAGACAGCAGCTGGGCATTATCTCGCATTGATTATATTTGACAGACTATCATGAATCTGATAGTTCGAAGGTAGTCGTGGTGTTGAGTATAAGTGCGGGAGAGATGATAACACTGCTGGATTACAGCTTCTTTTATTCGCAAGTCTGGAAATGTGCGTAAAATTCTCACCGGTCGAATGTCACTGAGCTCATTATTTTGTCAGTGAGCGGCAAGAGGTGGCTTCTTGCTTCTCCCATCGTAAGCACGGCTTCAGTAGTTCTGATCATCATCTCAATCACGATTTCTGCAACCTCAGATACTGTGCTCCCTTGGTGAATGTGGTATGTTCCGGCATTTCACGTGAAGTTTGGGACACAAACCGACTGACTATGTCCTCTGTAGTGGCCATGCTTGGTGAGCTCATTCTCTCGTTATGTTCTCTTTTTTCATAGCCAATACGAACATGGCACGGAGATTTCGGCGAAAAGTAAGTTCATCGAGATTGCATCTCAATTGGAAATTCTCTGAGCCCCGCATGTCCTATCAAATAGACTAGAGCCCGCTGAGCCATTCGCTTTCCTCCATCCGTCATCAGTGCGTCGAGTTAGCGACTAATTTCTGTCTACTTATCGGACTGACGATCTTGTAGGACGCGTTCTACGCTACCATTGCCTTCAGCATTGCTGCAGACATACTACTCGCAGTGTCGCAAGTCGCGCTGTTATGGAGCCATCGCAGCGAGTTTTCTAGGTCAGAATCGAGTAACGTTGCCTTCAAAACTTGCTCTAAAAATCATGTTACAGAATTAACTCTGCGATTCGAATTATGGTAACAATCAGCATCAATACCGGACTGCTCAGCACGTGCGCCATCAGCGTCTCATTTCCGTCCTGCGAACTCATTGGCCACCTAGTTTTTGTGCCATCCTGATGTGCATCAGTGTAAGCGGCTTCCGAATTATTTATGGCCTCTCGTAGGAGGGCTGATTATGATCATCAGTACGTGGCATTACCGAACACTTTCGTATGGGCCGCCTTTGACGTTATGTTGCCTAAATGTGAGTCATCTCTTTATTATCCAGCTCAACATATGTTGACATCGAGCTGAATCAAGTGCTTTTAAACGCTCTCTTGTCGAGCCTGAACCAACGCAAGGAATTACGCGAGATAGTGAATGGAAATATCAACCAGCTCTCGTTTCCATTGTCCGCCCTTCCGTCATCAACGGCGACGACCGGTCATGACGACAAAGGGGTCAGTCTGTCGGTGGTATCTGTGTGCGGTCGCTGATCTACCATAGCAGCAACACTTAGGTCCAGTTCTTATAGAAGCTCGATCAGAGCCCTAGCAAGTCAGTGAACATGTCGAACATGATGAATGAGAGCACACAAAGCACGTCAGATTTACGAAAGTGTTCCATTCGCTTATGATTACATGGTGTAGGATCATGTGTTGGTGTGTTATGGGAAGCAGCTTAGACTCTGCTCAAAACAGATGCATAGAAAATACTCAAATATAGCATGTAGCCCAGAGGTTTCGGATTCAAACATGTCAAACCTTACGCTGTCAGATATATCATGTAAGCGCTGTTACCGTCAGGACTTGCCTTCGAATACCATCAGAGTCGCGCCTCCCCATGGAGGACCAATTATATTTGCAACTTTCTTCAAGGAATAATGTCGCGATGTTGTAATTTGCGACAGACAGTCGTCCGCGGAAAATGCCGCCACGTATTTTGTAGACCATAGCCATTCAGATCCATAGCAGACTAGTTTACAAGGCACTCGCTTCATCGCAGCACTATAATCATATTTTCCACGCGTTCAGATCGTCATGGCACTACTGATAACATCGAGAACTTCGCCCTCTCATACGTTCATTCAGTCGAACTAGCGCCACAGGTCAGTATGAAGCCTTTCAGCGATCAACAGTGTTAGCTCACTTTGACGACCATGGAATCAGCCCAAGGCGAGAGCTGCTGAGTCGGAGACAAGTAGGCATAGGTACTCGTTTGCAGTGCGTTCACCTTGAACCTGTTGGTAATACTTTGAGTGAGCAATCTGTTCACGTGCGGCGATGGGTGACGTACCGTTTCAGGATACCTGACTGGCCTGGGCCCCGCTGCAGATGAGGGAGACTGAAGATAGCGCGGACGACATGCGCCTGAATCTGCACATCACGCACGCGTTAAGTCCCAAGGCAAGTAACAAGAAGTATTATGACGGGTACCTTCGTGGACAGCTCAGGACCAATGCACTTCGCCGAACCATCGCCGAAGAGGTAGCGCCTCATCGGGGTGCGCTTCGGGTTGACCGAGCGCGGGTGCGCAAAGACATGGCTCTGTGTCAACTTCTGAGCTCGGCAGGAACATATTGGCGAGGTCGGCCACTTACATCCAGGCTGGCTTCATGTATATTGACAAAGACGCGTTGATTCGCCTGGAATTTGTGTTGGCCCACTGCCACAGGCTTCATCGACTCCCCTGGGACATGCCGATTCCATTAGCTAAAGTTCAAACAAAGAAGCGAATGTACGCACGATAAACACCACGGAATGTAGGGTCCAAACCTGCGGAATGGTCAATTCAGGAGATAAGCAGTGCAATGGACAGACATACGGAGTGCCTCTAGGACAAAGCCCTCCATCAGAGCCTCATCGTCTGCATCAGGCTCTGACTTCGAAGCAAGGACATTGACGTCCCTGGGTTTGGCCGAGTCAAGGTAGAAGTTGACTACATGGACGAGAGCTGGGCAGCTTGTCAGCTCATTTCAAACTACGTGTCTGCATGATATATAGCACACCTTGAGACATCTCGACCGTTGAACCCACTAGGAGGGCCAGGACCATATTGCACACAGCGTCTGCATCGCGGCTGAAAGCCGACAGGCGCTCTGCAAACTCATAACGAGTCGAAGATTGCGTGCCCGAGAACCACTGGGCAATGCTCTCGAGCATGCCAATGACGGAGAGCTGCAAGAAGATTTGAACATAATTTTATGTGATCAAAGATCACCGAACGTACACGTGAGCCACCGAAGTTGCGCCTGATGATTTGTAACAGGTCCTGAACGTGATTTTTGACTTGCGCTTCGAAGTTCATCAACTTGGATGCCTCGACATCGAGGAAGAGGAAGCTGTCGAATAGGTTATTTGGTTCGTGATGCATGGTATCATGGGGCTGGGACTGACGAATAGATGTCCGAGATCATGTCAAACAGCTCCTGAGAGGTATAGTCTCCGTCGCTACTAGCCGAGGACTTGATCTGTATTCCAGCCTAACACCACCGTCATCAGTATGATAGCTTGTGGTTGTAGGAGGCAACGCATACTAGCTCGGCTGCCCAGTGTATCGGGAGGAGCCTGAGCACATCTCGTACGATATCCACGTATTTCGTCTGGGATCCGACCGTTGTGTATGACTCACGCATGATGAGCTCACGCGTTTTCTGGTAGAACCACGCCGCGATCTTCTGCTCAGAACCAGCAGCCGCCGTAAGTGCTTTGACCAGAGCATGGTGCTCGCGACCTGCCCTCTCCGGGTCCTCGGAAGCGATGAAGAAGCTTACGAACAACATGATCAATCATACTACGCAGTTCAGTAGTGCTACTCACCCTTCGCCATTGATTACCAGACCGGCTCTGCTTGCATAGCGAACGTTGAACTGGCCCTCCGTCCAGAGCACATGCGCGACGTCCTTGTAGTCATTGAGTTCAAAGGTGGAAGGTGAGGGCAGGGGCCTCGTCAGGTTGTACTTCTTAATGTCGCCCACGTTCTTCAAGATGGCGGTCATCGCGTCCGGCGTCATGAGGGGGAACCATGTGTATGAGCTATCTCCGGCGAACTGCCCAGGCAGGGTCCGGAGGAATAGTCGGCCGAGCGTGCTGCCATATCCAGGCCCAGTGGGATCGCGCTGGCAATCAGCGAAGCCCCAGCTCGTCATGTTGAAAGGCGTGTAGTCGGCGGTGAAGAAGCGGTCGCCACGAGTGAGTGCAATCGCATCACTAAGAATGGCACGGCTGATGGTGTATGCTGCAGGTGGCGGATCATCAAGTGTTGCGGAAACTATGAATCACAGAACTTACAAGGACACAAACCAGCACCTTCGATCACCGGCTTGGAAGCCTCAGCCTGAAGTCCAACATACAGCTCCAGGCGATCAATGTGGCCATACAGCTTTTCAGCTGCCGCAGCAATAGCCGGATCGGGGTTCCATTCTAGGAAGCTGTCATAGGCTAAAGAAGCATGAACTGTTAAGGAACGTCTACGTCGCATGTATACATCTTGAACGTACTCTTCAAGCCGAGGAACTAGATCCACTCTGACAGTTAGCACGATATCGGATAGAAACAGGAAGATTGTGCGTGCCTTTCGGAAGTCATTTAGAGAGCACACGCCCCATTGCCTGTTC
This sequence comes from Obba rivulosa, assembly GCA_001687445.1. NCBI lineage: Eukaryota > Fungi > Basidiomycota > Agaricomycetes > Polyporales > Gelatoporiaceae > Obba > Obba rivulosa. Next base: position 32,000 of record KV722331.1, read on the forward strand.
GATTCGATGCCCATGATCTCGTGGAGACGCATGACGTGTGGCGTTCTTCTAGCCCCAAAGGCGCCAGCTGGGTGCTCCGTTCTAAACTGATCTGAGCATATGCAGTATTGAGCCATCGGCACAACCTACGCAGCATAGATAACACCAGCCAAGTCCTCGTCCTTGAATGTTCCATCATCTTGGCGCTGCAAGCTGGAAAAACGGAGATATTGAGTAATTGGCGAGATCCTTGAAGGATCTGGGGGTCTACTCACTTGCCGAACGTCCAGTGCGTAACGTCGGGCTCCATAGCCTGCGCTTGCTTTGCGGCAGCCTTGAAGTCCGCGATGGACACCTTCAAAGATGTGCATGAGCTCATGTCCTAGATCATAACGAGGAGGCGCAGACCTGGTCCCAAGTCTTGTCCTTGAACATCTGAGCAAAGAGCTGTTCGACCCACTTCTCGTCTGCTTGCGACGTGGTAGCGTGCCAGCGATACAAGCAGTTGAACTGGAGAGGGTGTAAGGTGATACTTGGTTTCGCAGCATTCGACTTACCTCGACACTGCATACATTGCCTTGGCCTCGTTCGAAGAGACTGTGATCGGCTTGGCGAATTTCCTGCCAGACATAGGTTACATCGCAGAGCAAGAAGCGCCGGCGTGAGACTTACGCCGAAAGGATTGAGACTCCAGCTATTTCCCTGTCTAACGAGGCCGAGAATGGCACTGAAGTAGTCGGAAAACACAGCAGACGCGAACCACGCGCAGTTAATAAGACGAGCAACCTGGAAAATCTCTTCCTCTTGCGCAAGGAGTTTCGCGGATCGCTTTGGGTCGTCATGTGGAATGCTATTCGGATCCACATACGTGCCGCGTTCGTTGATCTGGAGCAACATCTTCGCGATGTACTACAATCGACAAGGGGAAATCTCAGCTCAAAGCGAGAACGGAACTAGCGAAACTGAAGCTCGACTCACGTTGTGGTTGCGGTTGAAAAGGACCAGCAGAACACAGACAGCAGGAGGGAGTAGCAGAAGTCTGTCCTCAGCGAACGTATCCGGCTTCAGAAGGCCGCGACCATTCCGAACTCTGATCTTCTCCAGAGCAGCTGCATCGTGTCCATAGAGAGGTGAGAGATCGACGTACGAGGATGTCTCGTTAATGCTGACGTTCGTGTGAGAGGTCCTGAAGACACTGTCGATCCACCAGCATCAGCGCTAATTCAGAAGGGAACGCGCATGTGACATACGTGTGAATGACCAGAGCAGCAAACGAGAACATCATGCTCGATAGCCCGGCCGGGTGTTTAACGAACTAGTGGCGCATCAGTCAAGATCAAGGCGGCGTTCGATCGCAGAACTCACGTCCTCGCGCCTCAAGAGCGTATCAAATACCAGCCCGGCGTCGGGAAGCTCATTGCGTGGCAGCGCATGAGTCTGTTGCACGCTGCGCGCGTAAGGCGTTCCAGCCTTGCCCATTTCCGGGACAGCGATATTATTATTACAACCGTCAGCAGTACGCCAGGCATATTGGTTGCCGACGTAGGTCTCAGGAGGATGTGGTAGGTCGAGGTACACTGCGCCTCATCAGTATATGCCTGGTCATAATGAGGACGGAGAAGCTTACGCAGCTCCACAACCTTATTCTGGAGCGTGCTGCTAAGCTTAGAGTCTGCACGTTGGGACAAATACACCAGTATATGCTCTAGCTAAAATGGGCCTGGTAATCAGAGGATGTCCAAGCCATGTTATGAGCACGCACTAGCATCTTGCGATCGTCAACCCCATCGGGGTGTCTCAAGGCGTCCACGATGCCTTCCTACATGTATCGCGGTCATTGTTGAGGTCAACGTTGACGAAAACAAGAAGAAACCCCACCAGAGTGCCGAGGTCCCAGCTTATGTTTCCGCCTTTCTGCACCTGGAATTCGACGGTGGTCAACGAGCATAAAGGCAGTGGATGGCGCATCCTTGCCGCACCTGTTTGCGAAATTCATCAACGAGCTTGTGCTGCCGCAAAGTCGCTGAAATGCTCTGAGAGTCTCCATCGAGGATCTAGTCGCGTATAATGTTAGCGGTCTTCCTAAGTGGTTGCTGTCCAGACTCACCGCAGAGGAATCAAACCTGGAGGACTTTGACACAGACATGATAAGGAGGATGAGAAGCCACTCCCATCTTCAAGCTCTTTGTGCCCCGCGGTTATAAAGGAGACACTGCTCGATGGGAGAGCTGTCATCGAGAAGCTTACGATATGCGCCTGCCTTCGGTTCGTAGCATATATGGATCCGTTTACGGCAGGAACATTCAAGGCGTCAATATAGCATGTTCGAGAAACAGCCGATGCGCCCCTCTCGGCTTGCCAGCACGCACGATTTCCGTACGAGCGGGTCCTCTTACCAAATTCTTACTGATTTGGTTGTTGCGGGGTTCAAACGGGGTGGATTCCATGGATCAAGTCAAGAAGAGCGCTCAAGTCAGCGGAGGAACATCGTGTCGGTGTGAAGATAAACAATTTCGGAGCTGGAGGCAAACTGCGCCCGTGTGTTTAACCTACTCGTCCGTCACTGATCCTGTCGGCGACGTTTGAGTCCCGTATCCAGTGTTTGATATGACGACATCGGGACAGACAAACGAGGATCATGGCACGGTGCTCAGCGACTATAAGTAATTGTCGGGACTTGGAGGTGCCAAAGTGGACACATATCACAAAACGTTGACAGATCAGCGACGGCACCATATGAAGTCCGCAATGGAAGTGCATTCCGACTTGAGGAACTTTATTGAAGAGGCCAGTCCGTCTTCCACGTCGACGCGAGTGTGCCACCGGGCCGGGGGAGCTGCGCGGCAAGAGGCCGCCTCGGTGGCAACTTCCAGTCCATCATTCCAACTCTCGACGCCACCCTCATATCCGCAATCTCAGCGCAACAAACTCGCGAGAACATGGACTCCTCAGAACTCTACCACGTCAAGCAGCAGTTTATCCTCGGTGTGTGCCACCGTCCGATGTCGAGGCAGACGCGCTGAACAGCCTACAGGCGCTTACAAGACGCTGGTCAACCTAACCCTCCCTGATCCCTCTTCCCCCGAATACACGCCATTCCTTGTTTACAAAGCTCGCTCTCACGTCGCTCTGAACGAAACCGGGGCGGTGGCTCAGATTATCCCGTCTGACACCGAGAATGTCGCGTTGAAGGCAGTAGCTGCGCTGGCGCGCTATATCGGTGCATCTGCCACGGCGGAGAAGGACGCGGCACTCGAGGAGCTGCGGGACCTCTGCGTAGAGATAGACGGCGACGACGTCGACGCTGATGAGCGAGAGAAGGGGTACGTGCGCGTTGTCGCCGGGACTGCGTTTGCGCGTGCTGGCGAGGTGGAGGAAGCTCTAGAGACGCTCGGCGCGGGCTCAAACACCGAAAACCTCGAAGCGTAAGCTCGCTTCCCTGATTCTGCCGGCCGAGACATTCATTATGTTCGTTCTTAGTGTTGCGATCATTGTCCAGATCTACCTCTCCATCAACCGCCCAGACCTCGCCCGGAAAGAGTTCGACCGTGCCAAGCGGTGGGCGGAGGACGACCTGCTTCTGCAGCTCATCGAAGCCTCCATTGGCTTGGTGACAGGGAAGGACAGCTACAATGACTGCAACTCGTTCTACACGGAGCAACTGGGAAACCCCTCGTTGTCCTCCCCGCATCTGCTCACGGCACGTGGGGTCACTCGGCTGCTGAAGGGCGAGGTCCCCGCCGCTAAGTCAGACTTCGAGGAGGCGGTGTCGCAACAGGGCAACACACCGGACGCAGAGACCCTGGCGGATATGACGGCTGCCGCGGGATTGGGTACTTCAAAGCTCGCGGAAGCGGAGCAGCTCTGGAGGTGCGTCACTTCACTTTATTATTCCCATGTCATCAAAGTTCACCGGCATGCATCAGCCAATTGGCGAGTGAGCACCCGGACTACCCTATGGTTGCCGACGTCATAAACAAGGATAAGCTCTTTGATGAACTCGCTGCGAAGTTTGTCGTACCTCCCCTAGCTGTCGCCTCTGCGTAATATCATTCGTGTCTCTGTGGATTATATTTGTACGGGATTATGGAGATAACACTCTCCAATGGACGGATGTTGTCAGAGTATATAAGCTGAGTGCTGAGCACCGTAACAAGATAGGTTGTAGGATCTCCATCCTAGAGCTTGCGTTACCTCGTCTTTCCCTCTCGATCATTACTGATTCCCGTGTTCCACCGTCACGGTAATTTTTTGTCCCTTCACGAATGGATGCGAGTTATCTTCTACGACATCGATGCGGATCTTCCCTCCACAATTCGGCAGCTGCTTCCGGATAGGCATGCTCGTGCTTGAGCTTCGCGCGCCAATCGCATTTCCTCGACCGAGAAAACTCGAGGGAAAGGAAACCAGGCCATTGGCGGATTTGCCCACAATCCAGGTGCTCAGATTGCTCTGAGTGCGCTTCTGTGCCGTTTTTGTAGACACGCCGTTCTGGCTCAAATGTGATGCCGACGGTGTCAGCATCGGTGTAGGAATTGGAGAGGAGGGTAGTGGCGTCGGGGATGACTCGGATGTGGTGACTACACGCAGGCTTTGGCATTCGCACAGGAAGACTTCCGTCCAGTCGAAGTCAGTCATCTTTATCGACGCCTGGTGGGTACTGACATTCGAACCAAATGTCAATGTGAGCGAGCGTATGCGCACAGGAACGAAGTGTGTCAAAGTTGTAATGTTTCGGACTGTGGCGTGGGGAAGAGGGGCACGATCGTATACTGAACAGTGCCTCACCTATAGGGGAATTTCGCGACCTTCCGGAGGTCTGCGGATACCTGAGAGACTTGTTTGCAGTATAGCAGCTCAGGGTCAGCGATGATGGAGTAGCTTCCTTCGAAAGTGATCAACCGCGGCGGGTGTGTCGACGAAGAGCACGCGTCGTAATACCGCTGGAGGGCCGAGCCTAACGCGAGAAACAAGCCGGAAGCTGTCTGATACTGCGAGGACGAGTGGGGCTCCTTCGGCTTCGACTGAGAATCAGGGCGCGAACCCATGACCTTTCTCTTTGATGGAGCTACTTCCAAATACGGCTCCTCCCGCGCGCGCTTCGACGGGCCTGACGTCGTTGCAAAGGACTGGCGCGTCCCATAGTTATCCATCTCGCGCTGAAACCTTTCTGCAGCGAGCTCTGCCCTTCTGGCGGCCTCTCGCACTTTTGTACATCCGGCGCAAATGTCGGACGTGCCACTCCGTATCCAGGCCCCACACACAGAGCAGCGAACAGAAGAACTTGTGTCCGAATCGTTTGATAGTGACATCTTCTCCGACTTCTTTTCGGAGGTCGCATCACTGGCGCGATGGGTGCTCAGGGGCGACAGAGGTGGGAATGGCGCCAGCGGCCTGAACATCAAGAGTGTGTGATTCCTGCAAAAAGTGTCCCAAAATCGACATCAAGCTCATTCAGAACCATCTATACTCACAATGGGGTGGAGGTATGCAAATTCGAGCGGAAGCGGGTCAGGAGGAGGCAACGAAGAGCCAGCGCGTCTCAACGCGAGTGCGTCGCGACTCGCGACGCGTCCGCGCTCCGGACGTGCTGTGTCACATGAGACGCGTCTCGCTGCAGCCTCGCAGAGCCTTGCAACACGCAGGGAATCGTTACATGCGGTATTGTCTATCCTCATGTTAATGGTGAAGAGAAGTGGGTAGGTCGTAGTTCTCGCAAGCCGGGCTCAATAGATGAGACTATAGGCTTCAGTTGCCACGGTCGTTGTGCAGGCAGTCGATGGCTTCGATGAGTGCGTGTCGATCCAGGTCGATTCTCACATCTTAGCTACTCAACTTGAATGATAGACAATTCACTAGTTTGGGAGGACGGCTGACAACTTTACTTGTAAGTCATACTTATCCATACGAAATTTAAACTTTCAGTATACGTAAGTATACGTACACTTGTCGCAGGGGCAAGTAAAAATGATCTATAATCCACAACATTACCTCGATGTTCAATATCTGAGCATCTGTAGACAGGAGCCGTTCGACGCAGTCCGCACCATTTCCCGTGCCTATTAGGACTTGCAACAGATCGCTCTTCCTTATTGACCAACACTACCATCCATGTTACGTCCCAACCGCAGAATGATGTGAGTCTTCTGGGACAGAAGGCCCTCCTTCACTGTCTCCTCCAATTGATCCCAAGCTTTGGCGCCCGGCAATGTCATGTGAATTGCGTTCAAGACAGGGAATCGCTTCATATCCACCAGGAAGGTTATAAGGGTATCCAGATCGGTAGATAAAGCGGGAGGGGTTCCATCGCTGCGAATTTTGAGGTGAAACTCGGTGATCCGAGACAGGGGTATACGGGATAAGATGCTGGTGACGAGTGGGATGTGACTATATGTTACCTCGAAGCGGAGGGACACAAGGGAATTCAAGGATGGTATAACCCATCCCAAGGAGACTGTGAGACACGATCAGCCCGCAATGCGGCGCTGGATGGGACTAAGACATACCTGGATCAGACGTTATACCCCGATTATTCCCGAGAGCCTCGAAGTGGAGGTGTCGTAAAGAATTTGCATGCGCGCCCAGGATTGCTGAGATCCTGCTCCATTGAGCGGGGTGTGTGACGTGGAGGCCGAACTTCAGCACTTCCATTCCCAACTGTGGCCGGGAGATAAGCCCATCTGCAAGGACGGCCCACGCTTCACCATTAGCGTAGACGGTAGTCAAGGAAACGCCTGACAAGGCAGTAGTGAAAATATCTAGGGCATTTTCTTCGGATGGCCTGTACCCTAGAGAATCAATTAGGTACAAGGACCGGATGGTACGAAACGTCTTCAGATAGGCGGCAAATGTAGTGGCGCTCAAGAAAATCCCATCGCCTACAAGACACAGGGAATGTACTGGGCCAATCCCAGTAAAGCAGGTCGGTGCTGGAAGGTCTCCTTCTGTCCATTTCATCCACAGAATTTCCACCGATGCGAGATATCTAGTAATGGAGGAAAGGAGCGATAATTCGTGGCTGAGGTCCTCTGACAGCAAGACACGGAGGGCCTTGACAAAGCGTCCTAAGCGAGGAGACTGTTGCAGGATACGCTGAAAGCGACTGAACTTGTTGTCACTCAGGTCAACAAAGGAGAACAGATGAATCCTGGTCGTCGGAAGCCAGGCCCGACATGTGAGGCTGCAGGCTTTCAGCGATGAAGGATCATCATACAGAAAGGCAATCGTGTTGTCAACAATGTCCGGAGGTAGAATCATGCCCGTACAGCGAATTGTCATGCTGATACAAAACATCAAAAAATTAGCATAATGCTGTTACGTGGATGGTAGCATCGGTGTATTCTGCTCACCTCCAGCCTCGAGAAGGATCAGAAGATGTCGGGCACAACGAAGCAAGCAGTTGTGGCTCGGGCGGCTTTATTGGCGCTTGATGGCACGGGACCGGAGATAGCCGGGGATTCGATCACAATGCTGGCGCTGGCTGTGAGTGGCTGTGGGACCACCGCTCGTGAGGCTCGAGGTCCTGTTTCACACACATTTTGCGCGGAATGCATCATCTTCGACAGTTTTTGATGCCAGAAATATGCTCTGCTGACAGACATTAATGTACGGGGTACCCTCGCGTGCCCCAGGCCGAATTCATAGAATCGTTCAGATAGCGTGGATTGCTAACGTTCATATCTTGCGGAACTCCTGTCAAAGTACACGCCATCCATATGCTGACCAACGCTGGACGTAACAACAGATGTAACAGACGTACCTGCGAACATCATCTGCCTCAGAACCCGAAAGATGTCCAGTATGCGCCCGCAATTTAGTGCCTATGTTGAATTTCCTTACATATGTCCAAGAAAACCTACCAACATCCCCGGTGAGCTCTTTCTGAATTCCATTCTCGCTCTCATGGTATGAACTCTACACCAGACTCGTCAGCGGACATTCCTCGCAGTTAACTGTCTAACGCAGCTACCCACGTCATCAAGTAACGTCCCCCCAGATCGGAACACCCGGACAAACTCAGGTCTCGTCAAATAGTGGCGCCTCAATCTACTGGACGCTCTTAGAATGGGCTCTCCTTACGCCAACAAACGCACTCATTGCCTACAGGGTGCAGATGTGTCAATATCAGATGCGGTAAAGTGATGCGTCCTGTCCTGCGCACATCTCCAAACCTATCTCCCGTGATGTGTCCAGAGATTGATGCAAGGTCCGCATTATCGCGGACAGTAGATGGGCCTTGGATACTAAGGAGAGGTGACAGGGTCATGAGGAAGAGTATCGCTTGATTCACTATGTCCTAATCTTACATACAATGCGACTAACTTACTGCCATGATACGTTGTCCAGCTCAGGCTTCCCAACAGCACCTCAATCATCCGCAACGAGAATGACCTTCTTCCCCTTGTTCTTGCCGGTCATGACGTCCAGGATCGCCTCCCCAACCTTCTCGAGGCCGTGAGTAATATCTTCCTGGTACTTGATCTCGCCCGCGGCGACGCGGCGGGGTAGCTCCTGATAGAACTGCGTCCCGTACTTCCCATGGAGTGAGGAGACGATGAAGCCGTAGAACTGAAGTTGCTTCGAGACAATGCTGGTGAGATTTTTGAGCGGGTACGGGTCCTGCGTGTTGTATTGCGAGATCATGCCGCACTCGATGAAGCGCGCGTACACATCTGCCGCATCGATCGCTGCTGCAAGCGTCTCGCCACCGACGTTGTCCCAGTAGCTGTAGGCGGTGAGGCGACAGACACGACAGAAGACGTGACGCACTTACATGTTGATAGGGCCCTCCTTCTCGAGGACCTTGCGCGTGGGGACGGACTTGTAATTGAAGGCAACGTCAGCGCCAATGGAGCTGACGAATGCAACCTTCTCGTCCGAGCCCGCAGAAGCGATGACCTTGCAGCCATCTCCCTTCGCAAGCTGGACAACAGTGCTGCGAAGTTATGTCAGCTCTGCCACTAGACCTTATGTCAAGCCTCTGGGACTCACGATCCAACTGGGCCCGAGGCTGCAGTGACAAACGCGACTTCTCCCTTGGATGGCGTTGTAAAATGAGTTCGGTGAGATTTCAAGAATCGCGCATACACGCACCTTCTTCGCGTTTGACCACTCCTTCCACGCGTAGTATGCAGTTTGACCAGGCATGCCGCACACACCGACGTACACAGACCAAGGCAGCCCCTCCTTGTTCTCAAGCAACTTGTACCCCTTCGGATCTTGAGCAACGACGTACTCCTGGAATGCTGTCCGTGAGGCACGCTAGGTCAATGCACGGATATCAGTGTACATGCCTTACAATTGAACTCACGAAGCAACCCATAAACATGGTCGCCGGGCTTGAAAGTAGAGTTTTCAGACCGTAGAACCTTGCCTACGCTGTATCCGATCAGGCTAACGGTACTTCAATATGGAAGTGGTCTGTGATCGACACTCATAACTCACGGTTGGCCGATATAGAAGGGTGGCTAAAGACTCCGTATCAGTATCGTACTCGAGCCCACACCTGCAAAGACGTACAGCGTAGCTCTTGATGCTCGGGTCGCGCATCCGGCCTCGCATATACGGGTCAACGGAGAGGACCAGAGTCTTGATGAGGAATCCGCTATTTAAGGGCACGTTCTCGAGATCGATGGTCTCAGAGTCATCGTAGATGGTCGTCTTGCCAGGCGCGGGATATCCTACGATAGTACTGCGTGAGATCAAAAATCCACCGTCAACAGTTCAGTAACATACCGGTGGGGATCTCGTTAAAGAGATGACGTCCATTCTTGACCGGGGCCATTGCGATTCGTCAGATGTAGCCGTAGTTGGTGATGGGCGAGCTCTGCGGGGGAGGGCACGAGAGTGTCGAGGGAGTAGTGGGAGGTGAACGAAAGACTTGGCTACAAGCTGATATAAATAGGAACGAGAGCTTACAAACGGCGTATGCTTCGTTTTCCCGCCATCAGGGACTGTTGAAGTCGATTGCTCCTTTGCGAAGACTTCTGGCATACAAGGGCAGATCCCATCGCCGAGATGATATGATCGATGGCTCGAAGCGGCGCTTTCGTAGAGACCGTCGGGTCAGCTGATGGCGTCGTCCGTCGAAATGATACGTCGTGCAGTATTAGGTGTGTTAGGACACGTCTGAATAAGCGTTGAAAGAGTTGTGTCCTGAAGCGGACGCGATCCACTTGGCCGATCAGAGAGCTTGACGCATGTGTGATTTATGCCGATGGCGTATGAGATAGTAATTCCCATACACGTCTGCAGCTGTTTGCTGATTTATAGACCGCCCTGGAAAATATTTAGCTCGTCGGACATCCAAGTTGTGGGCCGTGACTGGAAGGTTTGGTGCCCGAACACGACGACCACTACTACAATACGTTGCGCGCCCGCGTGCTTGCTTTCCACAGTTCTGCGGTCGCGACGTGACGACCTCGACTACCACAGAACAGAAGCAAGACACTCATTTCACAGAGTATGAAGTTGTACCTCTGATAAGGGTAGCCTCAAGGAACAAATAGACTGCTCTCACCAGCTCGAAAGCCCCACATAGCATCGTGCATGGTGCATGCACGTGATGAAAAACAGTACGAAAGAATAAATACTACATATGCTTGAAGACACCGGTGCAATGATGTAGACCGAAATTGATATGGGCAATACGCACATGGGGAGCCGCAAACATGGCTTTGTACGCGAGATAGGAGGGACGTGGACCGACAGGTCAAATTATTGGAACTATACTGCCTCAACAATGCATTACGCACCGATGCATTCGTGCTATGTATAGATCCTGAACCAAGCCGATCGTCTTCAAGACAAGATTCGACAGATGGATCCGAGTCTAAATGACCGGAGTAATAGAGCAACAATGACCGTATATACGCCGGTTGCTCGCGTCAGGGGCTGATTTCAAAGTCAACGGGAAGTGCTGTAAATAAGAGCATTAGCAATTCAGCGTAGAAAAGCGCGAGGTAAACTCAACGTCCTCCGCACAAATATGTCATGGGACTTTGACCTCGAGTATCCACCGTGCTCGAAACAACATCGGCAGAAGTAGGAACATTCACAATCCAAGTATAGATAGTATGTCTAGTTGCATGGCATTATACTCCAAGAGATGCGGAAGAAAGAGACAAACACAGCCGTAGTCAGAACCGCAATGCTGTGCACCCCGGCCGTCTGCTCTACAAGGCTGTAGTTCCGTTCCTATGTTCACCGATTCCAGTCATACATTCCTGTGCCTCCGGAACTCCTACGAATGCGGTCATGGGCATAGTAGGTTGTGGTGCGACTACAGAAAACTTAGCTGGCATCACGACCAGTCTCCGATCGCGCACTGTCACTGTGCGTCCACAGAACCTTCATTCCCGCGGAGGTGACCATTAATTGTTTGGCGAGCTCCGTCGTCGCGTCCCTGTCTGGACGTGTACAGGGCCGTAGGCGGATCTCAGACGCCCTGTTCAAACTTGGTGTCCTTTTTCATTTGCAAAAACATGTTCATGTGCGACGGGCAAATGCGGACCGCCACGTCTAGTCTGTGCGCGATAAGCATTCAAAGTTTGAGGGCAGTTCTCGCGATTCATTGAGGTACGAGTGATAGCACGAAGAGTGAGCAGCGCAGACTGCCTTGTGCGGAGGGCCGAGGGCGATCTGGGCCCGGCGATCGGGGCAACTCAATCTGCGCGGGAGATCTGAGGTGTTGCCATTTTTGGAAGGTAGAGCGGCACATGACGTCTTCGGGCCCGGGACAGCGAGGCTTCATTCCAAGCCCGGGCCATGGGTCCTCCTCCATATCCGTTGTCCGCGCATAGCCACGCCGAGCACTATAAAGTCCAGCAAGCTCCTGCATGGACGCCCCTCGCTTCAGTCGCATACCCATCTTCGTGCCTCTCTCATCACGTCTGCTCTAACTTTACGACCGTAATGACCGTCGCCATGCCCTGGAATCTGCCCTCTACGCCTTCCACCCCCGCAGCTCCTACCTCTCCCCCGGACTGCATATCTCGCTCACCAACCAGATTCTACGACGCTCCTTATCCTGAGAAGGCTGGCGTGCGCACAACATATGCAAGCTCAAACGCGGGTGAGACGGATTGGGAGGCACGCCGCCGCACCATTCGTAGAAAAAAGAGTTCCTACGACCTACGAGATATCTTTCGCAGCGGCGGACTCATGTCCGAGAAGTATGCACGGATCCTCTAGGGGAGTACATCTGCCGCCAATGGGTGAGTATCCAAGTATTTGGCCGCTGTCGCGACGAGAAACTAATCACGGGATTTACAGGGTTGTCGTGTAAATCGTATGAACATTATTCGTACATTCTCTACACGACACATTCACGATATTATACGTCTTCATGACTGACTTGTATCCAATTATCACCTTCCTACTTGGACCATTAAAATGAATATGTACCTGTATCAATAGTAACCTGCAATGTATCGCCTCGTTACGGCCGTGTTAGTCCTCAAACAGCGGTCTGAACGCCTAAGAATGGATCCTTGCGTAAGTCTGTGGCAATGGAGAGGAAATGTGCGCATACCCTCGTGTTTTTCGGCCGTTGCGTTGGTTCCAACTGCGTCCACTCTTCCTCCTCCACAATCTCTAAACTCTCCCCCCTCTCCCTACCATCACCGCCCCCCTCATCTCCAAAATCTCCATCTCCAATCCCACCCCCAAAATCTCCCCCATTGTTAAGAATAGCATCGTCATCAAACATCACATCTTCGCCGTCGCCCTCAAGCATATCCTCGAACTCACGCATGCTCATATGCTCGATGCCGAGCCCGGACTCCCGGATCGCAGCCTGGCTCGCCTGCGAGAGCTGCGAGCTCGGCAGGAACAGCGGCTCTTTCTCCTTCGTCGCCTCTCGCACGCCGGTCCGCGGCTGTGGGGTGCTCGTATAGAGTGGGTGCGCAAACGATGGCGGAAGCATACTCTCAGGGGCTTCCGCGTCCTCCTCGGCCCGCCGCACAACAGGACGGGGCCGCGGCCGGGGCCGCTCCGGCGCCGACCTCTCTGTGCCATTCGCCCCCATCTCCGCATACAGGTCCGCGTCCTCCTCGCGCGCGCGCTTCTTGCCCTTGTCCCGCGGGCCCGCGTCTGAATTGTTCCCTGCCCTTTGCGCGTTTCCGCTGCTCGCGCTGCTGCCCGCTCGCTGGACTACTGGGGGTGAAACGGCGCTCGCACCCCGCGTACTACGTATCTGCGAGGCCCCGCCCGGTGGCCGGGTGGTCGCAAGCACGAAGAGTACTTCAGCTGGGTCGTCGGGGAGGTCGATAAAAAGTGGCGCGGCAGGGTCTGTGAAGCGCAGCGCGAGTGGGAGCGCCGCGCCCTCGGCGAACGCGATCGTGCCCTGAGTAAATGTTACTCTGAGGTTGGAGAGTGAGAGGGACAGTGGAAGGGGGGCGTACGCTGAACTCGCGCAAGTGGAACGCGATAGTAAACGGTGTCGGGTAGACGCTGTATGTGTCGAACTCGTCCGCACTGATTGTCAATTCCGTCGAAAGCTGTGGCACACCTGGTTAAGCATATATCCGCTGCATCAGCACGGTAACGAAATATATACCCATGATGCAAAGCCTCTAAATGAGGGCATTGCGTACCTTTCGCGTCTGAGCCTGTCTCGAAGCTGCGCACCTGCACATCCGTGTCCCCGAACGTCCACACAAGCTGTGCATCGCCCTTCGCGCCCTTCGTTGAAGGGAAATGCTCAAGCATGTCCTTCAGTGCGCGTGGGCCAATTGTCGCGCGTGATTCATGCGGTGCATCTGGCGCGCCCGGTGCGAGAAGCCCAGTCGGTGCTTGCAGAAGCAGCCGGTGTGTCTTGATCACTCCTACAGAAAGGGGGCAGAAGGGGAACAGGCAGGTCAGGATGGAGGTGACATGGAGACACGGCGGGGTGAATGCCGGGAGGCAGTACCATGTTTGCAGTGAAGACGCACAGTCAGCCTGCTCTCAAGCGTGTCGCTCTCCTCGTCGTCCTGCCCGGCGATGCCGCCGTCGTGGAGTGACAGCTCGCATTTATCTACTGTCTTTTCCACTCCTCGATGTCTCAGGATAGTTAGTAATGACTGCGGGTAGAACGAATTATTCATGAGCCGTTCGATGCATGGAACAAGTTGGCTGGCCACACACCTTAGTCGGAAGCTGCCCAGCCACAACGGGGACCTCCTCAACGTCGCTAGGGCCTGGCTCGGCCGTCACCCTGTATCTGCTGAAGAACGTGCTGGGGTACCTAAAACGGCCGTAGGCAGACTGGGACGAGTTCGTGCTCGAGATTGTGAGCCGCTCGGGGGTGGCGTGGACGGTGAGCTCGTCGCCGTACTTGGCGAGACATGTGAGCGCCCTAGTAAGATCTGCGCGGTTTCAGGATATATGTCGGCGGAATATAACGCAGAAAGCGCACGTTTGAGGGAAGCAGCGTCGAGGACTGCTTGCATCTTGCGCAATGCAGCGGGGAGTGCAATGGAGAAAGTCGGGCGGAAGGGCGGGCGGCTCGCTTCGACGCGACGCGATCCGTCACGCGCTTTGCCGTCGTGACTGATCGCGTCTCGTTTGCCTGATCCTTGCGCGAGCTGCCTCAGGATTTCGAGTTTCCTGTCCATTGGACACTATCGTTGCGGTATGCGAGACGGACACCCCTCATCACTATTTGTACAGCTTGGCAGTTTCTCGAGGTTCACACACGATCTCTTTGTGCTCTTTGTGTATCAGGCCTGGTTTCGGAGTTTGGTCGTTGTCACCCACTAACGAACGCCTCAGCGCATGCCACTCGACAGTTGAAAGGGAAGCCCTCTGGTGACAAAGACACGAGGTTGTCGGAGTGGCATGTATATGACAGTCTGCGCTATAGATCATAGGTACGGTGTGCCTCCCATGTTGGACATCATTGTCTGTCGACTCTACTAATAGGGACTCCGAGTCTTACATGAAATGTGCTGGTCAAGCCTTTGAATCCCTCTGTATCTGCGGCGCGGACTAAGTACTCTCAATTAATGTCAAATATGGTCTGACCGACACTGTCTCGCTTTCTGCTGTGAAATTGAACACCCCCATGGGTGCGTGCAATCCGATCAATTATGATTCCAATAGATGATCGCTGCTTTCAAGTTGTTGCGGATTCCTATCTTGTTCTCAGCTCTGCCGTCTTAGGTGCTAACGCTATGGTATATTTTATACTTGAGCTGGCATCGCTCAAGACACCACTATCACCATCTGGTCACACCTAACTTGTCTTATTCAGCACAATGATGTATCGCGTGGTTGAGAGCAAAGGATTTTCTCCCAGGAACGCCGCCATACCCTCTAATGATGTTTCGTTCCACTTGCGCAAGTCGAATATGTTATATCTCTTGTCGAGAACCCCGCTTTCTACGGCGCTCTATTACATGAGCGTCCCCTTCCGCACCGCTACCTCGTGTAGGCGCCCATGACCGCGTGCTATCTGATCAGCAATATCATAACCCCCTCCTTCTTCGCATTGGGACCTTATTGTCACCCTCGTTTCTCGGAGTCTTGAACAACGTTGTTCCTGAGATACATCTTATGAAATCCTGTATATTCGTTCGCATTCAACTTAGGAAGACACTCTATTGTCATCTGATCGCAACTGACTTGTGCAACAAAGCTTAGACGTGGATTCGCATTTGGCAATCGAGAGGCAGACATTCTCCCATCGGGACCTATTTGCGCCATTGAACTACTCATTCAGCTTGAACAGATCAAAGCCGGTGAAAACTTCCGTTGAGCCCACTGATGAGGACATATCTGCTGGAGATCCTGGGATCAGCATCCCGTACGATCCGGTGCACTTGACACATGTCGGGTTCAACGCCCAGAATGGGGAGTTCACGGGCCTACCAAAGTAGTGGATATAATCACTACGTGAGGCGGTCCTGGGACCTACGGAGGCTGATGCAAGTGAGCCAAACCCCGACGCTGTCACGGACGTGGCACGGTTGGTCAAGGAGGTGGGTGGCGAGGGACCGAGACGTGCAGCGGTCATGTCTGACCTCTGAGAGGCAAGCGTTCAGTTCTCTCGCAGACTAGCCGAGGGCTCAGCCTATGACATGATCCAGCTCCTTGAACCAGATTCCACCATAGAAAGCGAACAGCCTCAGGCTCCAGCAGTGCCCAAATCACCGAGCTCGCGGGTCCTGCCTCGCGCACGTGATAGAGCATATTGATGACGACCCGCCCCGCACACGACGAAAGGAAGTGCGAGACTTGAGGAAGAATATATCGCGATTCGTTACGCATCTCGCATCGTCTCCAGTAAGTGTTACTATCCCATGCAGGTCGTTCCCGTGTCACACTTCCGGTCTGTAGAGGCCCCCACTACCTTGGAAACCTAAGGAAAGTGCCATCTTAAACAACTCAGGCCAGAGTCAAACGATAACTTCTCCTGAGAAAGATCACACACACGAACATACTGTAGCCGGCGCAGGCGATAGGCAAGATATGTACAATCGGCCTTCAGAGAGGAACTCTCTCGTTGTCACAGTTCTGGCACTGGCAAGAGCTTCCAGATGCGTACGGGCCAAGGTCGCATATGGCAGGCACAGGACTGTACGTCTGCTTATACTAGGAATTGAGCCTACCCATGTACACTCATTGACCCATACCGCAGGTTATTGCAGCTGTACCGCAAGAATCCATATCTCATGGGAGGTCATGACTATGTTGCTACGATGGCATTTTCCGTGATGCTACTTGCAATGAACACGTGAATCCTCGAGGTCTGGTTTCCTCAAGTTTACGCTTGTATTCCTGCAGCCGTTCTATTTGCATGAGGCGACTCACAGCATGCTTGGTTTGAAGGCGGCAATACTTCCTGGCTTTAAGTTACTGCGCCTTCTATACGTAGCTATGATATACCCTTAATCTAGTTACTCCAGTTGGCAAATGGCTACGCAGTCAATACCGTTACAGATCTTGGCACGCAACGGAAACCTCATTGACGTGGAACCTGAGGCCATCCTAACCTCTACATCCGCAGTGCACCCAAGCAATCTCGTAGAAAATGAATTGCCACTCGCGCCAGATATACCGACAGGATTGAGCACACTTTCGGTGACACCAGAACGCATATAGATTTAGTTTAATGAGAACAAGGAAGTCATATAGGTTAAGATTTCTACGAATACATAGACAGGACATCGCAAGCAGAGTATGTACGGCGATTACAAACCATGTAAAACCTCATATAAAGGAGGAATACACTTCTCATACTCGCCCGACCATCCGTTGATTAGAGGACGTCGTGGTTGATATTGGCGCGTCACCAGAACCGAGGCAGAGTGGAACAATTTGTGGGATCTGCTCGGGCAGAAAGGCGCCATGAAATAGTCGAGAAAGAGAAAGAGAATCAAAAGATGAAGGCCTCGCACAGTTCAAACAAGTCAAAATATGGTCGCGAGTGAGCGTTCGATGCAGAAATGTATTGAAGAGCCCGAGAGTGGTCGACAGAGGCAAGAAAGAAAAGCGCGATGTGAAGTTTTTTTATATGCATGCCGATCGGTGACAAATAAGAACATACAACGCGACACGCCTGGCGGCAGTTTGCGGTTGGCTCGCGCATGTAAGCCGTTACAAAGGACTCACTCCCATTCTATCTACTTCCCTCTTGCGATACCTCGTTACTTCAACATCGTCCTCTACGTATTATTTGTCTATGAGCTCTGAGCATGCCAGAAATCTATCGAAAATTATTGAGAAACTCGAGAGCTCCAAACCAAAGGAACGGCAAGAAGGTCTTACTGAACTCCGGACTGCATTCGCGCGAGAATCCGCCATCACCAAGCTAGATGAGGGGGACGGGAAGGCGTGGAAAGCAGTTTTCAGCGCAGTGTTCAAACCGGTACTGATAGAAAGGAAGGCATGTACTAAAACTGGTACGCTACCTACAGCCACCGCAGGTGCCGGTGCCCAAGCTATGCGCAGACTACGCGAAGCCGCGTCGACTGTACGATGGCTTGTTGAGCGCAGCGTCAAGAAACTCAACAAAGGAGCAGTAAAGATGATCTTGCATCATCTGCGGGCGACAATGATTTGGTGCAATGAGCCGCTGGAACCGATAGCTCTAGACTACGCGAAGACCCTCAGACGCATACTCAGTTGGGCGCCTCATTTACAGCATCTTGACGAGGAGACGTGGGTCAGTCTCGTGGAACGAGGGATGAACATCGTCCTGGGAGATAAAGTTCGGCGGAGACTAGACGAGGGAGACATGGACGAAAATGCGCGGGAAGGGAGCGTTGCGCCTTCCATGAATATGGACGAGGAGGAGGCTTATATTGATGACGAGGAGGAAGGGCTTAGCACCCCTTCTACAGTGGCTTCTGCCACGTCCAGGAAGCGACGACGTCCGCCAGAGCCGTCGACCTCGAAACTACCCCCGCAGACTGCTCGTTCGCCGAACAAGAGCAAACATCCCGGGTCTGTTGGCCTGGTGCAGATCGAGTTCATGTCCATCTTGGTCATCCTCCTTCAGTCGCCGTCCGCTCCCTTCTTGTCCGCTGAACATCCTTATCTGCCAACCGCTCTTTTGGACCGATTCCGGCTGTTTCTGAGCAAGCACTCTTCAGAGACGTCTATGCACCACGACTACCTGCTTGCACTCTCCGCAACGCTCTCGCGGCTCGCTCTTAACAACTGCGCTGCGGTCGCACGCTTTGCTCGCGATACTTGGGACGATTTGCTCCGACTTTGGGGAACGAAGAACCAACGCATGAAGGAAGATCTGATAATAGTGCTACGCACGCTATTCCCTTACCTATCTTCCGAGTACCTCGACGTTCCACCGATGAACACGTCACTATATCGCGCAGGGTTGACGAAATTGTGGGATTTATTGAGTGGCGAGGCAGGGAGCCGTTGGGGTGTCGAGGGACTGTCCCTGGAATCTTTGAGACTCCAGATGATCCGCCCTGATATCGCTGAAAGTTCACAAGGCGCGTTCATAGCAAACACGTACCGTTATGGGTGGCAATTCACCGCGTCGCAAGCGTTGACATGGGTGATCCTTGAACTTCAGGCTGATTGTGCCAAGCAGGTGAACCTACTCGTTCGTATCATAGCGCATGGGGGTGACATCTTTCCAACAGTTATACCTTCTATCTGAATCAGCTCATTCTAACTCGTCGGACGAGGCGACAGCCAGGGGCAAGCGAGCACGATTAATCGACCCTATCACTTCCCTCTTGCAGTTGCTCAAGACTCAGGCCTCGCCAAGTACGCAGGCGTATCGTCTCCAAATCCTTCTGTTCTTCGTAGATGGACACTGGAAGGTGCTGCATGACAGTCTGCAAGAGGCTGTCCGCGATACTCTGTTGCAACTAATATCCTTCGAAGACAGTTTGATACAATCGTGGGCTTTCCTCTGCCTTGCCGCCATCGCTTACTCTGAAGGCACCATCCTCATTATCACCGATTCGTCGCTCACGTCTCCCGTCGTACCGACTACGTTCTGGGACACGGCGTGGACGCATGCTATGCGTCGCATCAACGTCCATGCTGTATCTCGCGCCGCGTGTCATGCGGCTTGCAGCTTTCTGCTTTACGCGCGACGGTCCATTAGCCAGCAAAACGTCCTGACGGAGATAGAGGCTCTCGCGAAAGACTTGAACGTTCAAGGACCACCCTTTCCTTACGAGTCCGTGTGCGCGTTCTTGGCGTTGTGCATCCAAATCGTCAGCCAGGATGTCAGATTATACCGCATGCAATACGAAGACCGGATTCTGTCTTGGCTTTGTGATAACTGGAGGATACCGTCGGGAGGCCGGCTCAAAATGCCATTACATACGATTGGGGATGTGTTAATGCTCCTTGAGAACATATGTTCTTTATCCTGGAGAGCGGCGCCTATATGCGACATAGCATTGCCTGATTGTCGGATGGTGGATTTCCTTAGTGATGAGGAACGATCCTCCATCATCCGAGATTTTGTCCTAAGCGCTTATCTACCCCCATATCGCAACACGACTTCTCTCCGGCGTGGGGTTCCCCCTGGAGACAATGAAACAACTGTTAAATTCGACCTCAATGCCATACAAGACACGCACAATCTTGCACAACCTCGTGATAGAGAACGACGTGTATCAACGATGCTCCTCAGGATGGCGGAGGAAGCTACGACAAGTTGGGCAGCCAGCAAGGAGCTGTCAGGATACCTCTCCGCGGAAAGGCTTCGCACACTTCTCGACCTATCAACGACGTCGCTTTGGTTCGAATCAACACTGGTATTGAACGGGACGATTCCTAATAAACGGGCCCTGCAGGCGGCTTGCAGGGTTATTGGCCTCGTGACTCCCCTCATTGCGGACCATAGGTGGATGGCAGAAGAGAGGGCCCTCATCCTGTCGGGATTGCAGTCACTGGTCATGTCCACACACTGTGGCGACTGGCATATTCCATGGGAGACATTCTTACCCCCCGATGAAGGGACCGGTATCAGGAGAAGCGTGTTGCAGTCACTGACAATTACACCTGGTGAAGAGGCAAAACAACTGCAGTCTGCGCGCCGGGCCCTTCAACGTGTGATCATGCACACGCCTGAGGTGCGTGACATAGTGCCGATGCTATGTGATCCGAGTCTGATAGTGATCCTCTTCAGGTACAAGATACTTTCACGAGCCTCATGATCCTCGTACGTAATGTACTTCGCCGCTTCGTAGGACAAACAGGTGTCGAAGCAAGTCAGCCTCAAGCGAGTGATGATGACGGGTTTGGCCCCGTTCGAACCACTAGCGACATGGGCGCTCTCGATTCTAGTCAGCAAAGCAGACTTGATACGAATGCAAGCCGTATGGTGGTCTCAACTTGCATCTCGTCTTTAGCTTCGATTCCGATGTTACTGTCGGCGTCTGGCGAACCAACACGAGACAAGGACCTTACCGACATTGTGTTAGGAAGTGAAGATGACCACTTCTTCCTACTAGCATCAACATACCTTCATAACATTCGTCAAGGACTATTGGCAATCAGCACGTCGAATCTAGATCGATTACTGCAACGATTGGAAGATCTTCTGGCATATTACACCCATTCCCGAGACCCGCGATCCCAACAGATCGCCATACAGTGCTTGGACTCCACGATGAACTTGTGGCTGCAGCAGCCCATCGCCTCTAGCGACACCGGAAGCAAGGTGCAGCTATTGTGTCATTACCTCTCGATGACATGGGTCAAGGGAAGGTTTCGTTCGTGGAGAGTTCGTGAAGGACTAGTTCGCTTCTTCGACAACTATCTTACTCAAGACTATTCCCAACGCTTTTGGGTCATGGGCACAGAAGGTGACGACATGGATCCTGCTCCAGCCGATATCCTACCCAAGATGATAGTAGACGAAGACATACGCGTCCGTTTTCGAGCTGTCCTCGCTAATGCAAGACTGTTTCGTCTCATGCCGATGCGTGACTTGGATCTTTCGACTATCTACCAGACACTTCAAACGTCTTTGAAGGATTTCCTGGATTCGTGCGTACTCTCAGTACACTCGAGCGTTTGGAAACTAAACATGACTTATTCAGATACGAATTCCTGCTCACACGTCTTCTCTGCCTAGGCAATATCATGGTTGTCAGTTCCGCTATACGACGTGGGCCTTACTGGCACCTTCTGGAGACCTGCCTCTATAAGCCTGCATTCACGAAGCACATCGAAAGCGTCTTGCTAGGAATCGGGGAAAGGATGGGACTGAGACCTTCTCAGTTGTTCGCAGCCTACGCTTCGCAGATTGCGTATTCGTTGCAACAGACTGGCATGAATTTCCTCCAGTTACCGCCACACCTTCTGGGTTACAGAGATAGGAGGGAGTGTGCTGAAGCTACCTTTCGTGCCTTCACGCCTACGAACTTGCTATCGAATGGACCATCGCATGCCGTCACGCACGGTCAACAGCTATTCATCAGCCATTGTAATGCAATACAGAAATCCAAGGCCGAGGGCATACGGGATTGTTATGCAGACATTATCGGTTACCAGATCGTCATTTGGTTCGGGGAGGATAGAAAGCCAGAAGACCTGGAACAAGTTCTTCAGCTGCGGACGCAAGACTTGCCGCAGATTCGAGCTCTAGATCAGTATCTCAAGCAAGAGGTGCCGGGTATCGTTGTGGCTATCCTTCGGACACTTCGAGAACAGGACCACTCGTTCGAGGGACCGCTCATTCAATGCCTGAAGAACGCAAATGTCCTCGATGCTGCTGACATTTTCTCATCCTTGGTCAAGTATCGAACAGCAGAAGTATTCCCTGCTCATGTTCCAAACCTGCCTGCATTCGATGCCGAGACCGTGCTCCGAGCCCTCCTATGGTTTCAGGAGCGAATACCCGACGTCGAGAGTCCTGCGGCTACCTACCACATTCTGCATAGACTGTTTGCGGAGCTTGAACGTTCTCCTTTGGTCAACGAGCAATTCCGTCTCATTAACGCAATCTGTACCTGGATCGCGTTACATGGGAATCATTTCGAGGACGCAACGTTGCTCTACACCCTCGCGAAGTGGGCAACCAGCATTTTGACACAGGCCGACCTTGCTTTCGCTGCACAATCAATTCTCGAGTGGTCACTCGCTCGATATCTCCGGAACGCTGAGATTGGTAGTCGGTTACCTAACCTACTTGTTCACATCAGTTGCGCCGCTCACAACTTCGCTCGATGCACGCAAGACTCCCTCGTGACCACTTTGGGGCATGATTTAATGCGTTGGGCAGAGAAACAAATACAGCGTCTCTCGGAGAATAGGTCATTGCGGTATTACATCACAAAGGCGCTCATGGCGTGGCCACAAGACCTACCGGCTAACTTGAGGTCACTTGTCGACGACGTGACCAGTCGGGACTTGTCCAAATTGCTCAGAGACCAGCATATATCCGTGAGCAAGTTCCGACTCGCTCGTAGATTATGCGATGTTGCAGTGCAAAGCGGCTACAGCCAGGAGCAGTTCATTCGTTCGGACTTTTGGCGGTTAAAAGATTGCATCCCTCCTAGGGCGCAATTGCAAGAAGAGGATGTCGAGGCATTCGCTACTCTGCTGGCCACGCACGGGAGTTTCAACAACATCTTTGGCCACGAATCGTCTTCACGTAGCTTACGGGCAAGACATTGTGGCGCGGAGCAGGACATCGTGGGACAGGAGCTTGCTCATAGTCAACGGACCATCTTGGTATCACTGGTCACAATGCTTGACTCTGTGTCTGTTCGTCATGTAGACGATGCGTACCAGACTCTATGCTCCCTGCTTTCGGTGTACGAACCAGATGCCTTGATATCCAAGGATCTCCGTTCTGACATCGGCAATGAGCTAGGTCACCTGCGCACCTATCCAATGATGACAGTGAAGAAGCCTCTGAACGGTCTATTGGAGTTCCTTACTCGGGCAAGCTCCCTCGATCTGGCCAGCGATTTTGAGAGATGGATCTCGCATATCACCCAACAGCTCAGCGATTTCTTGGCCCAAACCGACCTTTTCTTTGCCCCACTCTCAC
This sequence comes from Obba rivulosa, assembly GCA_001687445.1. NCBI lineage: Eukaryota > Fungi > Basidiomycota > Agaricomycetes > Polyporales > Gelatoporiaceae > Obba > Obba rivulosa. The sequence continues at coordinate 55,458 of KV722331.1, forward strand.
ATCTCCTGCGATCTGATCCTGTATTTGCGGAAGAAGCCCTCCCGATATTGGTCTATTGCGCTCTGCAGACGCAACCAGCGCAACCAAGCTCTGCCCCATCATTGCGAAAATATCTGTCCGACTACTTCACGTCAGTTTTGGCGGCAGAGGAAGCAAGCGTTGCTTCGATACGCTCGGTCGTCGATGTCAACTTGCATCTTCGTCACTTCAATCCTGCGAGGACGAAGGATGCCCTTGGTCACGACAAATGGCTCGACGTCGATTATGTCCTTCTCAGCCAGGGTTCTCTCAAGTGCGGCGCGTATACAACAGCTTTGCTATTCCTCGAATTGGGGGCGGAGTATGGCCAAGAACGAGCCTTAGACACCACAATAACCGAAGACATACTTTTCGACATTTACAGTCACATCGACGAGCCGGATGGATTTTATGGCGTCAAGACGAATGATCTACGTCGCTTCCTCGTGAGGCGGCTGCACCATGAGGGCCAATGGGAAAAAGCATTCCATCTCCATGGTGCGACATTCGAAGCTTCTATGTCGGAGCAATCGAACACTGGCGGTCTAGTGCATGCACTACATGCTTTCGGTTTTGATCACCTAGCAATGTCTACCCTATCTAGCAGGCCCGCAAGCGCTGCGAGCGATCTCGCGCTGACATACCACATGGCATGGCGAATAGGAACATGGGACCTCCCCGGTCGCACCGAAGAGCGCAACTCTGGAGCATCTCTCTACAAAGTTATGAGAGCCATTCACAGGGAGCGTAATGAATCAACAGTTGACGCTATCCTATACGACGCCCTCCTGGACGAGCTGGCATATTTACGCACTCTCGGTAACGAGAACATGGCGGAAATCCGTCAGGTTGCCCGGAACCTGATGTGCTTACAGCAAGTCAAGCGGTGGAGAGATCCAGGTGTGCAGTCCGCTCTCCATGCCAGGAATGGTGACGCCTGCGATCATGTGACGTTTACGGAACTCGACCTTGACCGAGAGTACGTCGAATGAAGCAGTCGTGCATAATCTGATGCTAACCATTATCGCAGTTTTCCCGACATAGAATCCGTGATGACAGCGCGCATCTCCCTCGCACGTTCCGTCAGACAGAAGGAACAACGTGAGCAAATCGGAAACTTGCCTTCCGGCTTTGGTCGTGGCATCATCGCCTTTGAGACGCGTACCCTGTTGGAGCTTGCGCGAGAGGCACGAAGGGCAGATCATCCTCAGGTTGCACTGAATGCAGTGACCCGCGCTCAAAATTTGCACATCAAGCCTCCTCCTGAAGTTGCGAATGAGTTCGCTGACGTATTGTGGGCCATGAAAGAACACAAACTAGCAGTGCAGACTCTCGCCAGCTTGTTGACGGAGGAGTTCGAGTTGTCCACAAAAGACGATTCAGCAAAATTGCGCAGTTCGCTACTGCTGGCTCGTCTTGTAAGTGACATCCACACTTACTAAGACTAATGGCTTATTAACGCGGCAATCAGGGTGCATGGTCAGCAGAAGCTTCGCTTGAGAAACCAGAGGTTATCGCGACGAGGTTTTTTAGTCCCGCTATTAAGCGTCTCCGCTCTGGGACCTCGGACCATCAAAACATGCATCCCGAATATGGTCCCGTATACCACCAATACGCCATCTTCGCTGAAAAGCAATACCACGCCATCGTCAACTCTCCAGATGCTCTCAGGTGGAAACTCTATGTAGATCGAAAGACGGAGGAGATCAAGCAACGTCAAGACCAGATTCATCGAACCCAGCCTCAATCTGCGGAATGGATTAGTCTCTCGAAGGAGCAATCCAAAGCGAAGAAAGTCCTCGAGCTAGATAAGTCACAATTCCAAGAATATAAACGTCGACGCGATCAATATCTTGCTTGCGCCGTGGAGATGTACGCCACCACCTTGCAGCATTGCGACGATTTCGACCACGATGCTATACTTAGCCTCTGCTCTCTGTGGATGGCTAACTTCGACAACCCCGATGCTCAAGTCGACTTCGGCAAGTTCCTAGCTCGCGTACCTTCGCACAAGTTCATATTTCTTGCACACCAACTATCGGCTCGATTGTTGAAGCCGCGCTCTGGTCAAATCTCAACAAATCAGCAGGTTCTACAGTCTCTTATCATGCGCATATGCCGGGAACATCCTTTCCACAGTCTGTATCAAGTATTCTGTCTGAAGGCTGACAACGACGTTCCCGAGACGTTGAGTGCCAGCAGAAGACTTTCTGGTCGTCATGAAACATCATCCACGCAAGCGGATCGGGCCTCTGCAGCTACTGATATCTTCAACCGCTTGCGCGGAGATGCTACCTGTCAAGCCCGTCTGCAGGACATCGAGCTCATATGTGATGCCTCTCTCGAATGGGCTAAGCACCCAATTAAGGGTCTGTATGATAAGAACAAGACAGGTCCTTTTCCGATCCCGGATGGCATGAAGATTCGCAAGATACATAATGTTCGTGTTCCGGTGCTGACAGTTCGAACGCCTCCGGACCCGACTCTGCAATATACCAATTACGTCTCTATCGATCGATTTGAACCTTCGTACTTCACTTCCGGGGGGAACAACTTACCGAAGATCACGATTTGCGTGGGCAGCGACGGGAGGAAGTATAAACAGCTGGTATGAATACCTATTTCCTCTCCTTCAGGGACTCTCCCAGGCTGACCTTGCGCATCCAGTACAAGGGAGAGGGCGACGATGACATGAGGCAGGATGCTGTTATGGAACAAGTCTTCGATCTGGTGAACAATCTGCTTCGCAAGAACAGAGCCGCGAGAAAGCGAAATCTCAAGGTCAGAGACTATAGGGTGATCCCATTGGCTTCCCAAGCTGGGATTCTGGAGTTCGTAGAGAATACCTCCCCTCTACGCGACTGGCTCTTGAAAGCACATCCTCGGTATGTCTTCCGGACCTCTCGCTCTCATAGTTTCCTCACATAGTGCTTTATCCAGGTATCGCCCGACTGACTTAGAACATAATCGAGTTCATACAACGCTATTTAACAAACAGAAGGCATGTAGAGGTGACCAGGGCGTCATGACGGAGTTGTTCCTTCAGATCCGGAAGCAGTTCAAACCAGTGATGAGGCATTACTTCACCGAGAAGCACAAGACCCCCATGTCATGGTTCGTAACGCGCCTCAACTACACTCGTAGCGCGGCGACCACGTCTATAGTTGGCCACGTCCTCGGACTCGGAGATCGACATTTGAGCAACATCCTCCTGGACAACAGCACTGGGGAGCTTGTTCACATCGACCTTGGTATATCCTTCGATCAAGTAAGACTTCTTGTTGGCCACTCTCGGATCTTCCAGCTGATGATGCTGCTGTCAGGGGAAGCTGCTGCCTATACCAGAGCGAGTGCCGTTCCGTCTCACAGCTGACATGGTTGACGGCATGGGCATGTCGGGGACGCAGGGTGTTTTCCAACGTTGCGCCGAGGAGACGCTGCAAGTCCTGCGCGATCAGTCCGAGGTTATTCTGACAGTGTTGGAAGTGTTCAGATATGACCCTCTCCACTCTTGGTGCGTCACAGGGCGCTTGCAAAGAGTGCAGCATCTCATGTATGCGTGGGTGAATGGTACAGGTCCGCAAGCGAGCTCAAGATCAAGAGGGTCCAAGGATCTGCCAACGAGACTTCGGTCCTTACCGGAGAGGCTCTGCGATTCGCGCTCGGCATTGACTTGATCAGTGGTGCGGCGGACGAAGCGGCGGACCGTGCTCTGTCTTCGGTCAAGCGCAAGCTGGACAAGACGCTCAGTGCGGAATACGTCGTGAACGACCTTATTGCGGAAGCCACGGATGTGAACAATTTGGCCAACATGTTTGCTGGTATGTGCATCTCCAGCTGACGGGTGGAGGGCCTCGCTCACTGTCCGATCAACAGGATGGATGGCTTGGTATTGAGTATAGTCACCCCGTGTCGTCGCTCATCCGTCTCGGGAGATATCGCATGGCTTACCTTATTGCACGCAATCGGATGTATGTACACTTGCTGTAGATTACGCACTCACCGCCGGCCGGTGCAGCATCAATACCTCGCATCACTGAGGGTGGACACAAGTGCATTCTATGTAAAGCAACAGCGCTCGGTCACCCACAAGCATCATCAGAGATGCGAAAAGGTATTACTAGTCTCGGGTATACACCGCAGACGGGGAGTATCACGTACGTAGCTAACATGTACACGAGCCGGAGAGCGCGAAACAGCCACCCGCGCGGGGCCAGGTGCAGTGCATAAGCCGGTCAGTCCGCCCGGAGCGGGCGCTTGTTTATTTACAGATCATCGTGCGTCTCCATGCGAAGAATGTCACTGCTAATGCCAGAAGGAACCAGAGCGGAAACAACGAGCGAAAGATGGAAAGAGTGGATGAATATAGATCGGGGCGCGTGCGGTGATGGAAGGGGATTAGTTCTTTGATTTGGCAATCTCCCGTGCGGCCTTGATCAACGGGGCCAGAGTCCGGAGAGGCTCGGAGAGCTTGAAGAAGGGGTGCTGCAAAAGGCACAGGTCAGATGTGGCCGACGGCGGCGCACGAGAAAACCCGTACCTGTAGTAGCTCAGACGCTGTTGGCCGCCTCTCGGCGTCGACTTCGAGCGTCTTGGCCAGGTAGTCCCTGAAAATAGACGAAAGAGCCTCCGGGTTCGCAATTTGTGGCGTTCCGTTCGTTGCGATGAGGTACAGCGCCTTGAGTGGATTTTGGTTCAGATACGGTGGCTCGCCTTCAATCATTTCTATGGCGTCGCCGTCAGTATATGGTGATCACGATTATGTGGCTGGCTGTTACCAATTGCCATGATCCCCAAACTCCAGATGTCGACCTTCGGCCCGTACTCTTTCCGTGTCACGACCTCGGGCGCCATCCAGTACGGCGTGCCGACCATCGTCGTCCGTTTCGAGTTGCCGTCCGATATTTGCGCGCAGAAACCAAAGTCGGCTATATGCGCCGCGCATCGTCAGCACTGGCACCACAACATGCAGATAGCCCACGTACTCAATTTGATATCGCCGTTCATGCTGAGGAGGACGTTGTCACTCTTGATGTCCCGGTGGATGACACCGTGTCGGTGGAGGTGCTCGAGGCCCTGGGCGGTCTCGCGCGACACGGCGGCGATCTGGCCCTCGGACATGAGGTTCGCGGTGACGACGTCGGTGAGCGAGCCGCCCTCCATGTACTCCATGACGACCCACAGCTCGTTCTTGTAGAGGAAGGAGTCGATGTAGTTGACGATGTTCGGGTGGCGCGACGCGCGCATGACGAGGATCTCGTTGATGATCAGGTCCTTCTTCGGCTGCTTCTCGAGGTCCATCTGCTTGATCGCGACCGACAGGTTCGTCCCGACCTGGTACGCCGTGTACACGCCGCCGGACGCGCTGCGCGTGCGTCAGCACCCTATAGCACACAAGCGAAGCGCCACTCACCCCGCGCCGATCTTGACCAGATTCCGGTAGAGCAGCGTCGGATCCGCATCCGTGCAGATCGCCTTCAGCCGTTTCACAATATCTGCCTCCTTGTCTTTGTCCTCCTTCTTCCTCCTCCGCGGCGTCGCCCCGCCCGTCGCCACCTTCTGCAGGCTCGCCGTGGCGGGGCTCGGCTGCTGCGCAGCGGCGGAGCGGACGTCCGTGCGCTGCGCCGCGCCCTTGGCCAAGTCCGTTTGGGATGAGCCGGGCGAGCTCTTCGCGGGCTTCTGCGCGTACCCAGCGGGCGTCTGCGGCGACTGCGGGTGGTGTGGGTGACCGTGTGGGTGCGGGTGCGGCTGGCCCGGCCCCGGCGAGCGCCGCTCCCGCGCGGTATTCGCGCGCGAGAGCTGGTCGCTCGGCTTGTGTGACTTTGACCCGGGCAGGCGCTGTGAGGTTGAGCGGTCGAGCGTGGGCGTGAGCGGGGTCGGCGGCGTGGGCGCGATGCGGTGTGGCGCCGGCGCCGGGGCGCTGGATGCCTTCTTGGGGGGTGGAGGTGCGACGCGCTAGACGGGATGGTCAGGCGACGCTGGATACAGTAAGAACGATGAAATGTGAAAGACGTACTGGGCTCGGGAAGCCGTCGTCAAGGTACTTTGTCTGCGAGGCGGACGCGCTCGGCGGAACGGGTGGCGCAGCAATTGCGCCCATTTTGTCCCACACAGATGTGTCGCCTCCGCCTTCCTGGAAGAATTTAACAATCTCCATAACCGCCTGCGGGTTCTTCTCCTGGTCGCTCTTGGAGATGCCGCTCTCCTGGAGGAGCTGCTGCCATTCCTTGGGCAGGCCGGTGAACTCGCCTGTGGACGCGTTGAAACCGACGTGCGTGAGGTGCACAGGGTCGTACGGCGTGCTGATTTCGGGGCGCTTGTTGCTCGACAGGAAGTCGGGCATAAAGTTGAAAATGCTCTTCTTCGACTTGGCGGACGTCGTCCCGCTCCGCGACCGGGTCCCCGAGCCTATTGAGCTGAGGTTCGGAGTGCCCGGGACGGAGTAGGACGGCTGCGGAGGCGGCTGTGGAATGTCGGCCAGCGTGGCAGTATGTGGCTGCGAGTCGTAGGCGTCGGTATAGAAGACGGTGTCTGCAGGAAGCACAATGGGATCGGAGATGCGGTGGGAGGCAAGGTTGTTCTGAGCAGGGAAGAGATCGTTCAGGTTGGCGGTGTTGGCCCGCGATGGGCGCGGGGGAGGGGAGGTGGTTCCGGCCATGGTGTCTGCGCTGTTGGTGCGGTTCGCAGCGAAGGGGTCGCGGTCGACGAGTGGCTTTCCTGGGCCGTGCGGCTGCGAGGGCAGGCTATGCTTGCGCGGAGAGGGCTTCTGGAGGGAGTTGCGGACTTTGGGAGAAGAGTTGGGCGAGTTCTTGGTCGGGGTGGCGACGGAGGCGGCTACGGGCGGGGGCGGCGCCTGCCTGGAGGGAATGAAAGGGTCGTGGTAGTTCGCGGCGGCAGCGGCGTGAAGGTTGGCCTCGGCTAGGAGATCGTTGTATTCCTGGATGGACTCGCGGGACGGACGGTGATACTCGACGGTGACCTTGGAGTGGCGGCTGGACGAGGGCGTGTGGGAATGGAACGGCCTCTGGTTGACTGCGCTCTGCGACGTCGTGGACATGAGCAGCGGTGAGGAGGGTGCGCCGGGCGCGGTGAGTGGTGTCAAGGAGAATGGAGGCGAGACTCGCGACGGGTGTTGTGATCAGGCTGGAGGGAGAGGCGTGGCTCGAGCAATGATGGCGATTGCCGTGGGGCGTGCCGCGGAATGGTGGCCGCCGTGTTGAAATGGGCTCGGTCGCTGTTGGGAACGCTGAGCTCGCCGGATGGATAGAGCACGGCGGAAGAGGCGAGAGGATAATAAAGACGAGGCTACAAAGTGTGTGCTAGGCTACGGCTTGACAACGTTGATCGCGACGGCCACAAACGGCCACCTCTCGAGGCGCCCTCTTATCGATCTCCAACCGTGCCTTTCCCGGCCCCCACGATGCCTTCCGCTCTCAAGATTCGACTCGTACAGACTCGAGCGTGGCGAGGAGCTCGACTCCGTGGCGAGGAGTGGCCACTGCTGCCCACCAGAAATTTGATTCGGGGGTGCACAGCGGAACCACATTGGAGGCCGAGTATTTCATTTTGGGCATGCTCACGTAAGCGCAGAGCAACACCGTCATGTGACTTGCGCGTGGCAGCCGTGTCGCGGCTCGCGCGAGGCTGGCTGGCCACCACCCGCTGCACCCATGCTGCCTCCTACCGAGCCAGAGTCCTCCGCAAGGCTCGAAGCCGCACGCGCACTCAAAGCAGCCCTCGAGAATGCGCGCACACATCTTGTCGAGCATCGCGAGCAGTTCGACGCCAAGCAAGCTCTTTCCGCAAGCGATGCAAACGCGCTGTACGAAGGGCACACAGGCCTCACCGACCCCGCGCTCATAGCAGTCGAGGTGGCTGCTCAAATCGTGCGTCGCTCTCCTTCCCAACTGACACGTCGCTGGAGCTCTGCGGCAGTCGTTCCTCCGCAAGCTCAAGTTCCAGTACCGCGAGCAAAAGGCAAAGGACCAGTACATCAAGACGATCGTCAGCGACGACGCGCAGCTCATCACCGCCGACGACAACGAGCTCCTCAACGCCGCGAACGAGCAAAAGAAGCAGGCGCTCAAGGTCGCCAAGAGCCAGCTCGCCGAAAAGTACGACGACATCCGCACCCTCGCACCACTCGTCGAGCAAGGTCACTCTCCCTCCGCCCTACTCCCCCCTGGTTCTCACCCACCCCTTCCACAGACTACACCAAAGCCAAAGCACTCACACAAGAAGCCGCCTCGCTCGCGGACAAGATCCTCGACGCGCGCCTCACCCTCACGCGCCTGCGCCAGGCGCACCCCCCGCCGCGGCTCACCGTCGCGTCCGCGAGCGCGCAGCTCGACGCCCAGGTCGCGGAGATGCAGACGCTCGACGAGGCGCTCCAGGCGGTCACCGCGCGCGTCGAGCGCGTCAAGGAGCGCGTCAAGGACGGCGCGCGCGAGGTCGAGCGCCTCCGCGTCCAGCGTGCCGAGCTCGAGAAGCAGGTCATGGCCGGCAAGGATGAGGCGGAGGACGGGCGCGTCGTCGGGCTCTACGACTGGTGCGTCACAGTGATTCCGAGTGTGGGCGCGAGGGCTGACGGGATCGCAGGTTCACGGCGTCGCTCGCGCTGCACCGCCGGCTCGCCTCGTTGGACTCGTACAAGCAGGCGTCCGAGAACGAGCTGCACCTTTCATACGCCATTCGTCGCCCCTCCCGCTCCGCGCGCTCGATGCACAAGGTGCTCATCAAGCTGCTGTTTGTGCCCAATACGCGCCGGCTCGCGGACGCGCAAATCGACGGGCTCGAGCAGGATCTCGGCGACCTCGTAGGCGCGCATGTGCAGGCGAACGACGTGCCTGGCCTGATCACGGCCGTGCTCATGCGTGCGAGAGCCGAAGGCTAGCACTGCTAGCTTTCGAAGCGGTATTTATTCAGTGTTGTAGGATATGGCTGTATCAGGATGTAAGTTATGGTGAGCTTGGAACTCTTCATACATGAACCTGCATGTTGATCGCTATGAGTACAGTGGGAATAAATATGCTAGGACTGAATCGACGGGATACGGGTTGAACAGGGCAGTGGAAAGAGAACGAATGCAGTGCACACCCTGGCTCCTTAAGCCACAGAGCTCTCAGAAGGAGTGCTCTCAAGGATCACTGCCCACTCCTTAGGGAGGCCGATATACCGGCGACTGGCCTGATCCCAGGAGACGTGCGTGTGGTGCTGGAACTTCCATGGCAGGCTGATCTCCTCCGGCCCGCTATTAGGGGACCCAAATGGAACGCCAAGCAGGCCCTTCACCATCGCCGTCCAGGTCTTCCCGCCGACGCCGCGCGCGCCCTGGCTGCCGCCAACGGGCCCGTTGCCGTTCGCGGCAAGCGACGCCTTCTCGGATAGGCGGACCCGCGTCACGCCCTGCTCCTCCAGCAGCATCTGCCACTTGGTGGGCAGCCCGAGGAACTCGCCCGTCGCGGGGTCGATGGAGACATGGAGGTTGTGCTGGAAGTTCCAGGGGAGGCTGATATCAGCGGGGGCGCGCGCCGTCGCGGGGCCCAGGCGGGCGCGGAGGTTGTCGAGCACGAGGAGCCGCATTCGGTGCTGGGGCCTCCCGGCGCGCTGGGGGCGTGTCAGTGTGCGGCGTGCTAGTGGGGAAGGGGGCTCACCTTGTGAGGGGAAGGGCGGTGGATATGGGATGCGGGGGCACCGCTGCCCCCCCGCGACAGTGATCAATTTATAGCGCACTGTACTGCATGACCGTATCGTCGAGTCATGGCGCCCGGGCCCGAAATAGCGCCTTTCGCTGCGACGGTTGCTATTGGCGGCGATACGCAGCCTGTCAGGCCTGCAGCGCAAACGCGGGGCGCTGCGACGTCGTGGCAGCTGGCAACGCGCTATTGTGTTCGCAGACAACTGGAATTTGACACTGGTCCAGTACTGGTTTGCAGCATTGTGAATATGTCAGCGAGCGGGGTGCCGCGATCGTGAGCCGCTGAGTTTGCAAGCGCGTCGCCAAAGCGAGACTCGTGCGCGTGAGGTCGGGTACCTTGGACCACTTGACGGCGGGAGCTTGCGCTGCTGCGGGAACGGCGCTGCTCACTCAAGTACCCCAAGTCTGGTGTCGACGCGAGTACAACTACTTCCACTTATGACGTGCTAATTCAATCTTATGTGGGCCGTGTAGGAGATGTGGAATATCGGTCGGGCCTCGAGTGCGCCCGGAACCAGGATGCCATCATGCCAGATGCAGCGGATCCTTGTTCCGTGCATCCATGTCAAATTCGACGTCGACGCCATTTCCACACAGGTTTGTTCGAAGGACTGCCCTGCGCCTCTTCCAATAGTCTGAGACGCTCGTCAAATTTCGAATGTTTGTGGAACGTTCGAGCGCCAGCCGTCCGGAAGTGTTTCCCCAGTCTAGTACTACCGCGCACAGAGGCACTCGAGACTTATCTCGTCGATATCATATATTGATCAGGTTCATATGAGCTCAGTGTTTTTCGGGACGTAGTGGATGAAGGAGCACTCCAGAGCATATATCGCCAGATATGTACGTCCCTGAGGAGTGTATCACTGGACATGGCATGGCGAAGACTGACCACTGAAGTACTGAGTCGTCAAGTACAACACAAGCGCAACCTCCCATGAGACATTGGTTCCTTGGGTACCGCTGCAATGACCTGCAGCATTACAAGGATGAGCTCTTTTAACTATTCCGACTGAACCGAACACACAATGTGATCGCACTGGGCGGACGCACCGTTCTGCTCTTGCTGTACGTTACTCCGGCTCGAACGAATGAAGGTCGTCGGGTCTGGAGAGGAATAGGAATAGGAATGGCATGCTGATTTCTGCCTTCCCTGGATCTCGTGGGGCTGTCGACGTCTTCGGAGGGTCTTGCATGTTTGTCGTCGTGATTTTCGTCGATTCTCGGCGGTCCGCCTGAAGTCTGGGACCTCTTCAACTTCCGAGGCGACAAATTCTGCTCGAGACGCATCAAGAGGGGTTCTCCGGCCCTACGCACATTAAATTCTACATACTATAGACATGCGTGCATGTATGCGGGATCGCAGACTTGTGATCATTTGTTTCGGAGACGCGCAGCTATCCAGGCTTTTGCTGATATTTTGCGCACGAGGTGTCATGAACGTCACAAGATCAATGTGTGCCATACTGGGAAGTGGTCGCTGCACTTCTGAGGGCGTGATTGTCAGCTCTGACTGAGGGAGTCATTGTATGATTTTTACCGTTCACTACTGTGCCATTAGATACTTCGTTGCATATGTCAGTTCTGGGAAGGCTCTATCGCGACTGGCGGCTGAGGATGTTTCCGAAGAAAATACTGACGAAAATCTCACCATCAAAGTCTTGTCTTGTTGAACCGGTGACGCATGCAAGGGCAAGGATTGCTGCAGGGACCTGAGTTTCAAACAGAGACCATGGGACGAAGTTTGACCTACTCGTCGCGGACATGTACAGGAATAGCACCATGTCATATCATTGCACGAAGGCGCGTAGCAGCGAGTCAGCGGTGTGATGATTGCGGTAGGAATCCCTGGTGATTCTCCGTCGCCATTGCTGCTATACCTTGGGTCATCCGCGAACATAAATAGACCCTCTGCGTCGTCCTGAATTGTGTTGCCACCGCCTTGCACCTTGCTGAAGAGGATCTGACTTTGAAGACTTCGCACAATCTCGAGACATAAGCGGCGATCAACAAAGCCGCTATCGAGTCGCTCCAGGACATCAGCCCGGATCATATGACTGTCGAGTCGTTCCCGGATCTGTGCTTGGACTGTTGACTACCAGTGATATCGTCAGCTGCGGAAATAATCGATGTTCGGCTGAATACTTGCTATCAGATATGCACCAGTGAAAGACCCAGGATACGCTGGATCGCCTTTGTTATGGGCGTCTTGAGGCACCATATCCCTCACTTTTACAAAGATGTGGCTAAGGAATGCAGGGTCGAAGTAGATGAAGACGTCGGCCTCCGATATGAAGTTGGGAAGCAAGGCACCGCCTAATCGCAAAGAGAATAAATTGTTGGAGAAGTCTAGCCCAATGTCTGTCAAAGGGGGCAGCTGCTGCATTGTCGTCAAACGGGGACTTCAGAACCGGCGGATACTGGCTCAAGAAGTGTTGGTACTGGAAGTTGGGGTGGTTTGCAGAAAGCAAATATTCGGGTAGAGGGCTAGTTTGGACGCTGGCTGATTCGTGGAATTCGACATGAGCGGCCTTAAATCGAGGAGTGAACGAGTGCTTGTCCTTGGCGACGAAACAATTAATCTTGATTTGCACTACGGATTCCCCAAATGAAGAGGGACCTTTATGTACCAGCCACGGAGAAATCGGAACAGCGGTATGCCTGAGCAGATCCTGTGTCAGAGACAGTGACAACAAGTGTTCGATTGATCAGCCCGATGAATTCGGAAGCGGGCTGTACTTTTCTGCCCTACATGGTGGATACATTGCACGTCGCTGAGCGATACACGCCTTGTAATGCCCTTCGCACGACAGAGCCTGAGAAGTGTTGTTCGGTTGCGCCCAGAACTGTAGATCGTACGAGTAGTCACTGCGTTTTTGCGGAAGTAGAGAGTGTCCAAGACATCACTGATACAAACCGCCGAACAAGTAGAAGCGGTCATATAATATGTAGATTCATTTATGATATTCACGAGACGCAGCGTAGCAGTGATGTCGTGGGATTTTCCGTCACGTTTAGTATTGGGCGTCCGATACTTCCGGTACAGTCTGTATAAGGCAATGTCGAGTGCCTTCCGACGTACCATGTCTCCGATGTCCCTTATACAACTGCTACACTCTGTAGCACTTGCTTTGTATCTTTCAGACTGTCTGTCTTCAGGCCTCCATTCTAACGCTTGCATTAATGGGCGCCCAGTTTCTCTGCTTCACTCGCGCCTCTTGCCTTCTGCTTTCATCACCTTTGCTATGCCTAAATACAACAACTACACGCACCTCCGCTGGCCTCGCACCGCTGCATCGTTTGCACCAACGCCAAACCGCAAGCACAGAACACACTCCGGTCCCAAAGAAATGCTCTCAGCCCCCTGATGACTTGCTTCTGACACCGCTGCCTCCCCACCGTCGCAGAACAGCAATGCTCCGGACAGGTAACGCCACACCACGAAGAGTCACGTAATAGTAGAAGACACCCAGATTTGGGAGGGGCAGAACCCCCGAGTTGTCACCCAGCTGGGCAGGTGTGACAGCACTGCCGACCGGGTTCACGTGTCCAAGCCGAGGCGGACGCCTCCATTTTTGGCTGGGTCGGCCTTGCGAGGCGGAGATTCCGAACAGGCCCTAAGCGTGCTATCTGCGCCAGATATCAGTAGTAAGTCGAGGACACAAAATACAATACGGTAGCAATCCTTACCATAATGGATGAATTTTCTCGTATGAAACATGATCCAGGTGCTCATAGCCCAGCGCAGTACGAATAATCGTTGCGTTCATTACCTTCCGTCCACATAAGCGATAGATGAGATAGGGCATCCAGTTCGCTTCAAGACGCTGACACAATGGATAAGGAGTTCGCAGTGTCACAGTACATCGCGTGTATAGAAGTTCTTCCAAGCGGAATACTTGTCTGGCTATTGGGACACCGTTCGATCAAGGAGGCAAGGCGAAATTAACTTGTGCGGCATCGACCATGAAGAAATAATGAATCTGTAAGATGCGTTTTGTGAGAGGTGAAGCAGCTTTAGCAACGTATCTGGTGCTAAGAATATTTCAAGGGAGTCGACACGTATTCAACAGTAAGGGATTGATCCAGGGACACTACTCGGCATCAGGACCGGGAGTGGTGGTTGCCAACAAACCTACGACTCGCGCGATAAACTTGATTGCATATACTGACACGCGGCAAAGTTCACTACTAAAGTTATGGAATATTCAGAATGTGTGGATGTATTCGCAAGGGTCGGCTGGATCTTCAGATGGAACCATGGATCAGGTGTCAAACACAAACGACTTCAAGTTTTAAATATCCCAAAAAATTAGAGCCGAAGTAATGAAAACGAGTGCGTTTGTATGAGATTCTGCCGTCAATACCATGGTCGATTGAGCATTTAGGGGATCCAAGTCATATCGCGGGCGTCAGTGACCGTCCGTCGAGTACCTTGACCTAGGTACCAGTATGAGGTGGAGACAATGAATGACGTGTGGGGTGTATTGGTCGTCAAGGGATCATATGTAGCAACGCATACGGTACATCGCTCAATTACTTACTCACGTTATCATTTCTCATAGCCACCACGTATGCCTGCCATTTGCCATCGCCCGAGGTCCTATACGATATGATGTCAGATCCACTGTGGAATGTTCTTGACATCCACTATTGGCATACCCTGCGTAAGAGTAACTTTGAGTGGCATGATCTTCTCGAGTTGTGAGGCATGTCTTGGTATCGCCTGTATCAAGGGGAGCTGCTTGCATTGTTACCTGTAGTCGTTGGTGAAGACGCAACCCAATACTCACCTGCATTCTGGACATTGAGGTAGTCCGCGTGTCGCGTCCTTCCGCATAATATCCGACGGGAGTCACGAGTACATATCGCTTCTTATTCGTGCCAGGCATCTCGAACTGCACCAGTGGCAGCGTCTGGCCGTGACAGTCGTCTTCTGCACCCCAGGGCTCTGATGGGTCTGCATATACTACGGACAGCTTTTGGAAGTCGACTACGACGCCCTTCGTCCCACTGACTAGCTCGTGCCTATCGAGGTCTGTGATGAGCATCACCTATTGAAGGTCAAGCCTTAATGCACAACCGATTGGATGTATCCAATGAAAATATGCACCTCAGAGCCGATGCGCAGCGTCAGCTTCTTTGGGGCTGTGAAGTTTGCGAGTAGTGGTGCATTTTGCTGCTTCGTAGACGAGGTCCCTATGAGTCTGTCTTTGGCACGATAAGTGTATTCTAGTTCATTGTGTGAGTCCATCCTGCTCCAGAATATGAATATAAAGTTCGACAAGCTACGGTGGCAGTTGGTACTTATATGCCAAGAGGGTTAAATGTCAAACGTTAATGTCTCCCCGATCGCGTCAAGACACGGTGCACGTGGAAAGATGGCCGGAAGGCGCGCTTGCGTTACTAGCCTCCTCAATGACAAATCCAGCTGAGAGCCTAGTAGCTTCCCGTATCATACATGCGAAAATAAAGTACAAAATACTACGGGCACCTAGCAGTGAGGAAGTAATGTATCCGAGGACAGCATCGCAGTGGGGTAGTGGTGTGTCTGAGGACAACATCGCAATATTTCTAGCATGTGAAATGCAGTTCTCAATGGTCGGTGATAGTCTCTAACGTTTGCGTCCAGGCGACTACCTTTGGATGCGCTTGCACCTGCGAATTCATATGAACCACAGTGCTGATAAGGATGAGATCGAGTGACAAACCTTTCTATGGTCGAAGTTAAGGACCTGCAAGCCGTCCAGAGACGTCGCACGTGACAACGCAACGTATGCTTGGCCTATCGAGAAATGAACATAAGTCTATGCCACGAACGATGAGGCGCAGAATGCCGGACCTTTCTCAAAGATTCTGCCCAAGTCAACCTTGACACGCTCGAGTGTCTGGCCCTGCGACTTGTGGATGGACATCGCCCATGCAAGGATCAACGGAAGCTGGCCAGCACAGCAGTAAGCTCTCTGCCTGCTGAGAATTCCCTGTCTCGTACCTGCGTCCTGCTGACCTGAATCTCGCCAGTAGGTAGCTCAACCTTCCAGTTTTCTGGCTCTACGAGATGGATCCTCGTTCCACCACCTGGTTGCAAGAACTCTACAACGGGATAGCGCAGACTAGAGCTAGCTGTCTTCGTCTCGTTCCCCGCTTTTGATGATGGCTTGCCAGTAGCATCTCCTGGAATCACTCCTGGCTCTCTGAAATCAATGATCTTTCCAATGGAACCGTTCACCAAAGTGTCGTCGATGTTCTTGATTAACATGACCTGCGCGCCGATCTTGAGTACCAGCTGCGCCGGCGCCATGAAGTTGGCGAGCATCTTCTGGCGCTGGTTCTCGTCCGTGATCAGCCCTGCGTCCTGGGAAAGGTATGTCCGTTGTTCAGCTACGATGCCTCTCATGCGCGTCTCGTTTGCCCTGTCGACGTCTTCGCGACGAGGGAACCTGAAAGACAATGTCAGAGGTTTGCTATGACGAGCTTTCAATCTATGAGAGGACGGACAGCTCGGTGGCACCCAGCCCATCTTCGTATACGATCTCCCGCCGGAGGCTCTGAAATTTCGCTATTGATTTCTTCGACAGGGTCCCAAACCGCATCTCGTTGAGCATATCAACAAAATCTGCGAATGCGATGATGTCAGCAAAAGCAGTAACTTCGATGAGTAAAAGATGCACACCTTCGTCACGCTGTCGGAAGACCTTTGTGAGATTAAAAGTGTTCTTGATTGTCTGTTCCCAAAACTCTGCTTCGAAGGCGAACTTTACACTGCCGCTCTTGTTGACCGGCGGAAGTTGGAAGAAATCGCCGGTGACTACGACCTGCCAAGATCATGCCTAGTACATCGCATAGCGTAGCAAAAGACAATGATTATACACACCTGAATCCCACCAAATGGCTCGACACGCTTGCGTATGATGGTCCCAATATGCGCGAGCTTGTCAAACAATGCGCCATCGACCATTGATACCTCGTCGATGATGAGCACTCGCGTCCGCAGCCAGCGCGACTCTGCCTTCTTGTTTTTCTTGATTCGCTTCGCGAGCTGTTCGGCGTCGTCGATACCCAGCCCTATGCCAGCGAACGAATGGATCGTCACACCACCAATGTTGCAAGCAGCGATACCTACAAAGATAGAATGAAATGAAATTGAGTTAGAAGGGCAGATAGACTTACCGGTCGAGGCAGTCACCGCAACGGAGTCAGGAGCTCTGCAGTACTTCTGCCTCAGAGTCTTGATGATCTCCCGCAGCAGCACTGACTTTCCAGTACCTATAATCATGACATTAGGTAAATCTCGTCATGATATTTGAGACTAAAATGTGCGGGAAAATGGCCAAGAACCCTAATGCCAAGTCCAATACCTTTGATAGCTTCATATGCGCCGTGACATGTGTTGGGCCAATGGCCTACGGTTCTTGAAGGCGCATATAGCAATCATCTTTCGGGGAATGTAGGGAGAAGAGATGAGGGAGTGCATATATTGATGGGAGATGACGCGGAAGCCTCCTATGGTGGCGATAAGATCCAAGGACGAGTATCCCACTCACCAGCACTACCTGTGTAGAAGACACTCTGCCCGTTCTGAACCAGCTGTAGTATGTGTTTCTGCTCCGCACTTAGGCTGACCGAACCTGCCTTCTCAGGGGCATCCTGAGTAGGCTTAGACGTGACCACGAGAACCTGACTATTGGCCGAGCGCTGTGTGCCAAAACTGCGTCCTGTTGTGCCACTGCCACTCGTCAGTGACGGTTCGTTCCACGAATCTGGAAGTTGTCTTCGTTTGGCGGGCGGAGCCAGTGAAGGACCAGAGCGCTTCACCGTAGTGGTGTCCGTAGCTGCGAGTGTGTTTTCCGAGGCGCGTAGTGAGGCGTCGATCCCTTCTTGAATATGTTTCAGTCGTTCTGACAGCCCAAGACGTTCTCTCTTCGGTTGGCTTGCCGTCCATGGGATTGTGGCAGGGTCTCCAGATATGACCTCCTGACTTCCTGGAGGAATGGAATTTGAAGAGAAGTCGCGCTTCACAGACCGAAGGCCCGACATCGGCTGTTTGCTGGTGGTTGGCTTGGAGGTTGAAGACATGGATAAACGTGTGGTGCCGACGTCACGTCTGCTGCAAAATATGAACCAGGTATGCTATGGATCAAGAATGTGGTGCAGCAAGAAGGATGCGTTCTGCTAGGAGGCCTTCAGGAGGTCGAAGTCGGGTTCATCCTTGTCTAATGTCGTGGCCTAATTTAACGCGTTGCTCTCATGCTTATCCACGATCACCTGACCGCGTCTCGGCAAAAATGAGCTGGGAGTAGCTGGAATATGATACATGACAAGGGAGGCGTCCCGTTCAGCCGCATGCAAGACCAACATAATCTTCAAGTCTGTGTGGGATATGATATATATGATATGCGGCACGGGTCCCGCTTGCTTGTAGTTCGTGATGCATGATGGAACACTGACAGAGACAACGGCCACTACCGAGAAGTGTTGCAATTCCTAAAATGCGAGAGTATACGAAGTCTATGAGCAGTATATAACAGTCCGATAAACCCAACAAAGATGCAGTAGTACAAACAATACGAAAGCTCAGTTCTTCATCCCCTCGCACAACCTCACCACTTGGTCCTCACACTTCCGGTACGCATCAACCAAGGCCTCATATACTGCAGTACGCTCCAGCTTCGGCTCCGCCACGCACTTCAAGCGCTGTCCCTCCGCATCCATTGCGCGCATTTCCTCGAACGTACCACCACCGCTCT
Organism: Obba rivulosa; assembly: GCA_001687445.1. Classification (NCBI taxonomy): domain Eukaryota; kingdom Fungi; phylum Basidiomycota; class Agaricomycetes; order Polyporales; family Gelatoporiaceae; genus Obba; species Obba rivulosa. The sequence goes on from KV722331.1 coordinate 73,917, forward strand.
GCGCACGCCACCACGCATACCGCGCGAGCTGCGCACCACCCTCGGCCGCGCCCTCCTTCCCGGCCATGAAGACGCGCATGCCGAAGACGTCCGCCGCGAGCTGCCGGATGACAGGGTTCGCGGATGAACCGCCACTGATGACAAGCCGCTGTAGCGGGGGCGCGTCTTCCGGGAGGATCGCCGCGATGCGAGATTTAATGGAGAGGAACTGTGATTCAACGATGACTCGAGGGTGTGCGGAGGCAGGAACATCGTCCTCATCGATCCGACGAATCGGGGGCGGGTTAGTGGAGAAGAAGAAGTTACCAAGGACGTTGGGAGGGATGATCTCCGGCAGTAAGAAGTAGAAGCCCAAGAGGCCGTTATTCCCGATCGGTGTCTGCTCGATCAACTCATTGAACTTGCCCCAGTCGCCGTCTGCATACTGATCGCGCACTTGGTCTCGCGCCAAAGCCCCGTTCTTGTAGCAAAGCATAGCAATATGCGCGTCGAGTGTCGTCGGGTGTGCCAGTAAATGTGATGACGTGAAGCATTTCGGCGCGGAGTCCGCTGGGGGTATTGAGAGCAGAAGAGTGGTGGAAGTGCCACAAGAGAGGATGGCGTCTCCGGGAGTAGAGAGCGCGACTACTGTTGCCGGATTGTCGCCGGTGAAGGGCGCAATGAGACATTCTAATCCGGCACGAAGACGTCCAATTCTCAGGACCATGTCGTCATAGCGATGTAGGATCTCACCTGGGTTAAAGCCCCACCGCTCGACCCACCACGGGCTGATCTTCCCAAGCACTGTACCACCTGGTACAGGCTCAGGCCCGAGTTTCACCCGCAGCTCCGACCCTCCACACTCTTCGAGCAGCTTGTCTTCCCATCGATTGGTCTGGATGTTCATCAAGTTCATGCCACTCGCGTCGGAAACCTCAATCGGTGCAATTTTCCCCAAGAAGACGGAAGGCATGAACGAAGATACAAGGGATATCCGTGATGTGCTGGAATATGCCTCCGGGTTGAGGCGACGGATCTGAATCGACACATGAACCATTGCGTCGATGATTGAAGTCAACATTGCTCACTCTGGCAATTTGGTTCCCCGTGAATCGTTCGTAAGCACGACTACCAGTCAGGTCTGCGAGTGCTTGAGCACCACCAGCTGCTGCTTCAAGCCGGCGGCACTCCTGGGTGGTTGAAGAGTCCTGCCATATAGGAGCATTGGGCACGGAGAATGCATCCGGTGAGAGTTGGTCCGCGAGTGATCGCGATGGGTCCAGTGAAGCCAAGAGATCCTCTGCATTCTCTGACCAGTAGACGGAACCATGTTGCTAAAACCAGATTAGGTCTCATATTAGAGAACTCAACCGCACCAACCTGTCCATCGCCAGAAACTGCCATGATCCTACCGAAGTTGACACCGGCAGTCCTCATCCTCACCATCAGAAGATCGAAGGCCTCCAACCACATGCGGACGGGGGAGGTCACCTCGCCCTCCGCAGGGCCCCGGATAGCACCATTAATCGTGCCATAGCTCGGAAGATCACGGTCAAACTGCACAGCGGACTCGTGCACAACGTTGTTGTCCTCCGAGATCAGAACGGCCTTGAGTCCCTGGGTGGAAAGATCAAGGCCAAGGAAAAGGGGCGCAGAATCGTCGACGGCATCGAAAGCCATGATAGTAGATGGTGTGGGGATAGATGGGAGAGTAGATGGGACATGATGCGGGTTTTTTATAGGCGAGACACATCGGCTTGAGGAAATGTTTAGTCGGAGTCGGACCAGAGGACGGAAGACCCGTCCACTCAACGGCCCGGAGGATGCGCGGTCTAGCCTCAGGCGGAAAATCTTCGGTGGGGCCCCGGTCCGCGTAATGCGGGGTATACGGCGGATGCCGATCGGGCGTCGAACGCGTTTGGCGCAGCCACAGGCGCGTCTGCTGTCTGTCGAATCCTCAGTCCGATGCTGCTACAGAATCCTCTGCAGGTCCCGGGAAAAGCCTGGTCTCCATGATTCGTGACCCACGCTCGATAATTCATCAAATTTGAGATGCTTACTATGTACAATGGCATGATAGATTGGATACGACCTCTGGTTGCATTGACAAGCAATATTCCAGCCCGTTATAAGCCGAGCCTGGGCTTTGCGGCATGAACGAGCCTCGAGTCAGAACAATCTACACAGCGTTCATGGGCATAGACCTTGCGTGGGGTGTCAACATAACTTGATGGGAGTGACATTCTGAAGCAAGCCTGAGTACGATAAGCGGTTGTCATTGCCTGTGATCGTATGCTTACGCTTCGCAGAGCCATCTGCTGGATCAAGACCGGTAAGGCCAATACCAGTGCATTATATAGCTTGCGAGACTACGTAGATGCAGTCGAATATAATCCGGACGGAAGGTGCAGCGGCACCGAGTGCTGCCGGCCTGGGAAGTTGAAGTCGTCACCACCAGGCAGCAGTCCCCCGTGTCGTGTTCGGTGTAGGGCCCTTCTGAAGCAACAAATAATATCGTGCCTGGGCAAGCGCAACGTTTCGAGGTGAGGTACAGCGCAGATCATTGACGAAACGAACATCAAAGCGCTGCCGAGGACGAGCACTCCCAGTGGCGATGGTCACGTCTGTGTCATGTGTGACATTTCGTGACGATGTGCCATTCATGCCTTGTCCGAGCGAGAGCGTGACGCGCATCTACGGGCGCTCCGAGTCGATCGCATGCTGCGAAGGGTCAGGCACATGCTACATCTGTATCATCATCCTCGATGGTAATCTTCGGCCGGGCTCATGTCTCAAACCGTATATAGAGACATGATGTACTATGTTTTACTCTCAGTGTACTTTCCTCACTCACCCTTGCTTCATTTACAATTACGTTAGCCTTCGAGCGTTTCCGTTATGAACTCTTTAATCACTTTCCTTTTGATATCGCTGTGCAGTATCACTGATGCTCTTCGTTTCCCCGTTATTTCTCGCCCTGCACAGGTTGCAGCTCTCCAGGCGCACAATGGCACTGGACTCCATCAGCATCGAATGAAGATGATGGGCGTCAAGAACAAGAACAACGTGGATCATGTCCAGGATACAATGGTGGGAACACGCGGAATAAAGTGGGATTGAACAGATGCTAATATCAAGTTAGTATGCAACAAATGTCATCCTTAGTGGACAAGTTGGGTGCACCAAAGACTTCGAAGAGACCCCCGTATTGATTTGAACTAGACTTCCTTATCCAGTTGGACACTGGCTCAGCGGACATGTGGGTTGTTCTTTCCCACGAGAAGATAGAGCTCATAAATGCCACGGACATCGAGGTCCAAGAGACATGGCGGATAGGTACCGTGTCCGGCCCCATTGTATTCGCGAATATGACTCCGGGCCCGCACTTTGTTCCCAGCCAAGGTAACAGAGTTATGGTTCTCTCTTTTTCTCAATCGAATCACTGACAGGGACTCATTAGCCTTCGTCAATGCTACAAATGTCAGCCCGTTTGTTTGTATGCATAGTCGAGGGTTCTAACGTCGTGACCAGGCTACGGACTTCGACACGGTTTTTGACAATGATATCGTCGGTAGTTTAGGTCTCGCTTTCGATGAAGCGTCCCCCGTGGGCATCGAGATCCTCATAAACTATGGGCCCAACACTACCAGCGGCCGCACCTTCCTCAGTAATGTCTTCATGCAGAACGCCTCCGCGCCAAACGTTTTCACTGTGCTCTTCGGCCGCTCAGGCGATCTTGACGAGACCACTGAGGGCGTATTTACGGTCGCCGAGTATGATCCGGACTTCATCGCCATTGTTGACGAGCTGCAACTTCCCCGCTTCCCGAACCCAACCGACCTGAGCCAGCAGCCGCGCTGGTCCGTCGTGATGGACGGGATGACAGTGAACGGGCAGCCGTTCAAGTTCAACACGTCTGACGTGCCGGGTACGCCGGAGGGCAAGATCGTCGCTATGCTTGACACTGGTTTCACCTTCCCGCCCATTCTTGCGGATGTTGTGAATTTCATCTATAGAGGCATTGATGGCGCTATCTATTATTATTCGACTGGTCTGTGGATTGTGCCGTGTCTCAATTCGACCACACTCGAGTTCCAGCTTGGGCATGTCAGTTGCTTTGGATTAGAAATCGCCGGAGGCTGAGAAAGTATTTGCAGTGGCGTGTCCATTCCTATTCATCCACTGGATATCACAGTGCCGACGGTGATCAACAACGAGACTGTCTGTGCGAACACCTTCCGGTAAGCACTAACCATTCGACACTGAAGCATCGCGACCGCTGCACGACCACAGAACACGGGCGTTCTGACGATTTGCATAACTTATTCCGATTCATCTGTATACGCTCACCACTTCTACCGGGACACACACCAATCATACTAATAATAGTCGTACACAAAGCGAGAGCGGTAGCAAAACGAGGCGAGACGAGAGGAACGAAACTGATCATCGAATCAGGTAGAAAACAGGAAGGATATGCGCAAAACGTAGCCTGACAAGAGCGCGAATCAAAACAATCAAAATAGCGGGAAGGCAAAATTAATACCGACACAGAAAGGATGTCCGCCACGTGTCATGTCCTAACCATCCGAAGTGTATCGCGTGAGATCCGGATGTGATGCAGCTACTGCTCGTCGAAGATCACCGGGGCTGTGCGCGCACTGCGCGATCGAGACCGCTGCTTGCGGAGGTTCGCCATCATGTTACGGGCGAAAGGGGAGAGCTCGGTTGAGGATGCGGGGGACGGCGCGGCGCTACTGGCAGCCTGTGGGAAACGCTTTTCGAAAATGGAGTGCACTGGGGTCGTCGGGGGGTGAGCGTGTCTGCCCTGCCCGTGGCCGGTACCCGGGGACTCCTCCCTGCTATTCTCCTTGTCCTCCGATTCTGACCTGCGCTGCCGGCCCGTCCTGGATTTCGGGGCGCCACCACGCAACTCCTCACTATCTGTGGACAGCTTGAGGGAGGCCGACGGGCGCGACTCGTTGCGATTGTGTTGACGTGTGGGTATAGGAGGGTAGTTACTGTCTCTCAGCTGTGAAGAGACTGGCGGTTCACACTCAAGAGATGAAGAGGTGCTCTTCTTCGATCTAGTAGGATAGACAGTCTCGATAGCGGATGATGGTATATCGCAGATGTCTTGTTGGTAATCGACGGAGGAGGCTGAAGCGCCTGTTCGAGAGGGAGTGAGAGGGCGCGGTCCACGTGGTATCCGGCTAAGTGGTATCGTGTCCTTATGTCTTGAGACTATGTTGTTGGTCATCAATGCGTATGGGTCTGGGAGGCCCTCTCTTGTGCGTCTTGAAGATCGCTTCATCTGAACGTTGTTCTTGAGTTCGGGTTCGTAGGTGGAGTGTAGAGATGGCGTTGACGTGGAGAATGGGCTGAGAACCGCCGACGCAGTTGCCAGCTTGGTTATAGTGGCCACTTGAACTTGTGCCTGTGAGCATTCGGAATGTTGTCCGAAGGAGGTTGGTGTGGAGGCTGCTGTGTCCGGAGTGGGCGGCCCGGAAGTATTCCTTGAGGATGGCCCAGATGTGCTGGAACCCGTCGAAGCCGACGTAGATATTGCAGGTGCACGTGGTGTCTGAAGCCGGAGTGATTTGCGCCGTTCCGTAAGGAATCCGAAGACCTCTGACGCGCGCTGAGGCGTTTTGGGCTCAAGGGGAAGCGAAAGAGCATCACTTGAAGCGTTCGCGAAGGAGGGATTAGGATCGGTGCCTCCGCTGAGCTCCACTTCCAGGGAGGAGATGGCAGGATAGTTCATAGAAGAATCATGTTCCGAAGAGAATGTGGAGTTCAAGATGTTATGTGATTGGGAATGATCATTATGGAAGGGAGCGTCGATCGGGGTAGGCAGGATCAGGGAAGTCGCAGATGACGAAGGAGAAAACATGTCCAGGCGCTCTCTGTTGTAAACGCGCAAGCCATCAGCATCGAAAAGAAGAACATGATATCCGAACGAAACATACATACCCCAGGAAACGTTCGGCCCAGGAGATGTCCCCTTCCGTGGCATTATGATCGCGTTCGGTATCAGCGTCAGGATTCCCAAGTAACTGACGAAGCGTGGATCCACTCCGTTTGATCTGTTCTCGTCCATGTTGTATGGGAGCGGGAGATGGAGGTGTGTTCGAGAATATTGCAGAATCAAGTTGCCCATGGTCGTCGTACATGTTGAGCAAGCTCGCCACGGATGGGTCTCTGCGAAGCGTAAGGAGCCGACTTTGATCCCTTGGCGTGAATATAACTTCTTTCAACGTCTGAGAGCGTTTACGTTCGTTAGAGTCGTGTTCTGGAGTCCTGAGTCCATCGCGGACGGGTAAGGGAGGATTTGCGCGCGGAAACTCGGTACGTGAATGCTGCGTTCGCCCGAGGACCTTGACATTGTATGTACCGCGACGGTTGACACTAGCACCTGTGCTTGCAGATCTGGCAGGTGAGATTGGAGGAGTTGCCGCAACCTTATTGATCGGATCGGCTGGCGAATGAAGTTTAAGTTCAGGGCTCCATATGCGACGAACATGACGCACGTAGAGGAGGAAGCGACGCGTAGTCGACCTCAGAAACCACCGAAAAATGTGCCGAAGAGGAACGCAAGAGGCGGTTAATATTTTGCTCTTCCGGTTCGTCGCGATGGACAATCCGCCCTTCATGATCGACCTGCGCTCTGCATTGCTGCTGCTTCTTCTTCGCAGACTTCGATTTCCTGCTACCTAGAGACAAAAACCGCTTGAAGAAACCCATGAATCGTGAAAGTCGTTAACTTAGCCGGAGGAGCGCGTGGGGGTACGATCGTGAGTTCGCTAAAAGTGCATGAACTGCAATTCCGAACAACCGAACATGGCACAAACAGCTCAAAATAACGCGTCTTAATGAGTCACGTGAGTAAGCCGCTCGCACTTTCCTCTTCGGGAATGTCTGCAGGCTTGCGCATGGTGCCATGATGTTTTCCGTTCGTGAATGCCTGAAAGTTTCAGATGATCAGCCATTTGCCATTTCCTATATGACATACAGTAATCTAAGGAAATGCTATCTCGCGAATGCACCCTTGAGTGTTCAGTGTTTGGGGAGCAGCTATTTGCCTTCCGGCATGGGTTTCCTCCGTGGCGCACATATTCAAGCGTCTTTGGTCCAATCGTTCCTATCCGCGTAGCTAAATACAGAGGTTAATTGAATATTTGCAAATTGACAGAGGTAGTCGAATGTTACATGTTTAGGGTGATGGCCGAGGTGAGGCTGCGAGTGACGAGCGTCAAATTCACCGTCCCTGCTGTCATCTCCCTTCATCGCACTATCACCCTCCTATCCACCTATACAACAGTCCCTGGAATCTGGACCACAGGATTCATTTGTGCGCAATCCGCTGTTGCGCAGCGTTCCTCGTCATATCACCGCACACTGAAGTCGTCCGAACGGACATCAGTTCACATCTGTCCATCGCAAACTCATTGATGCCGGCAGAACTAGACAACACCGGCAGCGCAGCTCGAGATTTCGCAATGTTAGAGCGGAATCTGCTCTCTCATGTGAGACTTGCGGTCCTGCTTAGTCTCTTTGCCTCCTCGTTGTTGTTGCATGCTCGACTTCCAACTCCATCCAGTCCGTCTTCAGGAGACACTCCCAATGTCGTCGGAAATATTCCCGTGGCGGCCCTGGAGGTAGTTACTGCGCTAGCCGCTATAGGTGCTGGCATATGGGAGTATTGGCGCGGGTATAAGGATATGCGTGAGATGAGAGGTTTTCTGGTTGCAACGAAGTCCGTTTTTCTCTTGCAGAATATGTTTTCCGGACCTTCCTGATGTTTGATAACAGGCCGCATCTCGTGATAATGTCTCTCGTGGCTCTGGTCGTGTTCGCAACATGCTTGACGATGATTACGGACAAGTCCCTGTAACCTGCGCCGATCGACTACGCGGTCGCGATCGAAATGTTTGGCTAGAGCGACGCTTTGGTGGACCCCTGCGGCTGACATTGGGGATACATACATAACGTCTGGTGTCGGCATCAGTTGACTATCGCACCTTTGGCTTCTTTGATATCTCCCTCTTCAGTTCATCATGTTCCTTCATCATGCCTTCCCATCGCCTCCCGAAACCCGAGCACTGCCCGCACTAAGCTCGTTACCGCCCCTTGGACCAGATCTGTTCGACATCTCCCCTCCTATTCCCACCATGACCTCCGTCGACGTCTACACGTTCGCAAAGCCGCCCTTTGGTCAGCAACTTGTCCCGAATGACATTCGCTCCTTTTATGCACGACATACCGTTCCCACACCTTCTGCACTTTCCGGAAGCCGCTATCTCCGTACTAGGCCTCTGCGAGCCACAGGACCTCGTCCCCTCGGTTTGAACATCACGGATTCCTGCAATGCAGAGACATCAGGACCAATCGCCATCGCCTCAATTAACCAATCACATCGCATCTTCACCTTACGCCGAGTCGAGGACGAGCAGACCTTGCAGCTCATGGCATCGTCAAAGTCCACACCCATCCTACTGCAGACTACGGGCAACCCTCATCCAACGCCACCGCTGCTCCTCCCATCGTCAAGTGCAAGACCTACTGACGCGGATTCTCAGTTTCAGGTCTTAGGCCCTTCATCGCATGATGACCCTGCAGAGGGCTCTGCAACGAACAGAAAGACTACCCTTCAGGCCCGTCGGGTTACACGAGGCGATCTCAAGCTACCACCCAGCATCTCGGTGCCGGCATACACGGCGCACTCTGTCCTGGAGGAGAGCGATAGAAATACGAGCGAACTCCGGCCACCGGACACACCCACTTCGCCGTTCCCATACGATGAGTTCCGTGAGACGTTGGAGCAACTCGAGATGCTTGCGGCAGAGCTTCGCACGCTGGACCCCGCACTCGTACCGCCGGAGCTGCATCCTCCGTCACCCGCCCCGGCTAGGCTTAGTGAGGTCCAGATTCATCTCCCTTACCTCGTGGCGTCGTCCTCGTCGTCGCAAAGTTTCGGCACGAGGGTGGCGCGACGCGGCATCGATGTTCAAGTCAGTGTCGTGGGCACATCTGTGGCAGATGCGAGCAGCTTGCCTTTCGAGGGTGACCTGGCCGGAGGCGGAAGAGGGTCGGATCTATCAGAAGTTGTACGATGGGTGGAGGAATACGGCGACTGGGGCATATCCGACAAGGGGAAGTGGAAGACTCCGGAGATTTCGAGTTCCGAAGTGATGCATGTCCAGGTTTGTATTGTTGATCCCTAGGTTGCCTGGACTCTCGATGCTGACAACCTTGCAACTTAGCCGGACGCGCACATGCACGATCGACACAGTCCTTCGCCCTCCATCACGTCCTCGACGCCGTCAGAGCCCATCCACGCATATGAGCCCGGTGTAAGTACAATGCTTTGTAGGTATTGCTTTTAAAGTTCTGATGGTTGCTACCTGCGCAGTCTGCACCGGAGTTCCTCGTCGGCTCCTCTACGTCGCTTCAAGTACGCGGGGCTTCTGGCTACATCAGCAAACCCCCACCTCGTCCACGCCGTCCGTCAGCGGCAGCGCGCAAGCGATCCCCTCCGGTGCTACCCCCCCATGGCGGGAACGATTTCATGTGGCTGGCTGAAACCTTTGCTGAGGCCCGTGCCGCAGCTCCCAAATCTCGTCCGCACACCGCCTCCTCATCCCCCACTCTGCGCAAACTGCGTAACCAATTTAGTCTTGCCGACATTCCCGGGCGAACGAGACCTTCGACGGCCGACGTCCCAGCAACGGCACGGAGCGCACAGCAGACAGCTTCGTCGTCGTCTTTCCCTTCTATTCCGAAGATGCGCAGGCAGATGAGCTCTGCAGACGTCATGGGCCGTGTGAAGCTATCTGAAAGTCTATTCACACTGGGTATGACGGAGTCTGCCTCTGCTGCCGATTTCAAGAGGAAGCAGACCACTCGTAGGGGAAATACTGCGGATGCGTCCGCTTCTTATGCCGCATCATGGCCATCAACAAATCCATTACCTCTAGACCGCTCGCCAGACATCACCACACCCCGAAGTGAACGCAAGGGTCCACTGTCCTCCTTGAAGCACTTGTTCAAGCGAACCACTCGCTGATTCAGACTCACTGTACCAGTGGACTGTATTGTAGTGTATTATTTGGACTTCCATATATACCCACATCTGTAACTTTGTTCCTCAGTCAGCCCAATACATGTCCAGTAGACGGATTGCAGATTACAGGTCTTCAATTCTATTACGTTAACTTCAAGAGATGCGAATACAACACGACAGAGACGCACAGCAAGCAGCAAGGGTACCAGTAGCACCTCTACTAGCCAGAAAACTATTGAGCCGTTCCCATGACAGTAATCTCGAATGACGATGGCTTGAAAGAAGGATGTGGCATGCTATGAGTCACCAGCAGCTCCTGCGCCGTCCTCCGCCATCTGACAAGTAGAGGAAGATGACTGAACATCGACCTGTCCCCTAGCCACGTCGCCATCCAATGCCATTGACTCCATCTGGTCCTCCAAGGTGGCATTCACCACGGCCCCATCATGGTCTGGAGTCATCTCCCTGTTGGTAGCCTCACCCTTATCCTTCTCCACCTTGCCTACAGCCGTCTGCCGCGGACCTTTCGGGTTGAATAGCTCTGCGTTGGCCTTTGGTGGAGGCCTCTCGAAACCCTGCTCTTGATCGTCCGCACGTCTGTTCTGGCTTCCAGGACTGTTCGAGTTCGGGTAGTGTACTAATGCCGTCCCATGCGAGGGAGCGTTGCCCTGTGGTGGACCCGCCGTCATGACGGTGCGTATCGAAGACGAGTTCGTCCAAGCACCGCCTGGAGTTGGCATCCGGCGCTCTGGAGCAGATGATAATGGTGGGAAGTCTGTCGACTGGAGCACGGGTTGTGGTTGGTGCTGAGGTGGCAGATGGGCTTGTCCGCCGATCCGGGCGGGAGACATTGTCCGCGAGTTCGGGTTGCTGTGGTCGTGGTGTCGGGGTCCGTGGAGATTCGGGTGCGGCTTGAGGCCCACAGCCCAGTCAGGACGGGCAGGTAATGGATGCTTCGAGGATGTTGACGTGAATGTTTGTCTCGAAGATGAAGAATTTTCAGAAGACTAGGAGTGTAACATGGAGGTACCAGGCACCGAGAAGAGTGGCACCGAGATAACACGAGCGAATACAAATGAGTCAAAAGGCCGAACTAGAAAGGGGAAGGGACGAAGAATCAACTACTTACCGTAGTGGAGGATGCCTCATCTCCTGGGGTGCGCGTTCCCGCGCTCCCACTTCCACTGGACGCCCCTGATATACGCCTCATGTTGTTGTTACTCAAGCGCGGACCGACTGCTTCGTTAGTCACGCCACCGAGTCCAGTCGTATTGAACGTGTAGCCACCGTTGCCGGCGCCAGGGCCGTAGCTCCAATTCTGTCGCCGTGGCATACCGCGCTTGGAGTTACCGTTCTGACCAGCATGATTCATGCCATTGCCCCTGCGATTGTTATTGCCATCGACAGTTGGGGCATTCCCATTCGCGAATCCGGGAGGCATAGAGCTCGGTCGCTGCATGTCTTGCATGTAGTACTGCGACCCTTGCATATGCTGTTGTGCGGGATTGGGTGGGTCATTATTGGTATACGGTAACGGTGGCTGATGGTATGGATAAGTGTAAGGCGAATAGGTTCCAGGAGCCGGAAGCCAGGCGGGATACTGGGGCGCTGGCGGCGCATGAGGACCGGTAGCATGGGGCGGGTGAGGGGGGCTCTGGCCTGAAGCGAGATTTGTCGGGCTTTGCGAAAGAGGCGGCTGCTGCACCGAGGGTGGCTGGCCCGATGATGATTGAGCCCACATATACTGTGGGACATAAGGGACAGGGGGAGGTTGTGGCGAATACGATGAGTCAGCGGCCGTTTGATTGGAGGGGTCCGTGGGGTGCGAAGATGAGTGTGGTGGAGAGTAGGGGTAGGGTACATAGTACCCATAGGGAGGCATGTACGGCTGACCAGGGACCTGACCCGGTGAGCCAGGGTAAGGGTACATGTAAGGCATGTATCCCTGTGCGGGCGGGGCTGGACCGTATGAAACGTCATACTGTCCTGGAGGTGGTTCGTACAGGGTCGGGTACGAGAACGATGGTGAAGTTGCCCTAGAGTCGCGCGAACTACCGGATCCGTTCGCTATAAAGGACCCTCCAGACGATCTCACTGATCGAGTGGACCGTCGACCATCCTTCCTATCGCGGGTAACGGGGCCTGACCACTCGCTTTCAGTAGCCGCAGAGCTTGCAGAGTCGTCTATATCTCCAACACTGCTGCCTCTACCGCCACTCGTCGATCCAGATCCGGAGACAAGGCTGAACATCGAGGAGTTAGCACTCATGTCTTTCTCCTTCTCCTTCTCTTTTGCCTCGAAGTTCATGAAAATCCTTTCTCGCGCCTCTGCATAAGCTGCTTCACGTTCCGCTATGGTACGGAACCGCTTGGTGCTGCTTGTAGTGCTGCTTGGTCCCCCAATACTACCTGCTTCCGACGGCTCGATGTCAGAGAGGTCAGCATCTTCACCCGCCGTAGAGCCAGGCTGAGAGCTTTGTCTGCTTCGTAACCGATCGGGGGCGCTTCGCCGCATGATTTTGAAAGTAGGCTGGGCTGATTCCTCTACTGGAACTAGCTCACTGATGCGGCGTGGGGGGCTAGACCAATCAAAGTCAATAATTGGGTCCCGTGTGAAGTCATAGGACGCACATTCGGCTCTCTGCACGATAGTAGACATAGATGGTTTTTGTCGTGCTATCACTCTCAGGCGCTAGCTTGTAGTATGCAGAGCATCTATGGACTAGCAACCGCTGGTAGGTGGTGGAAGGGTTGAGGTCGATCCGGACACTGTTACAACACACGGGTCAGATTGGCATCAACAAAGATAGAGTGTAATTGCAGTAAGAGAGTCTGACAACGGCGTTGGTTACAACACCGGACCCATGTCTCTCACCTCCGCAAGAGGCGCGGCAGAGTCGTGTGATGAAGTAGGCTAAGACAAGATTCGAACCAACTTACCTACGCTCATTGATCAGACGCTCCATCTGCTCTCCCAGCTTTAAGACATAGAGTCTGTCTTTGCTCCGTAGCGCTTCCAGGATCTGAGGATCGGGATCGGCATTGGTGCTACCGAGGCCCGAGTCGGAAGAGCTGGCCACATCCAGAAGCGACTCTGGGGGAGTGCTGTGCGGGGAAATCGTCTGCACAGCATCCAGGGAGGGAGACGTGGCGATAAGACTCTCCGAAGGAGGCCGCAAGCTGTGAATATCTGGCGCGCTGGCGCTGGAGCTAGTAGCAGAGCTTGCGGAAACGGCAGCGGTCGCCATTGGGAAGGCGGAAGTCGGAGATGAGAATTGCGAAGAAGGGAGTGTGTCAGGCAAGGATGGACCCTGCTCAGCTGAGGATTCTGAGTTGAATAGGGTGAATTTCACGTCGCGTAGCCGGAGTCGCAGAAACTAGGAGGGCGTCGTTCGCTTACGGCGGAAACAGACGACCTCCCTCGTATAAAAGGGTTCTCACGCACCAATTGACATGGATGCGGGTCAGACGAACGAACCAGCAGCGCAGATCAGCGAGAGAGGAACGTTTTGAGGGAAATGAGAGGGAGGGTGCATCAGGTCTGAGGGTACGCTCGACGCCGCCTAATGCAGCGCCAACAATCTGACCGGCGTCAATCCGCCCATTTCGGTCCTCCCCGATTCGCCACCGCCGCAAAAATTCACGCCTCGCGGAGATGCGAATCGCCAGCGGCATCTGATTCGTACTAGATCTATACAAGAACAGTATCCTAAGTCTAACGCAGCGGCTGATCAGCATGGACCACTTTATAGGTATTATAGCTCAAGCTGCGGACCTAGGATCAGCCGGTAGACAGAAGAAGCACAGCGGATGCCACTGACCAAAAAACAAATATACAGATGCCGTATATCGCCAGCCCAAGCGCAGCCCTTGAGAGCATCTTGTTCGATGAAGGGTCACTCCGGGTCAACTGCCAAGCATCGTCAAAACCGCGCAACATAGTCTCCAGATATCGCCCACCTTCCAGTAGAACAGACCTGGCAGAATGAAGGAAATAGTGGTCGAACCGGTGGCACCCACGAAAGATAACACTGCCACGTTCACAAGGTGCGTTGTCCGCACGTCAGCACATGTCATGAGACAACATTCGAGACACACACCCGTCTGCAAGTCGTCGACGAAATAGGCTATAACGAAGCCGCTGACAACAACGCCCACGGTGAGAAGACAATGCTTGAGAGGACTCATGTCCGGACTTCCGCCATGCTCATCCTCGGCCTCCTCAACCTCCTCCCCATTCGGCGTGCGCTTATGGGCCACATGCCCTGCGTGGAAGACCTTGTCCAAACAATTGCGACAAGGATGAACCTGCAACGGGTAAGAGAACATCACCATGATAGCGATGGCCAGTTGTCCGATGGCTATGAACAGCGACGTGGACGGATACATTGCAATAATGTTTGCCCCGACCTGTTCGAGTAGCGGTTAGCACGCTACTCTCCGACGGCGATTGTCCGTAAGAACCTTGGAACCAAATGTGAGGTACCCGAACACGGCAATAATCTCGTAAATCACGGCCGCCGAACCGATAGATGCACCAATGACTGTGTTCATGCGAGCTTGAGTATTTGAAGTAATCTCATTGAAGATGGGAAAGAGCTGGGCAGTTAGAACGAGATTGTGTCAAGGTTTCAATCCTTTCGAATGTGTCGTGACGTAGATACGGACGTTCTGGGCGCACGTGAATGCGAAAACCTGCACCGGGAAGGTCGACACGAAATCCGGGGTGAAGTGTACCCAATGAATCTCTCCCGGCTCTTGAGTACCTTTCAAAGGGAAGAAATAACAGGTGATAACAACGACAACCAAGTATGCTACACGGCTATGGGTAAGCTGGATTCAATCTAGAAGTGATGGACACACATACCAACAGAGAATAGAGCAATATAACTTGTGTGTCTAAGGCTATCTAGCTTGCGGAGGAATGAGAGCGGGAAGAGGATGAGAATGAGGACCGCAAGCCAATTCGACCCCGAGAGTGCCCAGGCCGGTGGGTCCCTCGACGAGAGATCATGGTATAGAGCCGACACCACATTCGGCATGAGAGTCTTGATGATGATCAAGTAGCTATCCAAAGCGTAAGCACTGCTACACACCAAAAGTAACCCCAACGGGACCAACACCACGCAGTGAGGCATTTACCTGATTGAAACGCCGAAGCACTTGATGGCAATGGCTGCGTCAAAGAAGACAGCGGCTCGGGGAAAGGTCATCTCTGCGACCGCAAAAAATGAAGCTTTTCGGTGAGGTGCCTTCCTTGCGCATAGCGACAACAGGTACAGTCCGAAGCCAGCCACACTTGCAGAGAATAGGCATGTAATCATCCCTGGTATGATACCCGCAGACGCTAACGCCTGCGTTGAGTCAAGTAAGTCTTAGCCCGCGCAAACAGAGTACAATTGTGCACACGAACCAGAGGGAATGTCAGCATCCCTGTGTGCCAAGCCTCGTCTCAGTCACATTGTAAACGGTGCGGATTGCTTGCTCACCGCTCCCGATGATGGTGTTCGCCAAGTTCCCGATACAACTGGACAAGGTCGCATGCCCGTCATGTTTGTGTTTGGCACTGGCACTCGCTCCTAGGAGAGCATCGTTCTCACCGGCCACGCCTTCCGGTATTGCCTCTTCCCCGTCATGATGAACAGGCGCGGCGCCATAAGGTTGTACCATCTCATATACCTCGTTGTCGCCGTCAGTGTTGACCTCTTCGAATTCTCCACGACTGGAGGACAGATACTCAGCAGCGACCGCAATGAGGGGGGCACGAGACGAAGCCAGATTTGTCAGCTCCCCCACACGCTGTTCTCCGCATGCGCCGGGCAAGACGTAAATAGCAGGATGTTTGTACCTATTAGGTTCTAAGGCTCTTGGACAACATGCACAAACATCCTCCTCGACAGCCACAGCGATGTCCACCCCGCGTTTACGGCACCGGCCTCAGTTAGAGGAGGAAGATGCGTCTGCGCTGAAACTCGGTCCTGGTGAGTAGCCAAGTTATGCTGATTTTTGCTTGTCTAGGCTAAAGCGCGATGGCACTGCGCAGAGTTTAACAATGCCGGTTGCCTGCTCATATCTGAAGTGAAATACTTGCTCGAGAACAGAGACAAGGATGCCCCAGATACCCCGTATGCTCTTCGCATTGCAATGGGCTACATCATAACTAATTTTTCTATTATCAGAGTATATAACAAGACCCTAGACTATGTCAAGACGTTCGCGAAGTTCAACACGACTGAGGCTGCGAGCGCCGTCCGAGAGTATGTCTGCCCGTCGTCCGAGGCCTTGCGTTGCTAAATATGCCATCAGAACCCTTCGGAGAGAGCCCGCATTAACACAATTTGAGACTGCTCAAATTGCCAACCTGTGCCCGGCCGATGCTGATGAAGCGAAGAGCATTGTCCCAAGGTATGCTTGCGTACCCTTCTGTCTCCCCTGGTGACTGATAAGGTATTTCCCAGTCTCGTAAAACTTGACGATGACAGGCTGCAGGCTCTTCTTGACGAGATCCAGACGCTGAGGAAGTTCCAATCATAATTATAACCCAACTAGGCGCGTCGAAATACTACCCATGATTGATGTTCTGGGTGGGACGGCGCGGGGTCTCTTCATACCGCGGGTCATCACCGAGTTGACGAAAGTGCAGCAGAAACGGTCTACAGTACGTCAATATGGTGTGCCTGGGAGTAGAATGCTCATCGCAGCATGGGTACGTGCATAGCACAGGTGTATGGATACAATGCTGTGATATAGACGTGTGCACATTCGGTAATATGTAATATGTCACCGTCTCCACATCGACGCTATTCATCCTTCCAGGTCGGCCAGCTGCGCCTTATTGAGTGTCACCTCCTCCTCTTCCTCCGACTCCTGCTCCTCGACTGTGGCAGTGTCCTTCCCACCGGTCGTGAATGTGGTCGAGTCGAAGCGTTTTCTCTCTCGGAACGGATCCGGTCGCCGCTCGCCTTTCTTGATGACGGCATTCGGAGGAATGACTGCCTTAGAATTAAGATACAGCAAGTCATTACCTGAATAAGTATCAATGGACCGGATCCAAGCGTCGAAGCTACTCGGTGCTATTGTCAACGATGTGTAGGAGCACGTAATGGAATAACGTACACCGCCTCGCGGTCTTCAATGCTTCGCATTCTGGTGTAAATATGTTCCTGCTTGAATTGGTCGATTGCTTCACGATGGATCTCGAAGTCTATTGGTGGGCGGTAGTCGTCGTCCGTCGGTTGCAGCTTCTCGTTGACTATCGCGATCCTTCTGTTGTAGGTATCGAAGATCGGATACTCGAGCAAGAGGCCAAGTGCGGGCATTTTGGGGATGAAGACCATACGAGGACCATAGAGCTAGATAGAGCCATAGTGCATTCAGTAATGTAATTTGTTCAACAACTAGTAGCCTACTTCTTCGATGATTTGAGGCGGCGTGCCTGTCCGACATGTCAAGACTAGTGCTGACATCATTTTACGCTGAAGAAGGCGATCAGTCCAGTTCAATGAATTGAATCAGAGACGCACAATCTACGAACAGTTGTCAGCTTACATCCTATCCACTTTCAAGCCCGAGCTTACCTGATGCAGCATGAAGCTCTGTCCATGGAACAAAACGCTGATCCACTCCGTATCACCGTAGACTACAGGGTCAGCAATCTGACAAACGCCTCAATCGCCACTCTAACAGAAAAAGAACATGAAACCACGGACATCGATGCGCTTCATATGCCTCTGCGTACTGCGGTCACTGAAATCCCGGCCCACCGTGAAGTTATGGAAATTATGTGTACCCTCAAACTTCTTGGCCGTTTCCCGAAGCGCCTGCACCTGCTCGGGGGTAACCCTGAACGCCCTCTTTGCGCGGAGATCATTTTCCGGCGTCGAGTCAGCCTCGAGCTCGGTCCAGAATGGGTGGGAGGGGACCTCGGAACCATTGCGGCGGAGTGCTTCGGAGAGGCCACTCCCGGGCTTTGGGGGGATCATGAGATAACTCGGGAAGTAGTACGTATATTTACGACTGTCGCAAGAGCTGTGCAAGCGGAGTCAGTGTTGATCCAAGTATTATCTCATCATACACACGTTCTTGCATTAAAGGAGTTTTGGGCTCGGACCTATTCGACATGAGCACAGAGATGTCATGAAGATGATGTACACGTACCACACCCCACAGCCGGATTTCTGGCGGAAGTTCCTCGTTCACTCGCCCGACGAAATCGTCGACTCCAGGGATGGCAGTGATAACTTTCATGGACACCAAATTCCCAGCAGCATGTACGCCGGCATCTGTGCGAGCTGCACGACCAAGATTCACCTTGTACGTAGTCATGATTTATTGCCGACATCGACGGGACAACATCGATGCACACCTTGGTAGGATTGTCCGCATTATCCTTCGACACTGCGCCGATTTTCACGAGAGCATTGAACAGCACGCCCTCGATAGTTTTGATGCCCTGCTCTGTCTGGCTATCGAATAGTGAGCCTACGATGATGTCGTATGAAAGCACCATCAACTAAAGGTGCCGTGGTCCGAACGTACATTTGCATGCCATTATAGCCTGCGCCGCAGAATCCCATCAAGAGTGCACACTGCCTCTTTGGCAGACGGGGTTCCTTGGGTGTATCAGGATCTCTCGGACGCTCCGTTTCAGCGTTACGGGTCCCTCTGCGACCCCTCCTGTCCGCCGTCTTCTCCTTTTTCTTACCCTTCGACTTCAGATCACCGGTCGAGGGTTTTGGAGCGTCTTGCGCGGGCTCACTGCTTTCTTTCGGCAATTCCTCGCCAGAATGCTGCGCCTCAGCAATGTTTACTTCCATGGTAGCCTCTGAAGCCACTTTGACACGCTTTGCAGAGGATGGGTCCTCCAGCTCTGTCTGTTCTTGCGGCCTCTTGAGGGTAGGACTGAGCTCACGAGTTGCTCCCTGTGCGTCCATATAGAAAGACCAGAAAGAGGTATTTTGCCGGGATGAAGCCAAGGGTTTCGACAGGGGCGTAGATTGAGTGGACGGCTGCCAGTAGCGTTCAAGCCGTAGAGCGCACCATAGAGTTCGGAGGAAGCGCATCCAGCGCGGGAACTCGGGCGCGAGGTCGCGTGCAGAACGTATCCTCAGGCCTCAGCTGGCAGCAACGCTCGTATCTCTCGTGCATGCGAAGACGGTCATGTCCGTTCGGAGCGCGTCGGAGGGATCGACGCAGGGTCAACGTCGAATCCTGGCATGCATAGCTTCATCTCAAGGAATTGGGTACTGCAGATCGAGCTCGAATATCGATGTAGCACTCACGCATCTACCTTACAAATTCTCGCAGCACTACACGAACGTCTACTTGTGCAACCTAGATAAGTTACAAAGCGAGCGAACTACGCAAACTCAGAGATAGATAGAAATGTGCTACAGAAAAGTGAGACCATGGTCGCCTCGGACGACCTGCGTTGCGTTGTGGCAGTTCCCTCTTCGGCAAGTCAAGGCAGAGCAGAGCGCCTGAGTCAACCTTTATGAGACAGCACCTGTCCGAAATTACGCTTTGGCATTTCTCGGTCCGTGAAAAAGAATCGCTAAAGTGGTCCGATGACTGGTCAATCTTCCAAAGGTCAGCAATGGCAGAGACAATGTCGGCGGTGTGAAGAGGATGCGTCAGGAAATACACTGGATTAATAGTGATCAGAACAGTGTATGCACTCGATTTCAGTAAACGCGAGCCAGAGTAATAATCATCGAGGTGGAAGACAAGAGGAAGGAGAGCGCCAGGCGCATGATGCCACAAGCCGACGAATCCGACAGCGTGGACGGTAAATCTGGTGACTCGGCAACTCGTTACATACACCTCTCGCGTTTCAATTTCGGGGGCGGGGTCGTGCTCTGCTTTATTTCTAGACCTTACCTCCCTACTTCTTCTGTAATCTCTCCCCTCTCCTTTCACGACTGCACGATAGCTATTTCACGAAAATGAAAATCAGCAAGAAAATGGAGGCGGCCCTGAAGGAGGATCGGGTGTGGTGGTCTTTCGAGTACTTCCCACCCCGGACGGCCCAGGTATGTCGCACAAGCCTGCGTGGACGAGCTCAGCTGAAGGACAATGGACGTCTTTTGCAGGGCCTGCAAAATCTTCTCGACCGTATAGAGCGCATGAGGGCACTTGGCCCGGAGTTTATCGACATCACATGGTGAGTCTCTACTCCGGCAAGCCGTGATGGTATGCACTGACCCAAGAGTAAGGAATGCCGGCGGCCGTACCTCCGATCTTACTTGCGAGATGGTCAAGACGTGCCAGAGTCTTATCGGAATTGAGACATGCATGCACCTCACATGTACGAACATGCCAGAGGAAAAGGTGGACATTGCGCTCAGGGTGAGTCCTTATATGCGCGCCAATACTCTCTCCCTAATGCAGCCGACCACAGGAAGCCAAGCAGTCCGGTTGCCGAAATGTGCTGGCTCTGCGTGGGGACCCTCCCATGGGAAAGGACGAATGGGAAGCTGTCGAAGGCGGTTTCACCCATGGCATCGACCTCATCCGTCATATCCGCAAGGAGTATGGCGACTACTTCGACATTGCCGTCGCTGGTTTTCCCCAGCACATTGAGCTCCCTCCTGAGGAGTGCGACTTGGAAATGAAGTATCTTAAGGACAAGATCGACGCCGGCGCGAACTTCATCTTCACGCAGATGTTTTACGACGTCGACATCTTCATCAAATGGGTGCACGCCGTGCGCGCTGCAGGTATTACCGTGCCGATCGTCCCGGGTATTGCACCCATTCAGACCTTCAATGGGTTCATTAAGTCCACGGCCCTCTCAAAGACCACGATCCCTCAGCCCCTGCTGGACGCATTAGAGCCACACAAGAACAACGATGAGAAAGTGCGGGAAATCGGGACGAAACTGGTCGCTGACATGTGTCGGCGCATCCTCAAGGAAGACATTGGCATTAGGGGTCTTCACTTCTACACCATGAACCTCGAGAGGGGAACCCGAATGCTTCTGGAGGAACTAAATCTTGTACCTCGTGTCGAGACGGTCAAGCCTCTGCCCTGGAGACCGGTGCGTTACCTTTTGTACGCGCTCAAGCCTGTAATCGCTCACTGCTCTTCCAGTCTCTCACGCCCAATCGTCGCAGCGAGAACATTCGTCCTATCTTCTGGGCAAATCGTCCTCGTTCGTACGTTCACCGCACGGAGAACTGGGACGAGTATCCCAATGGACGATTCGGAGACTCGCGCAGTCCCGCGTACGGCGAGCTGGACGGTTATGGCGTCTGGATCAAGCAAACGGTACGTGCGACGTGCATCTATGTTATCACTATCCAGAAATGTACTCACTTCAGCGGGCTGCAGAAAGAGGAGGCTCTCAAGCTTTGGGATACCCCCACAACCATCAATGAGATTCGCGAGCTGTTCAAGAAGTTCTGTTCTGGACAGCTCAAGGCGTTGCCCTGGTCGGACGAGGCCCCTGCATCAGAGACGACTGTCATTGCCCCCCAACTTGCGAAGCTCAACGAGCTTGGCTTCTTGACCATCAACTCTCAGCCTGCGGTCGATGGAGCCAGGAGCGATGACCGTGTCCACGGTTGGGGCCCTTCGAATGGCTATGTATACCAGAAGGTGTGCCGCACCTTGTGAGATATACACCCATATTCATTCTCAATTATCAGGCGTATCTGGAGTTCTTCGTCTCGCCGCACCTACTTGATGCTCTACTTCCTTACATTGAACGCGACGTCAACATCACGTACTATGTGATTAACAAGCGCGGCGACCTGCGAACCAACAACCATTCGGATGGTCCCAACGCGGTGACATGGGGTGTGTTCCCGGGCAAGGAAATCATCCAACCGACCGTTGTGGAGGCTATTAGCTTCATGGCGTGGAAGGTATGTCCATCCTTTATTCCCTGTTCTACATGTCCGCTCACAGTGCCTCGCAGGACGAAGCGTATGAGCTCGGAAGGCAATGGGCAAAGCTCTACGAGCCCGACTCTCCCACCCGCAAACTCATCGCCGATATCATGGACACTTACCTACTCGTTAACGTTGTGCACAACGACTACAAGCGGCCCGATGCCATCTTCGAGCCGTTCTACAAGGCCGGTGCAGAATACTCAGCCTCAACGGCGGCGGCGGTACCGAACGGTCACGCGCATTAGACTCTCCCCACTCACCCCCATTCCGCACTGACGTTGTCTCAACACTAAACCTACTACACCTACGGTTGGTTTGCCTATTGTTTCCAGCACTCACCACCGGGTTCAACCCCCGTTCTTTTTGAATCACTCTTCCGTTGTCTGTCTGCATTCGTCCGCTTGCTTTTTCTTGTTGCATCTAGTACAGCATGTATCCACTCGCATCAACTGCATTCCGCTACTTGGCATCCATCCGTCGGGACTTTGCATCCAACTGCATACTGTATTCATATCCACGAGCCTTTTGTAGATCTTACATTATATTCTTTCCAATCGAGAAATCTGCTTCCCCCTGAGGCTCAGCCTTCTATGGAATTCCTGCGAGTGATACCGACACGACCAGCCGAAACTACAGTATGACAAAAACTATAACATACAGATGCGCGGTATAGAGATAAACATGGTGGTAAGAGTAGAGAAACGATGCTATACTTGGGTATCATAAATCAAATCGGAGAAGAAGAAATCACTATTGTTGGGCGGAGGACCAGCGACAAGGCCACTTGGAATCTCGATCTTCTCGCCCGACAGATCTAAGAGACGGTCAAATACGTGAGACCTATGATAGGTACCAGTCGAGCGAACACGACTTACCGAGCAATTTGATCTTGAGACCAATCTCTGTCAATGACTGAACAAAGACCTCCGTCTCCTTCGAGGCCACGTGTCCGCCCGCCTTGCGAAGCATATTAAGCCCATCGGTCCAATCAGCCCAACGGGACTGGTCCGGTGCAATTTGATCCGCCAGCGATGCGCCACTCGCAGTCAAGAGTGAGAACGAGAGAGGTGAAGCCATCACGGGCGACGTCGGTATATCAAGGGTGTCCCGCGGGAGACAAAGATTCGGGAACGGCGTGCAGGCACCCGTCGCGATCTCGTTGATGAGCGAGATGTCAATGCGCTCGGGGAGGTCCTCCAGCCCTTTGCGCACAGGAAACTTGACGGCGCTGTCAATGTAGTGCAAATACTTCAGTCCATTATCCTGTGTCCTCATCAGTCAGAGGCCTGCGCATCACAGATAGGTCTCACGTACAAGCCTCAGGAACCGCCACGGGCGTGTTGGTCGCCTCATAGTATCCCGCGAAGCATTTGTCGCGAGTGGGATTGCATTCATAAACCAAGCGCCCTCGAGCAAGCAGTGTATGCGCTGCTGCCGCACGAACTCAAACGACTCCTTGTACATCTTAGCTCTCAAGGCACTGCCACAATGTCAAGACTTCGAAGATTGCGACACATAATGGATGACTCACCGGATGGGGACCTTGCTCATAATATCATCCTCCATTTCGAGCTCCTGCATCTGACGGTCCCTGACAGCACGATACTCGCATTCTAGGAAGTCTTGTTCAACTTCATGCCACGGCCTGATATTCTCGCGCCTCAGAGCCACCTTCACTCTGCAATGAAACATCGGTAACAGTTGCGCAAGCTAGGTACATGAATGACGTACTGGCTTCTGGTAAGCGCGGCCATGCGGGGGAAATCATCTCGAGCAGCACCGCTCTCATTCCACATCCTAAGGAAAAAGAGCGTGGCGAGGGTATGCACTCTCTGGAAGTTGAGGAAAAATGGCTGGAACGTCGTTGATGTGGAATCTGTCAGAACGCGGCTTGTAAGATGACTGTGGACCGATTTGATGCAGGGATACATACATCCCGGAGCATATATCGCCCAGTGTTCAGACAATAAATCGACAATCTCGTTTGATGCTTTAGCGATGGGACATCGCCGCTCCTCAGGGCGACTGATCTGCTCCTGCACGACCTACACGAAGCTCAAAACTCGGCACCTCAGTTGACCGGCGGCACAACGTACTTTGGCCCAGTACTCAGGATCCCTCGCGACGAAGTATTTCTGACAGATCTCAGCATCAGGCAATGTCGGACAGTATGCTCTGCAGCGGACTCACAAGGCAATCAAGACCAAGGGATCCGACCTCTCGGAACTCTTGGGTCATATCTTCGGTGTCAAATCCAAGTTTCCTCCATTTCCGTGTGATCATGTTGTCATCCGTGTCCTCCTTCAGCTTGCTGCATGCCCAGATGAAGTTGAGCGCGACCTCTTGTGTTGGCTCGACATCAGGTTCCACCAGTGTTATCTTCTTGCGGTACGTGACGCGGATCAAGTTGGCTTGGAAGTCCAGGATACACGATGTCAGGTCCTCGATGGTGTGCGACGACATCAGGCGCTGTGTCATTTGTCAAGATGCGCTTGCAATGATTGTGGAAATGATAACGCACGGTCACCGCCTTGCAAACGTTCAACCGCTCAATCTCCTCAATGAACTCATCCCATCGAGCATCGCTTGCGTGAGCCATGAGCGAGTTAATCAACATCATGCTGTGGCGCGACGTAGGCTTCAGAATCATCTAAATCAGCTAGTATAGGCGAGCGACCCACCTATACATTGCCATCGTCGTGTCCGCGCTGCCCAAGCGACCCACGACAGTCTCCAGCAGCCGCTCCTCCTTGCGCATTTGTTCATACACCACCTCGAAGCCATACCGATATACAGATCCTGGAGACAATGTGGGAGGCTGCCTGCTTGAGCCGACTTGCGGTCCTGGCACGCTGGTTGGATCCGCCTCAACGAGCTTCTTGAGGATTGCAGTGGCAGGTCGACAGACATTGATGCGAGACTGTTCTGACGACAAGATCTGGACGACTTTGAGGATGAAGGCGTCATCGAGGCTCTCCCAGCCATGATCTAGCTCCATCAAGTTCTGCATGGCAGTGAGAGCGTACTGGAGTATGCATCAGCAAAACCAGCATATCTACAACAGAACCCTGTGACGGACCGCGAGGATGTTCCCGTGAGATGTCTCAATGATCTGTATGAGCTCATGAAGACCGTCGCGTTGCAGAAACTCGGTCGCAAATTGCTCCTCCTATCCATGCTGTCAAGAAGGGGAGTATCACGCAGAGTGGCATCTACGTACCCGTATGTACCTCCGGAGGGAGGTCAAAGCCAGGCCCATCTTTGAGTCTCTGGTGACTAGCCTCTCCACTATCTCTGCCGCCTCGATGGCTGGGGCATTGACTAACCTGCAGAGACGCTCCTTTCAGGCGATAGGGAATGTAATGGACGATGTTAACTTACTTGAGATTGACCTTGCCCTTGATCTTCTTCCGTAGGTTGTCATTTGTGATCAGCTCATCCGTCTCGTCTCGCAGCGCATAAACTGCAGGAGGTTCTTTGAGCTTCAGGCTGATACATAGTTGACGGATGACATCCTCCACGGTGAGAGTGGGGTCGATCCGTGTGCGAACAGTCAGACCGTCCTTCGTTGTGACGTTGTTCGTAGGGACAAGGCCACCCTTCGCTTGGGATGCATTCCCGTTCCCATTCGTCGCTGGTGCGGCTGCCGTAGAGGCACCGGCTCTGCGCCCTTCCTCTGAAGGAGGATTGTTGGAAGACATCGCTTCGTAAGGGTGAAGACGACCTGAGATGGATGGATTGTGTAAGGAACAATACTAGACCAACACGAAGTTGACAATCCCAGGCGACAAGTAGAACATGAATGACTTCCATGGCATCATTCTACTCGTGTCGTCTCACAACGATATGTTGGTGAACATACCATCCAGAAGATGCGTCACGTAAAGGACCGGCGGTCAATCGCGGACATGGAACGCAAGGAATTGCCGTCTTCCCCCTCACTACCAGCATATGCTCCTCTATTTGGACCACGCAACCCTTCTACTCATCGAAACATCGTCGCGACTTACTCGAGAATGCCTATGATGTGCCACGCCGGACGTAAAGTGAGTCCTATAGTGGGTATATCAGTTGTAGTCCGGGTAATCGTGGTGGAAGTTTGAAGTAGAAAGCGAAGCTCAGAAAGAAGCGAAATGAAACATCCAGCATGCCCTTGGGGCACTCAGACTGACGTGCAAATAATTCGGAGTTCATCATAGGGTATGGAGCAACTGTGGTGGAGGAACTGGAGCACTCACCAATAGAGACAGAGCCAATGTGAGCGGCACGATTACACTGAGAGTAGTCAAAAGGAATAGAAAAGTAGATGTCAAAGCATTCACGAAGCGCAGGGGGTGAGAGGACGAATACGACAAGTGCAAAATCAGCAAATAAGAATATCAGCAAGTGGGCAACGGCGATGACAGTGTACAGCCTCGAAGGCGGTGAGAGAAAATCCCTGAAACCTAACAAACCAGATACCAGGATAGGAACGAACAATAAAAACCGACAAAAATCAAGACCGACGGTAGATAGACTACGGCGAATGGAGGAGAACAGCGTTGATACTGTCGTCACCGGCGTCGACGAAAGACATGGTCCGCTGCCAAAATTCTGACGACCTCATTTAACAGACGCTCATAGAGCGTCTACCATGGGCGCTTTTTATCGGAGTGAAGCGTGAAGCGCCCGTGATCTGCCTCCGAGCAAGCAGAGTCAGTCTCGAACTTGCACTGTCCTTACATTCATCTCGAGTGGCATGCTGCCAATGAGAAGTTCATAACATCTTTGTGTTGGGCTTGGTTGCACGGAACATCTTGCTGATCGCTAGAGCTCACATGGGTGTTCGAATACTTACCATCGTTGATGTCAGCCTCCGCTGTGCTTCAAGTCAGCCGCAGTAGCAACACGCTGCCAGAGTCTGTCCCGATGTATTGTCTCTCTCTCATGCTGAGCGATGGGGCCCATTATGCCGACGCATCCTCCAAAGAGGAAGCAACGCCGCGGATTTGTTCTGCCATCCACAAGTTCCTCTCACAGTCTCGACATGGTGGACGTCCTCATGGCTCATCCTTGCGAGAATCTGCTTACTACGTCTCTGTCATCTCTATCCACTATGGACAGCCTACAATCTCTTGACAACGCCCCTCCTTTTCCATCCCACGCTGCTCCCAGAGTCTTCGTAAATATTACTACGGTCCCGACTCTTGTCTTTAGGTCTTCAGATGAACCGACCGCCATGCTCTCCGTTCCCACGCCGCCGCGACTAAAGACCATGCTGCTGGAACCAATCTATATCCCCAAGTGGGCGGTAAGCCTTACGTTACCTGTCCTTGTCCTTGATTGAACTTAGTTTCGTGCAGGAGGTCCTGCCAACCTGTCTAACGCCGGCTTGCGACCCGATCATTGAAGAAGACTTCGAAGAAGACATAGTGGCCTTCCCAGCGCCTCCATGGATTGCTTTAGGATCCATCTTTGCTCGCGAAGCTTTCCATGCTATCTTCCGTAGTAGATCTGCTTGGCACGCAAGTCTCACCAGAAACAGCAGCGAGACAAGTCTATCCCTGTCAATATCGGACTCGCTCGAGCTTCGCGCGTCACTTTCGGCCCGTCAGCTGAACCAGAATGATCTTGTCTCGGACGTTTTCTCTGGTAACGAACGATCACTTGAACAGGATGGTGACAGGCCGCACCTTGTGCCTACTATCATGGTCTCCAACTCAACCGCCGTACTTCCGATCTCCTTGGAATCCTCGCAAAGCTTGACACGGCTTGTTCCCCTGGCTGTCCGCAGGGGCCAAAGCTTGCCCACGCCTCTCGCAATAGGCAAGATCAAGCTGTCAAACGTCGAGTCTGATCCGTACCCGGGTATACCATCTGCATTCTTGGGGTCTCCATCAAGATATAGTCCCACTTTTGAGGCTCCCACCGAATCACCGAGCTTCTCCATGAGCCTCGAAACCATGTGCATTGACCTCCGGTCTCGCTGTCCCGAACTCCGAACTCCAATCTTGCCAATGGCTGCAGGATTCTCAGAGGACTATGTGCAAACTACGCCATCGTCTCGGGTCTCTAGCGGTACAGAGGATCACGAATGGGACTTTACCAAAGATCTAGATGCACATGGCCGCTGTCCCTCAATTCCGGACGGCAGGCTATCCCCCGTACCTCGTCCCATCAATGCTCCGTCCGACGCTGTGCCACCATCAGACTACTCCACAACCACGGATGTCGACTCTGTATCTTGGGCTTCAAATCCTACTTTCATAGACTCTGTGGTGCACGGTGAAGAAGTCCAGCAACGGGAAGCCGGAGATGCCAAGATGCAGCGACGCAGGACAGTCATTATTGAGACTGAGAACCATAATTCGGCGCCCTCGGACCCGAATGCTGTACCGCACAGTGACGACTTTGACCGCCCAGTGCCTTTCGAAGTGCTCGCTGGGCCCTACTTTTCTCCGACACAATGCTATCAGTCCACATCTCCGCGGTCTCGCCCCTCGAGCAGCGCAACCATGCGTCCGGTTCGAGGAATCCTGAAGGAGAAGAAGACCGTACGCTTCTCGATCGCGCCGAGCCTCCATAAGTATCCGTCAGACGGTATCCGTGAGCAGCCCGAGGCACCTCCGCACATCACGTCCGAACCTGTCAGGAGGTCCCTCGCTGGCACGCACCAGGCCTCCCCCCTCCGGCAGAGCTTTGCACCCGATGGCCGCACTGTGCCTGAGGATGTACCTGTAGAACAGACTGAGCTTAGTTTACCCAAGCATCCCGCTTTGCGCCCAGCCGCTCAGCCCGCGCCAAAGCCAGCCGCCGTAGATCAGAAGCGTCCGCCGCTGCGCATTTTGAATGGACGACAGAGCCTTCCGGTAGCGCGAAGCCCTCAAGCGTCGCCCGCAGCACGGAAGAACGTTGCCAAGTCCGAGGTTGGCACGCCCAAACGGCTCATGAAAGCTGCATCTGCATCTCTCCCCGCTCGCCCTGCGGAGGGCAGTACTGTAGTTCAGGTTACTCAACCCGGAGGGAGCGCGCGGCGGAATTCGAGTCCGCAAAAGAGTCGGATGCCTGTTCCGTTCCGGTCCATTCTAACAAAATTTAGAGCTTGACAATCGGATATTGGGAGGATCTATACGAGCGCATGGGGCCAATAAATTACGGAGACGTCTAAATAGGTTTACCGATAAGTCGGAGAGAACGGCAGCTATCTACATCGGGATTCCATCTGTATGTAATAAGTTACGGAAAGTTCTATGGGATCTATGGGCTTGTACTACATCGAGAAGAACGGTGTCTGTTAGCATAAATATGTTGAGATCGATCGAAAGAAGCGTGCAGGCATTTGATACACGAAGCATTATTCAGTTCAATTATAGTAAGAATCTTAGAGGAAGCCGTCTATTCCGAGAGCGTTATTAGCCTTGCCTTATACTTGTTCCGGCCATAGTTTGTTGATCCATGGAGGCATTCAGCGGAGAAGGGAGAGCTGGTGTCCTGTACAACAATTATCAGCGCTGGCGCGGAAGGCGTCATGAGACACCGTACTCAAGTAGAGGGAGCCGCCGCTCCATCGTCTAAAGGCAGTAATAATGGCGTTCAGAGCGGCGTTGAGCGTTCCTTCATCCGGTCCCGTGTTCGTGCGGCCCGGCACAGCTGCTCTCATTGCAATTCCCCTTCCAAGCGTCTGAGCTATGATCGTAAGCGATGCCTGTAAATCGACGCCGTTATCACCGACCGATCGACCAAAGCAAGGATGATGCGAAACTTACGCCTACGATGGGATTAATGAATGGAACAGCGTCCAGGTTGGCAATCTGGATGTTCCTGGCAGCGGAAAGAGCGGCCGTGATTACTCTGACGCTGGATGACCAGTCACGGCTAGTGGGCATGTGCAACTGGATGGTCGCACAATGTGCGAGTGAGTGGATGACGAGAAGACTGCGGGTGATATCGGCACGGCCTGGGCCGACTCGATCCACGGGTGGTAAGGACTGTTTGTATCGTTCCAAATATCCATCGAACCGCCGGAACTCGCTTTGGTAACCCCTATCATCTGATTCGGACATTAGTGTCGGTTAATCGAGATCGCTACAGAGTTTGCATACCTGGATTCCAGCGTCGAGCGAGCTGGGTGGCTTGGTAGAAGAGAATCGTTGATTTAGCATATAGGGAAAGCATACTAGCGTTGGAATCGGATGCAGGGTTTCTCAAGAATGCTTGGATGGTGCGCGTGCCACGAAGATCCGGGGACAGTCGTCGCTGAACAAAAACAGTGAGTCCCACGCCGACAACGAGAAAAGACGAGATGCATACATTCTGGTATCCAGCCATATCCAATGGCCACGGAATGTCAATTTGAGTGCCCATCGAGTCGTCGTCAGTGAATGCAGAGGCTGTGCCGAGCGTCACAGCCCAAATCCTCTCAAGACTAAACACCGTCCAGAAGGCATTGATCCTTTCGCCTTCTTCTATGTCGTCTGCAGGCGGTGAAAGTCGATATTCAATGGCGCCAAGTCCGACGCCGCCAGCGATCTGCGGGTGCGCGCTCCGTAGAATGTTCAGTTTGCACGCCATCACGATGGATACAGCAGCGTTGAGGTGGTAGGCTCCCTCAAGTTGCCTGTTGGAATTGAGGAAGTAGTATGCGAGAAGAACTTCGGCTTGAAGGACGTCCATAATGTTGGAGGCGTCGGCAAGGGACATTGCATTCGGCAATTCCTGCAGAACGTTGCCGAGGAAAGCAGGCTGCTGTGCTTTCCAACCAGGATCAGCATAGACGTCAACGGCCATCAGATAAATTGTGTTGAGTAGTAGTGTCAGATGTTGCGGCCGAGATGCACTCTGCCTCGGATTGATACGCTGTAGAAAGCGTGCTCCGTTAAGGAAAAATCCGAACTCGGAGGAATGCTGTGAGAACGATTGCAACCTAATGATGGCCAGTGTCAATTTGTGGCCATTATTCCGAGACGAGCACTCACATTGCCTGCGACACGTCCGCGGGAACATTCACAGGAGATAGGGCCTGCTGCCCCGAGGAGTCGTTGCGCGACGCACGGAAACGTTCGTACGGGTCATGGAGCTCGAGCGGGACGGACTTCTGGCTCTCTAACTCGGCTATACGAGTCTGCAGCTGCGACATTCGTTGCTCAAGCATCTGGGTGGTGGTCGGCCCCGACGGATCCGCATACTCGCAATCGTCTTGCCTATCCGCGCGGACGCACTGGCCGCATGCAGGTCGCGAACCATCACATCTCTGCGCCGTAACCTGCGTCAGCAGCGATGTTGAGAAAATACTTGTCGAGGGCGCGCTTACCACTTTGCGTCGCCTGACACATATCAGCCATTAGCTACTGACAAGATTGTTGACCGTTTGACACTCTCACCTGCACCGCAAGCAAGCCTGACCTCTTTCCAAATAACCCGCAGAAGATGGTGTAGTCATAGCAAAGTCTTGATTGTAGAATAGAATGACTGGTGGATGTCGAGTAGTTGGTCGAGTAGTTGTTGAGTCTCGAAGGAACAAGAGAAAGATCTATATATTGAGCCCCAGTCCATGCTGTGTTTAACAGCGTTTCGGACACTGTCCGCAGGACACCTCGCTGACGATAATCCTCCTTTGTCCGCCTTCCACATAGTCAGAATGAAACATGTTGTCTGCAAGGCCGCACGTGGGAGTTGAGCTGGAGTAAATCAACCGTCTCATGATTGACGCGAAATCTTTCGCCGTAAGTAGAACAAGGGACAATGTGGATTTTTGCACCGCCAGAATACGCGAGAAGGCCAGGGCGCTTCAGCCTCGGAAACCTGAGTAGGCAAGTCCGAGGGTGAGCGACGAATTCGGACCATGGGACGTCACCGGTAAAGGAACGCACCCGTGGCCGTGAACACTTCAAGCCTTAATCACGGCAGTCTCTTCTACCGGTAAGGACTCACAGACGGTGTAACAATCACTCGGATAGATGCCCGAACGTCTGCCATGTGGTCGGTCTCGAAAGGCCTAGAGGTGGGCGGGTTGTCTGAGATATCGGTTTACACAGGCAGGTGAGTCGACGTTTGGACGTTGCCCTGCGACCAACTTGCAAATAAGCAGTCCAAAATTCATTGATGTCTGATTGACGTACCGAAACATGGATCGTGTCACCGATCCGTGTACTTCGATGCTTACCAATGACATTCTGTCCTCCTCGACTACAATGCTGCGGGGCTACACTCCAGGAGTTTATCAGCCGGTGCCTTACGCAAGCCACCGCTGAACTGACAGCCCGGTAGCGATACACTGACGATCCACACAAGGACGAACTGCGCATAAGGCAGTACTATGTCGCACACGCCTGCGGAGCAGAACTCCTGAGCTGTAGGCTGTTGGCTCGATTGAGCTCCGGTGCGACGGATCTCATAGTGAGAGAGGCGCAACGAAGGCATCATATTCCACGCCGCTCGTGATGCGGCATTCCAGGAACGTGAGCATTTCCTGACATATAGCTGTTGAGATTCAAAATCAGAGCTGTAATACACTCACCTCGAGCCGGCGTTAAGCGCTATAACATATATCGAAATCAGTACCTGATATTTGGAGCACATACGTGGCCGTTCTTTGGCAGTGGATAACAGAGGTGATATCACACTGCCCACGTAACAAGGTTAACGGGCATCAAACTCTGGAGCTGTTGAGGAGGATGGCATCAGTTCCCGATGACACTCGCGGGAGAAGACTCGGACTTTGGTATCGTGGAAGAAAAGGTTTACCACTACGTGGTCCACAAGAAACAATATCGCACGCATGAGACTGGTTGAGTACAAGAGACATTCTCATTGCGGGATGTAGCTCGCACAGATGGTGATGAATACAGGACTGCCTCAGTGATGCTTCAGCTCCTTGGGAAGTAAGCAACGTAGCACATGTGACTTTGCTGGCTGGCACGGCGGCTACGCTGGTCCCGGTGTGATGTCACGAGCAAAGGCAAGCCGTCGACCACTATGAATGGAGATGGATCAAATCAGCGGTGCAGAGAAACCGCGACATTTCATATCAGCTGTACAGCGGGCAAATGCTGTCAGATAAGATGGACTGCCGCTCGACAAGCCCGTGACTCTCACGAGAGCAGTCTGATGTCACAACATGAAACACAGTCCGCCTTGCAAGGTATTGTTCTGAAATGGACCATGCAAGTATGTTCACACCCCAAACGGCGCGATATCACGAGGTGCCGACGCCATGAAAGTATATCGACTTTCCGGGATGGCTCCGAGCTGTTGACAGAAACGAGGCAGCAGCGCGGCAGGCACAGGACATCTGAGGGCAGCTGCCGACGCTGTTGAATGGGACCGTCCGGAAGCACCAATGGACGGCAGCAGTCTATAACTGGGTATATTGAGCACCCATACAAATTCAAATGTTCTCTTCTGCAGGTGCGTTCTGGAAAAGTGTCAGTACACAATTCCTGGCACGGCAATCTGACAGCAGGCTCGATCTTGGCGAATACGCCACAGAATCGCAGATACAGCGGCCAGTGGCGCACTCACTTGTGGGCGTATATGATCCATTTTATCGGAACATCTAGCAATTGGAGACGGTCCCATTGGTCTCGGGAAAGTAATGCTTGGCTGAATGTCAGAGGTCATATGCCGGAAGTATCTTCCGAGACCCTGGTGCCACGCAGAGAAGATGGGTATGAGTAATCCAGCTCGCAAGAGACGACTCCTCCGGGCGATTTGGACAGCAGCAAAGCAGTGAGCAGCACAGAGTGGGAGACATCGCCCAGTTGGAGCGTGTCTTCGTGAAGTCGAAGGGGGATGATTTCGCGTGGGAGCATTGGAGGGCTGAAACGAGCATTTCGGGAGCGAGCAACTGGACACAAGCGCCCCAAAGACTGCTGACGTCTGCGCGATGATTCCCTTCATCGCTGGCGGTCTCCTACTGGTGGGTCACTCTTGGACAAACTTTGTTTTCTGCTCGAGTTCTGTCACACTGGCCCCGAATTTTGCATTGCGAAGAGAAGGTTCATAGCCATTTATCACGAGATGCCCGCCGCGAACGCGAAGACAATCGAGCCTGTGGCCGAAATACTGGGTATGGAAACAAAGAGCACGGGGTGTGCAGGTCGAAGACACGGATGTTGAGCCGTTCTCTCGCCAGGCTTCTGGAAGAGCAGGGGCATTCCTACTTCTTGCTTCCCTGAAACGTGATGAAACGCGCAGGTTGATCATCTGCACGCTTGCCGACGCTGCTGTGCACTCGCGCAAAGTCCTCCCGCCTCTTCAAATTCGACTCCCATCTCGTTGACTATACCGAGCACACCGCGTTCGCTGCAGCGGCGCGGACATGCTCGGAGTCTGTCATCCAAAACATCACAGCCCGACGCCCAGCGATTTGTCACTGCTGCGAAATCCGGGCGGCACTGTCCCCTTTTTGTCTGCTTCCGCTAGGCGGAGGGAGCAGCCCAGGAAGGCGTCGTCTGCCTGGCACGCAAATCTCTTCTCCCTTTGTCTGCGGAATCTGACTTCGCGCTTCCTCTCCCAAGCTGCGGCTTCCCTTCCCCCGGGCGAGCACGCCTCGCACGCAGCACGCGGGCTCCCATGCACGGCTCGACTAGTGCCTGCAGCGACACAAAACGTCACCGCAGGGCCGAACCTTGTCGTTGGCATGGAAAAATTCCAGGCCTGACACCGCATCACGCCATCAGCGGTGAGGCCAGCCTGCATGGGAGGCCTCGCGCGGACCCATGACCAGCGCGCCGCAATCTGCACGGGCGGCCGCCGCGCAGCCAGCCTGTGCGGTGACGCTGCTCGAGTACCTGCTGCGCGGGGGCGTCCGTCGCGGTGCCAGCCGCAGCGTGGCCGCCGCGCCCTGGACAGCACTCGCGATCCCGCGATGCGCCCGCGGCGAGCCTGGCGCCGGGAGGCTGCGTGCGGCGCTGATCACGCGGTTTCACGCACAATTGCGTCGGACGCCCCGCGCGCTCGCGCTCGCTCCGGTGGACGGGCTTCGCGTCGGCGCGGCGCGCCGGGGGCCGCGGGCGGTGACGCAATGCGGCGCTTCCGCGCTGCTTCTGGAAGGGCTCGCCGCCGTCCCTCGCGCTCCGGCTGTGTCTGGCACCCGCGAATAGATTCCCGGCGAACGTTCGAGATGCGCCGATGCACTGCAGATGGTGTGAAGGGCGCATTGAGTTCGCAGCGTGAAGGGGTGCTCTCGTCCGGCTCAGCGTGGCCGGCGCGTGTGCGACTCTCGGAGAAGCACCCCCATGTGTCAGGCGCGTGCCCCCGCGTCGGACTGCCCAGTTCGTGGCCCTGCACGCCGAGCACAGCTCCAGATACCGATCCTACGTAGCCCTCTTTGCAAAACAATAAACGACATTATAATTTGCATTCGTGACAGCCACAACTCGCATTCGCATAGACAGACGTATGATACAGCGCGGTGCGCAACCTATGTACGCGAAGGGTGATTATCTACGACTAGCATACACCATTATGCACAGCGACGGACCGGGAATTCAACAGCAGCTGTAAGTATCGGTGCGCGCGCGCACGAGTAGCGGAGCAATGTCCGGATCCACGTTAAGAGAGACACTATGCACAGCGGCCGCACCGGCAGATAACGGACGGACGGCCGGAGATATAATGTACAGCGCCGCGACCCATATACAAGCGGGCGCGCGGCGGGGATAACCTATGAGCTCCTATAAAGGCGGGGGGTGAGCACCCAAAACAGGCCGGCGGGTGTCGCGGCGGAGGATCGAAGGTACAGATATGGAACAGGCCGAGAATCGGGTGAACAACAGGCGGCGGCGGGGCTATAGATGATGTGGAATAAGATAGATAGTCGGTGTATCGGTAGCAGTAGCAGCAGTGCGAAGATAGCATATGTGATCTGTACGGTATACACGGCGGTGGCGGCGGCCAGGGTGCGGTGTCGGGCGTCCTTGCGCTGCGATGGGCTTCGTCCTTCGTCCGGCCGAGCCAGGGGGGAAACGTCCTCTTGTTAGTTGAGGCTTCTCTCTTCACTGATAGTCGTCGTACTCGTTCCTCCTTATTCTACTTCTCTCGTATTCCTTCTCCCTGTCCCGCTCGCGGTCGTCCTCGACCGCAAAAGCGGGAACCGCCGTCAGGAGCGTGCTGTTAGGGGGAAGCCCACCACGCGGCGCATGGAGCTGTGCCGAGCGCGCATGCTGCTGGTGCTGGTGCTGCTGGTGATGCTGCTGCTGGAGGGCGTGCAGGTCGGTAGGGGACGGCGGCTGGGGGAGGATCGACGAGCCCAGGGACGGAAACGGGGCGGACGGCGTCGCAGAGAGTGCCGAAAGCGTCGCCTGCGCCTGGAGCTGGCCGATGCTGGGCAGGCCTCCCCCCTGCGCGCCGCCGTAGAACGGCTGCATGGGGCGCGTCGCGGCAGCGAGGCTCATGCCGGCGGAGCGGAGGTCGCTCTGCGGCCACGCGCTCTGTCCCGCGAGCATCTCGTGGTGGCTCTGGCCCTGTCCTTGCTGTCCCTGGCTCTGGCTCTGCAGGTGTCCCTGGCTCTGCGGGTGCTGGTGCTGGGCGGCGGGGCTCTGGCGGTACATCCCAGGCATTTCCTGCATCTCGTCGTCCTGGGCATAGCGTGGGACCTCGTGCGGGCTAAGCTGGCCATATGCGCCCATGCTGACGCCGGGGCCTGCGAGGGCGTACCCGAGGGAGTCTGCGGGCGCGCCGTAGCCAATGTGCGGGTCGGGGTAAGGCCCAAGCGAGAGCCGGCGACGCGTGCGGTCGAGCACATGCGAGCCCCCGAGCGGGTGCAGCGAGGGCGGGTGCTGGGAGTGGTGCGGAAGGTGTTGCTGCGCCTCGCGCATGCCCGCGCGGAGCTGTGCTTCTCGCTCGCGGTCGCGGTCATGGTCGTCCGCTTCCTTCTTCGCCTGGCGCCACTGCTTGCGCAGCTCCTTGAACTCTGCAGCGCGCGATGAGAGATACAACGTGTTACAAATTCGAGGGGGCTCACCGCCAGGGCTGCGCTTAGAGCCGTGCTTCTGCATTGTGACGTGCGCATTCAGGTGGTTCAGGGTCCCGTACGCCTTTGTGCAATTCGGCCAGCTTCACACTCGGTCAGAACAATCTCTGATAGGAACAGACTCTGCAACGCACTTGCACTGATACAACCGCTCAATCTCGTCATATCTCCTCCTCGGCCGCTTTTTGACTGCATTCCCCGGCAAGCTGACGAACGAGTATGTCTTGCTGTTCCGCGAGCCAGGTTGGCCCTGCTGCTTCTGCTGTGGCGTCTCCATGCCCGGCTTGAGCGGGGACTGTCGAGGGGAAAGGCCTGTTGCGGAGACGTCTGAGCCGCTCGCCGCACTCGCCGCATACAAAGGCGATAGAGGCGCGAGCTGTTCTCCGCCCTCGAGCTCGGTCTTGGGTATTCCCCATCCCTGGGTATGAGCATATGCATCAAAACCCGCGACCGCTGGCTGTCCCTGCGTTTGCTGCTGCGCTGACGGGCGTTGCTGTGTGGCGTAGTACGGGTAGCCTGCAGAGAAGGACGCAGAGGACGGACGAGGGGATGGCGAGCCGGGCGCGTAAGTAAAGGGGTCGTGCGTGTGGGCATGCGCGGGATGCGCGAACACAGCGCGGCCGCCGAGGACAGGCTCGGAGGCGCGGCGGTCGAGCGTCGGCGTCGGCGCGAAGGGGTAGCGCGGCTCGCCAGGGTACTGGGGAAAGACGGGCGTGTGCGCGGGCGCGCTCAGCTGCGGGGGATATGCGAGCTGACCAAGGCGCGCGGGCGGACCGGCGAGGAGCGTGCTGCCGTACGAATCCGTGGGCGAGGAGAGCGGGGACGCGGAGTAGGGCTCGGGGTCGTCCGAAGCGGAGGCAGTCGCGCCGGAGAGCAGTGTGGGCGGGGAACGGCGCGAGTGCGACTCTTGGTGCTGGACATACTGGTCGTGCTGCTCTGCGGTGGCGTAGAGGTGCGCGGAGCCGTCGTTGTGTTGTGCCGTCTGGGAGTGCGGGTGGTGTGCATACATTTCGGCGGCGGAGAGACTGGGGCGGGGGACATAGTGGAAGGCGGGGGGCGGGGTGGGCAATGCAGAAGGCTGCTCCGGAGAGTGGGCGGGGTGCGCGTTGTAGTCGTCGTCGGCTTCGGAGGGCGATTCCACGGCGTCGTAGGCGGATTTGTAGGGAAAGGAGGGGGAGTTGTTGGTGGCGTCGACGGCGGCGGCGGCGGAGGTGGGGTCGTGGAAGGAACGGGGGCGGGCGTGGGGGAGGAAGAAGGAGGCGGGGGGAGGGTAGGCCAGGGCGGGGAAGGAGGAGGGGTGGTGGGCGAGCATGGACGGAGGACGGAGGTGGAGCGGGGCGGACTTATAGGGCAGGAGGCATGTCGGGGGGAGGGGACAGGGACGCTGGCGGGCAGATGAGGTGAGTAGAAAAAGAGCTTGCGGGGAAGAGACGCCTGCAGACGCGCGCGATATGCATGCGCGCGCGATCGGGCTGGCGGTGCGATGTCTATCTTCTTGCGCAGACCGTGCCAAACCGTGCCTGCGACCGTTGCTGCCCGCCGCGAGATTGGGCGACGATATTATTCTTGTCTCTCGCGTCCGAGTCCCTCCCGATCTGCGGTCCACTGCCACGGGCACCTGCGAGCACCCGCACCCGCTACGAGCACCCTCTACGCGCACCCTCTACGGGCCCCTGCTACGAGCATCTGCCACGAGCTGTCACCGCTGCCAGCCCAGCGCCAGCCCCGCTGCCAGCCAGGCAACGCCAGGCAAGTCCCCTGCGCCAGAGAAGTTGCACTGCAGCCGCCCTCGGTCCACAGCCGCCCGTCGCCCGCTCAGACGCCCGCCTGCTTCTCCCTGTCAGATCCCCCAGATCGCCTTCCAGAACCCTTCCATCGAATACGCCTCTTCCTCTCACGCCTTCCATTCAAATTTAATTTGCACCAAATATTCTCCCCATTGGTCCGTGCCCCAGACGCCCGCCCAGCCCTCCGACCCCCAGTCTTCTCTCGATCGCAATGCAATTATTCCTTTTCGGGCAGCCGGTTTCAATACCCGAACCGACTCGCCCGCTCCTCTCGGGCGATAACGCGCGCCAGTCGACCCAGCGCGCCGAGCGATCGCACCCGCCTCCCTGCACTCGAACCGTTCCCGCTGCCTGCGCGCGACGCGAGCCAGCAGCGCCGCGGAGCACCCGCACCGCCTGCCAGCCCTCACCCGCCGCCCCCGCCCGACGCGCCGCAGCGCCTCCGCACGCGGTCCCGGCCCCTTGCCTGCGATCATGCAGCGGTCACGCGCCGCGCACGCGCCCTGCAGCGTGCCCACGCGTCATTCGTTTCGCGCGACGTCCGTCCACCTGCAGGCTGCACCGTCCAGCCACTCGACACCCTCCCGCACCTGTCCCAGCCTCACCTCGCTCCAGCATCAGCCAACCGATCAAGGCCCGCCTGTCCAACTGAGCCGTGCCACCGTGCCCCCGCCGCCACCAGATATCATCGATGCCCCAGCCGCAATGTTAGCGTGGGCGCAGACTCGGACAGCAGGCCATCGCAGGCCCGTCCGTAGCTCATGGCCCATGGCGCGTCCGTCCCTTCGCCCGATCCTGAGCGATTGATCCTGTCGCCCGCCATCGTGCGGATCGCCCCGCACAACGTGCGACGCGACGCACAGGCGCGGCGTGGCTGCTGATAGCGTGTCGCGCTCGTCGCCCTCGCCGCGCATCTGGCACTTTTACGTCTTCTGTTGCATTACATCATTCTCCCCCAGAAGCTCGCAGAGAAGCACGTCTGACAGCTGCTTGACAGTGACAGGCGCGTCAATCCCCCTGCGCCCGCTTGTGCGCCCGTGACCGGCGCTTTCGCTGCCCGCCACCAGCACCCCGAAGAGCGTATGTATGTCCCGCCCACCTGGTGCGGCGTGTCGCGTCGCGACGCGCCCTGGCAACCCTGTCCATCCGTCCACTGTCCATCTCAAACCCCCATCCGACCTCACAGATATTCGGCCCACCATCCGGACGTTGCGCGTCCTCGGGCCCGGGTTCCGAAGCACGACGCGCCCCGCCTCCCGCCGCCCGTCACCGCTGCACCCCGTCACGGTACGATCCGCGCCTCGACCGCGATCCTTCGCTGTGGGCCCGCCACTACAGTACACTCCGACGCTCGGTCCCGGGCCGCGAGCACTGCGATTGCTACAATGTGCGTGCCTCGCCGATCGCAATCGAGCCCCTCGCCCCTGTCCCTGCCTCCACCTCTGGCCACAATCTCACACAGCGCGAGCCGAGGCCTTGTGTGAATAACGGGTTTGCTCGGACACGACGGACAAAGGCGGCACGCGCGACAAGAGGCGACAAGGGGTACCTCAGCCTGGCGTGTGCGCACGGCCAGGCCCGCCCCTGTCCCAGACTATGATGTCGATGGCAGCGTTTGCGCGGACGGTGGCGCACGCTCCCAGACGCGCCGGCCAAGGAGTACATAGGCATTTGTGCGCTGTATTTCTTGTGCACATACTGCGGCGCGATGGCGTAGCGCGGGCTCTTGACAAGACGCAGGACACCCGGGGGAACCAGACATTGATGTAGCGTCTTGTGCGGAGAGTTAAGGCACTCACTGCGCAGCGCATGGCGGCGTGCAACTGCAGACGGCGTCCGGCGAGCCAGACGATCGCGAGATAGAATACAAGATCGGCTGCGATTAACTGTGCTCTGGCGCAGACGGTTTTTGGGTGCAACATAGGAGCAACTCGAACGTGCCCCCCCGCAGGACTTGATGAGCCCGCACACGGGTGATAAGAGCGCCCCGGGGCCCGGACAGCTCCCAGGTCGCAATAGGAGCGCTGCGCCAGCTGATGACAAGGACAAGGACAGGAACAACGGCAAAGAGCGGCGGCGCGGTCCCATGGAGGAGCAGACGGGGCCCGTGCTACATGAACGGACTGACGTCGCACTGCCCAGT
This sequence comes from Obba rivulosa, assembly GCA_001687445.1. Classification (NCBI taxonomy): domain Eukaryota; kingdom Fungi; phylum Basidiomycota; class Agaricomycetes; order Polyporales; family Gelatoporiaceae; genus Obba; species Obba rivulosa. The sequence goes on from KV722331.1 coordinate 114,736, forward strand.
CGTGCCCGGCGCCTTGTGGCACGAAACCGGACCAACATCGCAGGCCTAGCGCACACCTCTGTCCGGTATCGGTGTGCGCGGGAATGACCGCGGGGTCGCGGCCCCGCCAGGTGCGGCTCCGACTTTGCAGGGTGGGCTCGGTAACGTTAAGCGCGCCCTCCCTGCCCGTCGACGTTGAATGCTCTTCGCTCCGTACCTGCATCACCCTCCGGGGCGGCGTCCGGGACACGATCTTGACAGATGCCCCCTGCACTTCGCTCGGACGTCAGCGACACTCTTGAAGAGAGCCTGTACCGAGCTATCATGAATGGGGCGGCTCCCCGTCGAACGCGACTGGGTAGGAGACAACTCCGCGGGCCCACCTTCTCTGGGCCACCACCGCGTCGGGAGCCCCACGGCGGCCCGTCGCCCTGCGGCTCCGAAAGACTGCTCAGGGAACGAGCCGGCAGCGCGTCTTCCCTGAGCTGCCGTTCCATCTTCGCTCCGTTCCTGCTACAAATTTCTTGGAGCTTGGAGTTGTACGCAATCCTCATACAGCGCACGTCTGTTGAACAATCTTCCTGACGTCTCTTAGAACCTGTGTTCTGTCTGACAAACGCGTTCAATATACCACGACCCGCGGTCCGCGTTATCCTTTCCTGATATTCAAAGTGCAGAGTGCAAAACACGCTGCGCGACCCGGTCTGCTGGGCCCGCACCGCCTCGCGCTTCTCCGCCACCCTCTCTCTGCGCACCCGCCGCTTCTACTTCCAGGCAGAATTCGAGAAGGCGGGCGTGGGGTGGCAGCTGCCAGACAAAGCGAACAGGCCGCTGCGGCGGGACGATCAGGACCACGCGCGTGATACACGCCTCAGACTCGTGCTTCTCTTCGCACGTCCGTCGCCGTCGCCCGCCGCCGTTGCCAGCGACCGCGCTGCGGGCTGCGCGCGCCACGAGGTGCATGGGAGCGCGAGGAGGGGACGATGTGCGTGCCCAAGGCCCGCGCGTCGCATTCCGAGTGGGGTGGGAAGGGCACAGCTGAGGGGACGGGAGAAGGGGGGCGGGAGAAGGGAAGCGCGTTGTATGTGCTCGCTCGGGCGGGGAAGCGGTGCCACGCCTCCCACACGCACCCTGGGCTGTCGCGGACGCGGCGATAGCGCGCTGCGAGACGCGGCGCGCCAGGGTCGCGTCGCTCTCACCCTGACAGACTGGGACCGCGGATGCGCCACGGGCGCATCAGTGATTAATTGTCGATGGAATCCGTGGCACGCTCTACAGTCGGACGCTTGGTCTGGCAATGGCGCTGTCGCATATGAATATCGAGGGATGGCAGCCTCCCAATCTGTCTACGACGTTTCACTTGTGGACTCCCTTGGCAGATGTATTGTACGGTAATTCCCCCCGAAAGCTTTTATGACGACTCTGGCTGTGCCTGACGTTCTTGACGACATACTTTGAATACTCTTCCCAAGCCACTGCATACCGTTCAAATTCGTTCGACAGCGGTTCCTTAATATTACTCCACCATTTGCCTCAATTTCGGTGCAACTTCTTCGACAGCTACTCCTTCCCTTCACGTTTCGATCTGGCACGTTTGCATCACTTCTACTCGTGCCGTTTCAATTTGGAACAGTCCGAACTTGGTTCGGATTGCGCTCTTCTTGCACATGCGCTCGGCAAGCGAGATTTGGCGGAAATCTCTCTGTGCAAAGTCTGATTCTGATCAGCCGCACCGATTGCTCGCAAACACATTTGGGGCTCCCGGCGAGATGTGGAATGACGCAGATGCGCGGGCATCGTGATGCTCCGGCGTGCGAGGCGATGGCTCGATAAGCCGGCAGAACCGCTGCATGCTCGCGGGCGACACGGGATGAACGATTGCTCGATCGCGTGCGGTGTCGTCGCCCGCGGGACTGATGTCGCCGCTGCGCAGATGCAACGCGGAACACGAAAGCATTGCGTTGCGGACATCGACATCAGTCGCCTCGACAGCGATGACAAGACAGTATCGGAGGGAGTATTGCGGTCGCGCACCCTGGCACGCACCGAATACATGGAGGTTTGCAGAACGTGTACATATCGACGATGAATTGACCTAGATTTCAATCTGATACGTCCAACATGCGCGCTCATGTGGCTGCGCACAGGTTGCAGGCATTGCGACGCACGATGTGCACTGTCTGTAAGATGACAAGCGTACATTCGTTGACCCGGTCAAATACCGACGACGACATCGTCGAAGCGACCTCCGGCTTTCGGCGCCGACGCTGCTCTCCAGAGCTCGAAGTCGACCGTCAGCCACACCCTCCTCGAGCAGAGAAGGTCAGTCCTGGTCGGAACCAGCACCAGTCTCCTCGGCTCTCGCTTCCGAGCCTTCCTTCCTGTCCTCCCTTCACATAAAACACAAAAGAACTCCCGACGCAAGCGAGATACGCGGGTGCATCGATATCTCCGCTACGATCGTTATCTGCCTGATGGCGGCAGATCCATATGCGGGATAAGGCGCTAGTGGCTCGTGGCAGCTCACGTTCATCATGCCGCGCCGGGGGCGCGTGTTCGCGGCTCGGCGCACCTCGGCGCGGGTGGTTGGAGTTGGTCTGAGCATGCTCTTGATGCTGCGGCAGAGCCGTCGCCGTGCCCTCACGGGTATCGCGAGCGCCTACGAAGGCACAAAGGCGGGATTAGAAGACCTCACAACGAGCAAGACGAAACAGCCTGGTTGTATCAAATCCGCCTAGATACGGCAGAGGTGAGGCGTTGAACTTAAATTCACCCAACAGAACCCAAATACATCGTACGAGCTCGATCTCACAATGTCTCAAGCAATTCAGATAAAACGTAGTGCAGAAGCTGCGATGTGATAACCCGTACCAGTCCGTAGGACAAATTGGGTGGGTACGGTCAGGTGATGATAGACTGTCTGGTGCGTTATCGCCAAGCGCGCTTTGTAATGTGGATCAGGCTGTGATTGAACACGCTCTGCTACAGGTACGAACTGCAGCGATGGAGGTTGCAGTCAGCTGCCGACATCTGTTACGCCATTGGTGCACAACGGGCAGCCTCCTGGCAGACAATGCATATTGTATTACTCAGATACTCTCGCCAAGAGCGAAACAGGACCTAACTCAGGGCATAATCGCCGATGTCCTCTCGTAAAGCAGCAGACACACCTGATTGTGCCTACACGAGCTCTAGAGGCTCCCGTAATAAATTTGAAACAGAATACAAGCCGTACTTGATTTACTGTTGCGGTAGTTTTTCGATCTTGTTCCAGAAGTGAGAAGTTATGAGAAGGTATCTAGAGTTCTCTCACTGCCTTCTGATCTGCTTTACGCCCCGGAGTGCCCGCAGGATCGCAAACAATGATGCCTGAATCTGAGTGATGCAAATTCCGTCTCGAGCGCCAAGCACTCTGATCGCAGCTCCCAGAAGGTTTGCGGGGAACACATCCCCACGTTTCAATGCCGTCAGGATTCTGATGTGCGTTCTCGTGCACATGTCACAAGAGGAGACGGGAATAGATCGAGGGATGCCGTACACAAGACTTCGAATCCTCACCGCCACCGAGCGCCAGTCCCGCCACGCGAGTTATGTAGCCTCGATGAGACTTGTATGAGGTTGTATGCGACTGAAGGCCCACTTGTGTGGTTCAACTTTCTTCGAAAAATCGATTTCATTCCTGTCGACAAGTCCAAAGGTCATAGAGTATCCTCCCCGTCGTCTGCGATATGTTCTGTAAAAAGCTGATTGAGATAGAAATAGCGAATGATTGTGATTCAATCTTACCTTCCATGCCATATGAGCACGACTGCCGCCTGTGGAAGCTGTTCGGTCATCGCATGCCCAGGATTTTGCACTCTGCGGTAAGTCTGGTGAGTCACGGTGCGGCGTGACCTCTAATTGCTGATAATTTATGTCTGTCAATGACTGGCACAGGAGGGTGTCAGCAAATTCACCACCGCCGCCGTGGGTTGTCAGCCCCCAGTACTGGTATCGTCTTGTCTGAGAAGCTCAGCAGTGCGGTGCGTCGGATATGCAGCCGGTAGATTTGTCACCGTAAGAACTCACAGGCGCCCTACCGGTGTCCCAATACCTCCGGACAACACGCGGGTGGATTTTCCAACATATACGTGGTGGACGCGATTATTATCGATGAAACCAAAAGCCTTGATCCGTTGTATGTTTTCTGCAAACCCAACTGTATAGCTTCCAACATGTAGCTATTTTCGTTTTCTTGCGGAGTGAATAGGCGAGCGTCAGCCATCGGGTCAAAAGTCCGAGTCACCTGCAAATAAGTAGCTTATTCATATCGAACTCTTGCTCACTACGAAGTATAGACAGCCGCGACCAGAGCTGCATAACGTTGAACGACAATCATGTTCGGACTTTGTAGGTCAAGTTCGCGTTTGATCCGCCCATGGCGTCTGGTTCAGAAGACCAACTGCCATCCCGCTCCGAGTATGCGCAGTCTGACGCCTTATTTAGCGCTGTAATGGTAGGTTGGCGTTTCTGGCTGAATTCATCAAGGGCGTCTAAGAGAGAAATCAGCTTCGCTTCCTCGGAGGTTTTGATGGTTGATATGCGAGTAGGAACGGCAGAACAGAGAAGCCCGTCGTAATATCATGAATCGCTTGGCCGCGATCTACCTTAGGGAAGATGGTGGCGAACATGGTAGTATAGGACCGTAGAAGCTGTTGAGAGTTCGTGGTCTAGATCATGACCATATGGCTGCTTCGTGTTACTTCGATCGTGCATCGATATCGATAGTAAGCTGCCTGACAGCTTCAGCGCGTATTGTGCAAGCGATGCGCCCGCGATGTACGATGAACGCCCGTAGAAAGATGCGCAAAGAGCGTCTCTTGTACGTGCTTGCACGGACCAGACTACGGAGGCTGGAGCTCCGAAGACCGAATATTATGAGTAGTAATCTGGACGAAGTTTTCAACGTGATCACACCTTTGTCGCTTGAGTTGAGCAGCAATTGAACATGCCAACTTTTGCAGAATCGGAAGGAGGACCACCCGATGGAAATTCTTCCTGGCGCCCCGGAGGAAAACCGACGTTGGCCGTATGATGCCGGTAACAGGATCCAGCTTCCCGGTCGATATCTTGTCATGGAAGCTACAATACTGTTCACCCAGCCAATAAAATAGTTCCCCGCCCACGTCTGAGGGATAGCGCATCGGAGGCGGGGATGTACATCGGCGACCACAGAATCGGTACGAAGACATATCTGCACCAGACCTTTGGTGGTACCCCGACTGTCATCTCAGCCGACATTGGGACTGCAGAAGCCGCTTTCAGACCACATCTTATAGATCTGGGGTTGTCAAAGTACCACCCATCTGCCGCAGTCACTGATGACTATTGAGCCGGACAAGACGTGCGACCCCTCTGCGGGCCGTGAAGTTACAATCAGGAAGCGTGATCCCGAAAGAAACTCGTTTCTGGGTCAATTGGGTTCCGGATGCGCCTTATAGTGGATGTGCATGATATCGGACCTGGGTGGGGGTGATCTTAGTTGCGATACATCGATAAAGCTGCCAAACGCGCGTATCTCCCTGAAAACCAATGAATACGTCCGGAACATATCTTTGTTGCGGATGACAGTGACTTCGAAGACGTTTTTCTTTCATGTGACCAGCCACGGATAAACAAGACGGCATATAGCACTTCGAGGAAACTACCCCAATTTGTTCATGGAGTGCTCCAGAGTCTGGCGCTTCCTTCTACGTATGTTCAGGCGCTCACATCCAGTAATGTGACTGGGATAGAATTCTCAGAACACGCACTGTCAAGGGTTGACATCGTTGACACTGCCACAACAGGCACCACTGTCCCGTGGTATGGCCGTGGTAGACAGTTCAACGGGTAAAATTGAGTCCGAGAGCATGTGTCTGCGAGATAAGAATCAGTGAGGCACACTGTGCGAAAGCAATCTAAATGACGGAAGGATGGGCGGTGATTCCTTGATGATAGAGTTTGAAATCATATACTAAATTCTACGTGGGCGACGCGCTGCGTTATGGGTCGTGGAGAATGGTATGAAGGTGAGGTACATCATTGACACGATGCCAATCCGAACAACATACCGGGGGTAGTCGTGTTGGCATGTGGACATTGGAGGTAGGTCGTACGTTTTGCAGTGGAAAAGATTGGCTTCATTGGAGACTTGCGCGCATAAATCACAGGGTTGATTGGACGCAAACAATCTTCCGGAACAAGGTGCGCTTGAGACTGCAAGGGTGAATGAGGGTGCTGCCTGGACCATATGCACTCGTGGTGCCTGTTGCGAGGGTGACAGATGCGCCTGAAAAGTCGCGTCTACTCACCTATTTGGGTGGTATGAGCTCAATAGTTTGATAATTCTGATTCGAGCCATCCGATCGGTCGTGTCGGTATGAACAACCCCTGCGGCACTCATAATCAGCACCGAAATAAGCTCCGATAGCTCGATTTCAGATTACACAAGATTACTCATACCGAACCCAAGGGTCAGGAACACGCAGCGCCAGGGACAGGAGAGACAGCCGCACAAAACGTGAAGTGTCAGACGCACGCAGGGACATCGACGCCTCAGGGCTGCACGGAGAGAGTTCCAGCTGTCGTGGGGAATACTCTCAGCTGCCAATGCATTTGATACGATTCGTGATCATATGGAAGTCACTGAGAACAAGGTTTACCGTGGCGCAGCCTTGGTTCAGAACAGATATCATGTATTCCGTGAAGTGGCACAGACATGAGGAACTGAGGGAACAGATGTTCAAGCGAGTTTAGATAGGTCACGAATCTGCCAATATTGATAGAAATGTTGTCGGAGCAGATCTACAGGAAGGAAAGACCAAGATCGCCTGTCAACGCGGGCAAAAGTGCACTGCTGTTCCTGGTAGCCTGATTTCCCGGTGCAACTATCTCTTGCGAATACCACGGAGTCGGTACTGGCCGGAGTGTGTTCCTGAGCCACACCCTGCGACAGTGTAGGCGGCTCTGAGAATTCAAATCTTGCGTCCACAAGACAAGCCGAATGCAAATAGGAATGAAAGCGTGGGGCCGAAGCCAAGAAGCGCGGCGAAGCGAGGGCTTCGCGCCCTTGCACCGTTTGGGCGCCATGGGTAGGAGGAGAAAGAATAGACGCACGTGCATGGGCGCTCGACGCGTCGCGTGTGGTTACCACGCGAATTCCACGTGGTCGCAATCACACCATGGCCACCGTTGTCTGTGGCCTGCTTGGTCCTCCTCGTTGTTCTCCACTACTCTTAGACCGTAGCACCCATCTCTTCCCCATCTCCTCCTCTTATCGAACGATGAATACCAGATCCTCTACTCAGAAACGCCAGAATGTCAAGCGCGCCTCGGGAAGGCTGAGATCTGCCGCTTTGAAAGATCAGCAGTGTGCGTCCTGTGGCCACAGCCAGTTGCCACTCTCCTAGTCCTGAACTTGGTTGATGATCTACCGTGTTTCCAGCATTGAAGAGACCACAGTCGAATGTAACAGTAGAAGTCGATGCACCCCCTCTCTCCAAGAGACGTAGAATCGTCAAGGAAGATACCCCAGACTCTGAACGTTCCGTGTCGACTACTCGTACCATGATAGACCGACCCTCTACGCCTGCAACCAGGAGTTCTATCAACAAATCCGTCACGTCTTTGCGCCGTCGCGATGTACCTGCACGCGTTGCCACCGCGAAGCCTGCCTCTGCGCCACACACTGGGTCGACCCAAGGGGCGTCAGAGAACCCAGCCAGCCAGAATGACAAGTCAGATATGGTGCCGCGGAGCGAAATGGAGGCGCGGATCAGGCAGCTTGAAGAGGTTGCGAAGCTCAGAATGGATGAACTTGACAAGCTGGCGGCGAGTCACAGGCAGAGGCAGGACAAGGACAGGTCGAGTCTGACCAAACGCGAGAAGGATCTTGAGCGATTGGACAAAGAGGTCAAGCGTAAAGTTGAGAAGCTTGACAAGAGGGAGGAAGCTCTAAACAAGAGGGAGAAGGAGGCTAACGAGCTGCTCCTGAGCCTCTCGATTGAACGAGGGGAGCGTGCCCTCGCGAAGTTGGATTCCCAGTTCCAATGTTCTCTGTATGTGGTGCCATTACGTTCATACGGATACGTTTTCTGAGTCGCGTGCCTTGTTCCATTCGCAGCTGCATGGATGTCATGTACGCCACTTTCTTCCGGCGACGAGTATTCTCACTGACCGATCACGTCTACAGGGCGGCTCCCTACATCCTCGTGCCCGAGCTGTGTGGACACTCGTACTGTGCCCTCTGCATCCTCGCCCTCTTCTTTGGCAAATTCCACGAGGAATGCAAGTCCTTCCACAAGGAGCTAGACTGTCCTATGTGCCGCGCCGCCCTCCCGTATCCGAAGCTTCACAAGAGTCGCGCTGACTGTGCCTGTCCGTTCACTCCGAACCGTCTCGCGGATGAGGTCATACAAGAGCTTGTCGATACCGTTACGGCCTCCGCTCAGGAGTTGTACAACATATCAAGAGCCAATAAGGCCAATAAGCACGGGGGCACTCTTGCCATTCCGGAGAGTCCGATTGCCGACTGGCGCGAAAAGGGACGTGCCAAGATCGCTTGGAAGGCCAGACAAGAGTACGTACTCTCCTCAGTCCTTGTTCTCCGGGCGCTGATTGTTCTCTGTTCTTATTCAAATTGGCGTCACTGTCATATTTGCTCGGCTTCTTCTATGAGCAGTCAAGGAAAGGCAGAGATACAACTATTGACCAAATCTTGGAAGACCTTCAGGGGCAAGAATCTGCTCGCTATGAAGAGACGTCTCGGAATCGCTGTGATGAGAGAAGAAGACCTGTAACTGATACCCAGCATTCCTTGCCTCGTCGCACGGACTTAGGTTTCTTTATTTCTGTTCTGTCACTCATCGGGCTGTTTCACCGCGCATTCTAACATATCGCCACCGTTTCCTTAACACATTGACACATTCAGTAGCTCTGCCTCCCATTCCTGCACTGTTGGATTGTAACTGTACCCGGGCTATCAGATTAGCTCAGCATTCTGCCTGTTTACTTGAGATGTAATTGAAGGTGCACACGTCTGTTTGGCATTGCCACTCCTGTACCACATGGTGCATTTGAGAGTTCCCTGCGATATTTCTCATGAGGCAGCAGAGTTCAGTCATCTCAGTCAGCCTCTGAATTCAGTGGTGCATGTGTAGATGGTCGCCATCTGCAACCGAACGACAGTTCGTCCACCACCATGGGTCGGCGCATCCGAGCCCCGAGCTCACCGCCACCATCCCACTGTCTCCACGTCCAGTCCGACTCCGCTCCCTATGGCAACCTCAAAGGTAGAAGCACCGCTCCTTCAGCGCGCGCATGCCGAAGAGGTCCTGTGCCGAGCAAGCAGGTAAGCATCCTGGCCACGCCGGCGCGAACCTTGCAAAATTGGACGCACCCAGTCCGCAGGCGTGACCCAGAGGTCGGCCACGCCGTCCATCTTCCCCAGCACCGCCGCGCCCTTCCACGCGAGCACGCGCGGGTCGACATCCTTCGGCGCGGGCACGACCTGCACCTTCTCCATGTTCGGCACGAGCGGCGTCGCGATCGCCTGCAGCCTGCCCGCCGTCCGCGCGTCAGTACTCGTCCGCTCTGGCAGCCCGCAACCCCCGCCCGGCAAGAAGCGCGGGTATGGGTGCGGATGAGAACGGATGCGCACCTGCTCTCGAGCGCGTGCGCCATGCCGGGCACGAGCGCGGCACCGCCGACGACAAGCACCGCCTGGAGGTACTTGCGGATCTTCTCGTCCCCGCCCGCGGCCCGCGCGCTGTTGAAGATCGCGACGTCCAGCGGGAGCTTGCTCGCCTCGAAGCACACGTCGATCGCGTATCCGCCCGGGAACGTCGGCGCGGGCACCGTGCTCGCAGGCGCAGGCTCCGGTGCGCCCACCACGCTCGCCGGGCTCGGGTTCGCGCTTGCACTGGGAGGGGGGTTCGCGTTGGCGTTGGCGCTGGCGTTGGCGGTGGCGGTCGGCGTCTGCGCCTTGCTCTCTCCCTCGTCGTCCGCGATCTCCATGGGCGCGTCCGCCGAGCCGTCGCCCGCGGACGGCTTGGCGACAGGGGCATTTGCACCTGCGGACGCCTGCGCTGTGTCATCGGAGGCGGCAGCGTCGTCGGCAGTGGGAGTGCCAGCGGCGGTGCCTGGCGCGTGGTTAGCGAAGGTCGATGTCAGCGATCCGCGCGCTACGCACCTGCCTGTGCGGGCTGTGGGGAGCCGATAAATGCGAGCTCGCCCGCGGTGCCTGGCGTCTGCGTGCCCGGCTCGGGGGGCGTCTGCAGCGGCTCGGGGGCCGTCAGAGTGGCGGGGGCCGCGGTCGGGAGGAGGTGCTGCGTGGAGATGACCATCGCCTGCGTCTGATTCCGCCTGTGAGTGCATCGGGGTGTGCGGGTAAGGGAGGGCGCTTACGACGTAGTCGGACGTCTGCTCGATGAGCCCCTCCGTCACGTCGGGGTGCGACACCGGCCGGAAGCCCTCGCGCTTCTGGTCGAATTCGATGACGCGCGGCTCGAAGAGGCACTGGCGTACGGGTGAGCGGTTTCTTGGTGTTCGATAGAAGAAACGCACTGACCATCGGCGCGAGGATCGTCTCGTCATAGGCGCGGAGGCCGTACTTCTCCGTCGGCTTCCCCGGGCGGCGCACGACAAAGTCGTATAGATTGAGGGCGACATCGCCCTGGTGCATGGAAAGCATCAGGAGAGTAATATATCGCAAGCCGGACGGGAAGGTACCTCGGCAAGGGTGCACAGGCGCGCCTTGAGGTCTTCGATAACGGCCCAGTCGTATGAGCGTGTCAGGTCCAGCTCCTTGTACGGGAAGCCGATCTTCTCAAAGAGCACATAGAGGAACTCGGTAATGTCGTCACCCCCCATGTCGAGAAGCATCCTAAGAATAGGGCTCGGCACAGCCGCGTAAGGTGGTATGTGTAACGGCCCAAACTTACCGTGTCTCGGGAAGAACGAAGCCGTCGTCGACGCACGCAATACTCGTTTTGGTTGCGCCCATGTCGACGACACATGCATTGGAGATGCCTGCTCCGTATGTCGCAGCCAGGGATTCCTGAGAGAGCCATCAGCCACAGGCACCCCGCATCACACGAGCGACGTTGACCTGCTGGGCACATAGCTGCTTGAATCCCATTGTAATCAGGAGCATTCGCACGAGACCTTGGACGTAAAACCTATCATAGAAATCGGGTATCACAAGCACAACTGAGTATTCCTGCCCGTGATAACGGTTAGCTTCGTTGCAGCCACAGAAGGACTGAATGAGCAACCTGGTACGACTGCTCCTCGATCTGCAGCTTCTCCTTCAGCGTCGTCCGCAAAATTGTTTCAATGTCGCTCAAGCAGAGTTGAATCGAGGAGTAGTCCCGAGTGTTAAACTTCCCGCCATGCATTGGCCTCCTGACGACGTATCCCAAATCTACGGGATTTGACAGACGCAGGGCCTGTCGCAGATGTCAGTCTTGCGCAGTGAAGCAGGTTCGAAGACATTCAGCGACCTTTTCACCAACCAGGAAATCTTCCGCGGGAGGTTCTGTTATCCAGTCAACGCGGAACGGGTCATTTGCCTCCGGGATGGTCTCGGGAACAAAGGACTCGTTGAATGTCGTAGCAATGCTTGCAGCGTTTGGAGTCACACGCAGTTTATAAAACCGCATCCTGTCACGTAGCGAGATGGTGATTGCAGCGAGCTTCGTCTCGAACTGGGAAAGGCATACTTGGTCGGCAGCACGCACGGAGGAGTAGCGGGCAGACGTACCGGGTCGTCGGGATCGAAGGGCACGGCATATTCGTCGCCGTTCTGGGCAGGAGCGGACTGAGATTTGGGACGATCCCTGCGAGGGCGGGCAATACCTTCCACGTATCGCAGGGGAGGTACTGGAGGCTTGTGTTTCCGCGCAATCACATTCGGGACGGTGACAGGAGTGACATCGGATGCTCTCCCTACCCTCAGGAATCGCGAACCGGGATGTATGACAAGGACCTTGGATCCTCGCCGAGCCTGCGGGGTAGTTCGTTCGCAGTGCGTTCACGGATAGAGCGGCTTCCCGTACCTCACTCGGAGTAGCAACTCCGGACTCGTCTGGGCCCTTTGTTTTGCCGCCGCGCACGGCGTTGCGGTACCATACCGTCTGCGACTCGGACTTGAGGTATGTCGAGCTGAGATGCTTCGGGTTGGGCCTGGAACGGCGGGACTCATTCATTTCAGTGCACCCGCTAACTGGACGATTGGACTAACGCTAGGGGGACATGGAATGACGTGTATCGCATGGCGGACTCATCCCGCTTCGCATTGGGTATGCCCCGGGGCATCGTTCCTTCCGTGGATTCACCGGAGTGTGGTTGTGGCGCGAAGACACAGCTGACGGCCCGCACTGGCAAGCGGCGATGCGGCTGCGACGACTCTCCGCGTGCTTGGCCAATCTCTGCGCTTCCGTCCCGAACACAATGTTGCGAATCGAGTCACGAAGGATTCAGCGACAATATCTGCACCACACAGTGCAGGAGAGCAGAGCACACCGATCGCGGCCACTGCCAAAGTCTCCCACCGGTGCCCTTGCGTCGACTCACCCTGGTACACCGTGACGACCCCTCTGTGGCTTGGTGGTCTAGAGGTATGATTCCTTCTTAGGGTTGAGCGTCCTAGCTCGCTTGCATGGAGGAGGTCCCGGGTTCGATTCCCGGCCAAGCCCTCATGACTCGTGTACCTCGTTTTGCGTCACTGCTACTCGTTTTTACCCGTGCCGCTTTCGTTTGCGAATTGCCAGCACACTCGGTTTATTGACAGAGGCACTGCCGTAACTCAAACGGCACTCGATGCATAGTAGACCCAATTCTGTGTGTAGGGAGCGCGTCTGCAAGAATGACAAGAGCGGCCGTTTGAAGAAAGATAGATATGCAGTTCATTATAGGCATTACATTCCAGGTATAGATACAGTAAAACAACAGTCCGCAGATCACCAGAATGCACACCTGCGAAGCCATGAGCACTGAACGGTACAAATGCACTAAGCGCACTCACCATCCAGAGAAGCACTGACACAGATTTTCCAGCGAAGTGGCTTGAATGATGAGCTTGTCCACCTGTTCCGGCACCGACAGAGACACCTCCGGGTTGAAATCCCGACCTAAACAACCGTCAGCGCAGGCTCCGTGGTTCGCTGAACTCATCGAGCATACCAGTCAGCTTATTTTGCACGCGGTTGTAGACGAAGACCGCCCGCTCGTTCCGGATCTCCTGGTCCTCTATCGCAGACATCAGCGGGTCGCACGTCGACGTTATCCGCAGGGCACCCACCGTTGAAAATGTCGTTTTCGTCCGCCTTGAGCTTGCGCGACGGCGCCTGCGGATACGCCGCCACCCGCGCCATATCCGCGCGACTCGTGGTGGCGTGGCCTACGCAGAATGTGAGCATTCATGCCAATCGAGAATGAAGTGCATATAGCCGCACCATCTAGCCGCCGCGCCTCGGTGTCGGTCTGCATCAGCCTCCAGTTGATCAGCGGATCGTACACGAAAGCCTCGAGCACGGCCATCAGGGACTCCTTGTTGTCCCGCAAGACCTTCATGCTGATCTCGCACGTGATCCTAAAGCTGCCCTCGATGCCGCTGACCTGTAACCCTTATTAGTAAGCCGCTGCCGCTCCAGCGTGAAATCATAGTAAAGAATACCGACCTCCATCGCATGCGTGAGCATCCGCGTAAGGCGGAAGGGGATCCTCTCTGGGAACTTCTCGCGGTGCATCGCGACCTCGAAGCAGTCACCAAAGTCGATATGCACGACCTTGCCCGTGTTACGCTCGAGCATGAAGTTCGACGGGTGCCGGTCGCCCAGTCCGAGGATGTGCCCGACCATACTGTTCACCGCGAGCGACCGTGTGTACGTCGCGCGGCGCTCCAGCCAGTGCTCCGAGTTGACGCTCTTGAGCCACAGCACGCGGTACAGGTCCTGCCCGGTCGTGTTCTCGAGCGCGTACTCGAATACCTCGATCTTGTTGAGTAGAACGAGGTTCTCGTAGTCCGGTGCCATCTAAGAATGGTTACTATGAGTGGTTTCGTTTGGTGACGGACTACGTACTTGCAGCATCAAGCGGTACTCGATGTTCAGAAGCACTTTACGCGACTCTCGGTAGTCTCGTACCAGGACATGCAGCGTGTCACTGTCCTGGACCCATCCCAGCAGACCAGCGTTCGGCGCCAAGGGTATAACGGGGAACCGTTGGATATGCAGACGCCGTTTGAAACAGTCCGTATCGACAGCGAGAAGATTGTTGACAAGGCTGAACAGCTGCATCACACGTTCATCCTGTCGCAAGTCTTCGTGTCCTGGATTATAAGAATGGTGAGCATCGCTAATGATGTGAATAGAGGTAGCCCGGACCTTTGAGAAGGTACTGGTAGTCTCTTCCATCACTGCCCTTCAAGGACAGTCGACGTGGACGTTGCTTGGACGATACCACAGTCAACTTAGCTGTGAAAGATGTGATGGTGATGATTGGCCGACCAGCCTGGTAGGTGCCTATGGAACGAGTATCAATAGTCGAGCGAAAGTCACGTGTTTGTAACATTGACTGACCAGGCACTGCCAAGTCCAGGTTTCTGGCCTTGAGCAGCTCAGGCGACACATACTGGAGGTCAAGAGTGGTAAGCTGCGGTAGTTGCTTCTCGATCTTCTTGAACACTCCGTAGTAGATTTCCCATGCCTTGTCCAATTCTTTCGTGTCGCCGTAGGCCTGGTATCTCTTGCACGCTTGGCGTGCATCGTGCAAATCGCGTCCAAATACTTGGATGAAGCTAGTCTCCCTAGCTGTTTGAGGGCCCTAGATTACGAATGTCACATTAGTCAAGGTGCCATGATAAGCGGCTTTATACGCGGGTACCTTCTCTAGCTTATCATGGAATGGATCCAAGAAAGCAATCATGCCTAATGGGTTCTTGTCCGTGAAGTAGAGGCGCGACGCCTCTTCCAAAGCTTCGTGCCATTGCTCGTGCCACAAAATAGCGACACGAATGAGTTCTTGACTAACAAGAAGAGCCTGCCAAAAAATTGTAAGAAAGCGAGAATCGAACCACATGACCAGTGAACACACCTGTTCCACAATATTCTGACTATGTTCTCTCATACGGTTCATAATCGTGAGGGCAGCGCTCCTACGCGTCTCACTTGACGATTGCGATGCGACCGTCAAGGGATACACCAAGGCCTGCGGATGATGTCTGCCGACGTCACTGAGGAGATTATTGATATTCCGTCTGATATTTGCGCTTGGCGTCTGGATTCGAGCAATGATCTGGGATACAATAATGTGAGACGCAAGCCCGTACAGTAAGCAGAAGATTTACCTGGGGGATGACCTCCAGCCAAGTGTCTACCTCGACCTCACCAAATCCACTGCTCATCGCGTTGCTGACATCGTCATGGCCGCCGTACTTGAACCACAGAGTCAAGAGACGTAGTGTGTCTTGCAGAGCATTCTCGTTTCGCAGCGCAATGGACCGGAAGAATCCTGTGTATCGACAAGTCACTCGGTGTATACTTTATGGATGAACTGGACGTACCGCCGACAGCCTGGACAATATGCGCGACGAGAGAATTGCTAGGATAGTCCGAGCTCTTCTCGGCTTGGCTTTCTAAGAAGCCTACAACCTCGAAGTTGGCGAGCGCCCATGTGTGCCAAGCCTTGTACCATTGCGGGTCAAAATGTGTTGCGAGTGCATAACATTTTAGGATATCCTTGATATTCCTCTGGAAAGCGAGCGGTTAAAATTAATCAGCAGGTAATGGTCTGCATCTTACAGCACTCCAGACATCCTTCATGGCTACTTGCCACTCTCCCTGCTTGAGATAGCACCTGGCCAGTAGCCGTGACAGTTCGTCCAACTTCTGTCTAGAGACAGCGCTCTGGCTGCCGGCATCAGGGCCCACTTGTAGATCCTTCTGAAGGCTGGCAGCAAATCTACGCATGTAGACCAAGGTACCCTCTTTGACTCCCTTGGACCACATGTACTTCAGGTGCGCATAAACGACATTAGGAGGTGCCTTTCCGGTGCCGCCAGCATCAGAATAGAACTGCTGGAGCTGTAAAAGACTTCAGCCTTCGCGCCTTAGACCAGGTCTCGTACTGCGCACCCGTTCAGGAGAGAGAAGAGAGTTTATCGTCTTCTCTGCCAAGAACATTCTGTCCGATTTTCGACAAAGATTCGCGAATTTAATCCACATGACAGGGTCATCGTCGGGACTGAGGACAAGGGCGCGGACTTGAAGAATGCGTTGCCACACTTCAACGTCGGGCTGACAGCCTTGCAATCTGATCAACTGTTAGCATTAAGCAACAGCCCCAAGAGATACGTGTCGCAAACCTCTTCATCCAGGTCTTGCGGATTGTTAGCCGTCTCTCAGGTTGATCGGCATATTGCTTGTACATGATGATCTCTTCGAGCTCAGAGAGCATCTGCGCCCGTACCATGGAGCTAAAAGATGTCAATCAACTCCTTCAGAAACAATGGTAAGTTGCACTCACTTATACGACCGGCCATAGCTTTCTCCCACCAGAGGCGACAGTTCGTGATAAAGATGGTCTCGAGCTTTCGCAATCTGTGCGATCGCCTTGGGGAACTGATTCTGATGCACAGAGAGAATGGCGCGATAAAACGAGCGGTCCGGTGTATCTGGCTTCATAGTCGCAATATAGTCTTCCATGGAATCCCAATCCTTCAGCGACCACGCCGCTGCCGCCGCCATAGGAGCGATCTGCCTCCGGTCCTCGTAGCTCGCGTTCGCCCAGTGCTCATCGACTTGTTGCGCAAGCTGGTCCCACTCGCCCAAAGCGTGCAAGCACTTCATCTTGCCAATAGCGTAGGTCAGGTTGTCGGGGTCCTCCTGGGACTTATCCACGTAGGTCCGCAAAGCTTCTTGCCATCTCCCGAGTCGCTCATACCATTCCTCGTGCTTACTCACGTCGTACTGACCGTGTGCAATCTGGAGAGTACCCCATGCAGCGTCGTGTTGCTGCAACTTTGAGTTGATGCTGATGAGCGACTCAATGATGGTGGGCGAAGTCTCCGTGAAGAATTCGAGTTCCTTATAATGCAGTGCTTTGGCGAAGGCGTGGTATTGCATGGCATACTCTCCGAGCGTCCGATTCTCGATCGGCAGAGGTTTCTCCTCGTGCTCCATGAACTCAGCGAGGTTCAGGAAGCGGTGAATTACTTCCGAAGGAGCGAACGACGACGTAATTGCGTACTCGATGGAGCGAACGAGGTCTTCCTAGAAATAGCACAAGCTCAGTCAGTGCGAATATCCATGAACTCTTGAGGACAGTCACACCTGGTATTGATCGTACAATTCGCTCCAGCATGAGATAAATGCAGCATTGAAGAGCTCTTTGGCAAGTGGGTGGTGCACATCGACCAGACTCATGCACGCTCGCATTGCATGAGACGGAGATTCTTTCATAAACTCGACCGACAGCTTTTGCATCCATTCAATCCAGTCATCCTTGGTCGCAATCTGTGACACATCCCATGCCTGTTTGAGATGCTGTTGGTTGACGGTCATCTTTGTGGCTTCAGCCGGCGCTGAGAAGTCCGCAGCCTTCAAACTATCGCTGGACCTGAGTTGAATTCAGTAGTAGAATGCCAAGTCAAAAAGAGTGATGACGAACATAGCATCAGTGACACTCGTCTCTTGAGGTAAACGCTCCCCGTTGAGTAGCTTCGATATCAGGTTCTCATAATTGGGATGGTTGATACGATGCCTGAACAAGCACTACAACCAATATCAATTAGCAATGACTTACATCAGATCGGTCGCCGTCTTACCTTGTTGATAGTGGGCACGAAAACGGCGAAATCCGGACCTAACTGGATGACCAGCGAGCACATTGTGTCTAACACGGCCTGGCGCAGCTCATTACTGTTCTGCTGCAATACTCGGACGAAGGGATGTATGATGCGGGACGAATGGTCGGAGAAATTGACACGTCTGGAGAGCCCATCTATTGTCTGGATCGCCTTCTTCCGCAACCCTACAGAAGCCTCCGTCCGCTCGCACGTCCTGACGATCGTCGGGATGACCAGCTGCAGGTACTCTTCGATGTTCGAGCCAAACGTCAGGAACGCGTCGAAGATCTTGGCCTGCGTGGCCATGACTTTCTCGTTGAGTTCTTGGTCAAAGACCTTCAGCATGGACGGCAGAATCGTGGGCAAGAACGGCCGGAACTCGGCGTCGAGGGCCTTCCCAAGCGCCTCCACGAGAGAGACGAGGGGCAGCTGCAAAGAGACGTTGTCCCAAAGATCGTTCACGAGCCGGAAGATTTGGGGTGTGTAATTGCGGACGTGCTGTTTGATGATGCCGACGAGGATGGCAAGCTGCTCTAAGTGGAAGACCTGGAATCGGGAAGTAGACGTCCGCGCCACCGAAGTGAAAGCGGGAATAATCTGACCGCTCCGGCTCAGCAAAACGTAGATTATGTGACTAAGTGAATGCGGCCCACCTGAGGCAAGAATGTGACGCATTTGAGACCCTGTGTCTTGAATATGGACATAATCGCCTCGATAACTTTGTGATGATGAGTATGTAGAGACTGATCATTCAAAATGCCCAGCAGGGCGTTGATCGCCACAGATTGGTAGTAATCGTCGGAATTGGTTGACAAGCTGGGATAATTCCTTGGCACGGTGTTGACCAGGCTCGACGCCAGTTCACTCGCGGCTTCTTCCTCGGGTTTCACCTGAAGTCCACTATCAGCACACTGTGAAAGCTGAACTTTAGCCACCACACCTTCCGGCGATACGGATCCAGCGCGCCCAAGATACCCAAGACCTTGATCACCTCCCTCCTCACCGACTGCGTCAGCTCCGTCCTCAGGATCCTGCTGAGTGTCGGGAGGAGCTGGGGGTAGTCCACGAGCGGTGCGATGACGTATCCAGTGTGCGAGCAGAGCTGGCCGAGCGTGTGCAGCGCCGCATCGCGCTTGATGAGTGCGGGGTCCGCGAGGCGTGTGATGATGACCTGCATGAGCTGCGGGACGTACGGCATGACGTCCTCGCCACCGACGCACGCGAGCTCGCCGAGGCACATCAGCACGTTCGCGGCGACCGTCGCGTTGTTGTCCTCTGCCCTTGGGAGCAGCACACGCAGCATCGGCAGTGCGTACGGCTTGATCAGACGCTGGGTCGCGCCGACGAGAAGCGTGAGCAAGCGGGTGCATTCTTCGCGGTTCCGCCTGAGCGTACAGCATTAGCGTGCACGCATTTATGATAATGAGAGTGGAAACGTACATTACAGTGGAATACTCGAGCTCGGTCAGGAGCTGGATGAGGATCTTCCGTAGGGATGGCATAACATATGCCGGATTATGTCCCGCAAGCCGTCCGATGAGCCCAATCGCAGTGACACGATTCTCGAACACCTCATCATTGACAGCGATGAACAGCGATCGCACATTCTCCGCCTGCGCCAGGTGCTTGTCAAAGCGATCATGCAGCGACGACAGCACGGTCTGTCTAATGCTCGGGTCTGCGCCGCGTCAGCACCACTATCACGCGCCCAGACAAGCCAGAACATACCTGGATCAGCAATACCAACCGTGAGCAGCTTGTCGATCACGTCGCTGATGATCTCGATTGAGTGATTGCTCGCCTGGTAGCAGATGGGGTCCTTCATGAAGAGGCGGCAGCACGTCAGCGCTGCAGCACGGCGGACCTCGGGCTGGTCCTCCTCGAGGTACGGCAGCGCTGCGGCGTGCACGAACTCGTTTAGGATGTGCCCCGTGAAGTCGAACGTGCCGAGCGTCGTCAGCGCAAGTGTCATCAGCTCAGGGCTCTTCTGGCTCCCTGGCACCTGGGGCATTCCGTGAGCATGGAGACGCGCGAGGGTGGACACAGAGAGTCTGACCTCGCCGTTCGTGAAATCTCGCGTTGACGTCGCGGACTCGCCGCGGAGGAGCGACGGAGGTGCACCGAGTGGCTTATACGGCCGCCCGATCAGAATGTGCGAGAGCAGATCCAGGAGGCGGTCTGTATTTATGGTGTATGTTATTTTATTGTGCTTATAGACTCGATGCGAGGAGGAACGTACCTTGGATGGTCCGTAGGAGAGGTGGGATGTATCGCGCGATGGCGACGAGCGCTTGTCGTAGCGGCTCGCTCAGGCCATATGCGAACATGTGGTCGAGCTGGTCATGCAATAGCTTCGTTAAGTTGGGGCCGACTGCCTCTGCGAGCATGCCAACGCATTGGAAGATCGGCTCTTCCGACGGCGCATTCTTCTTTCTACATAAACTGTAAGACAGCGAGCAGCGGACTACTGAGCGCAGACGTACCCCCGCATCTGCAGGCCTTGCTTGATGTGTGTCATGATGGAGTCGAGGAAGAGCTTCATCTCGCTGCCGACCGCGGTCGCGACATGCCCGATGGCAATGAAAGCCACAGACCGCTCGTTGGGTTTGTCGAGCTGTGTAAGCAGGTGGGCCATTGCCCTGTGAAGATGGTGTTCGGAGAACGAGGAGGTGTCATAAGCAGCGAGAGTCGGTATGATAGTAATGACCGTCTTGCGGATGAGGGCATCGCGGTGTGTCTTGAATGAGAGTATCTGCTCAGCGGCATCAAGGAAACCTTCCTTCATGAACTACGTCACGCACAGTCAATTAGTGTGAAAAGACATGCA
The DNA here is from genome assembly GCA_001687445.1 of Obba rivulosa. Classification (NCBI taxonomy): domain Eukaryota; kingdom Fungi; phylum Basidiomycota; class Agaricomycetes; order Polyporales; family Gelatoporiaceae; genus Obba; species Obba rivulosa. Next base: position 135,408 of record KV722331.1, read on the forward strand.
TTCGGTATAGTGCTCACCATGCCACCGTGCAATAGAAGCTCTCGATATGTCAGAAGCGACCCATGGATGACCTCTGGCGCCGCCATTTTCAGACCTAATTGGGCATCCTGCAGAATCTTCAGCAAAATAGGACTCCGGGTTTGTCTCTCCCTGTGGATGATGATCTCCAGACACGCTGCCAAGAGCTCCGCCGCGCTCTCCCTGACGATCACCCGTGAGTCCCTGAGTGGAACCAGAATCTTGTCAAACACGATGCCGATGTACGAGTGGAAGTACGTCGGGCTGTTGCGCGCGAGCTCCTTGAGGATGAGCACGCCCGCAGAGCGGCCCGAGGGCTCCTGCTTGTCGCCTTGGAGGAGGGCGATGGCGGCCTGCACCTCGAGGTCCATGAAACGCTCTCCGAACGCAGGCCCGCCGATCTCGGCGATGCGTCCGACTGTTTTGGACGCGGCGAGCATGACATTGATGTCGGGGTTTGGCAGGAGTGAGCGGACATAGTTATAGATGCGGAAGAGGTTGCCACGGAACTCGGTGCCTGCGGCCTCGACGTTCAGCAGGTGGTCTGCGAAGCGCGGTCAGTGCATGGAACGGGAACGGGATAGCCGATACGTTGGACACACCTATGGCCAGGATGCCGCCCAGCTTCTCGACGTTACTCTGGCTGTGGATGAGATCGAAAAGCCGCGGAGTGATCGTGTTCTCCCAGAGCTTTGCCGCTGCATCGGGGGACATCTCTGGGACGGTATTCGAGACCTTCCATGACGAGTGGATGAGTCTAGAGGTAATGGCCTGGGAAGCATCGGTACGCACATAACGCTGTAGTTCAATTGCGGACTGGAGGCGACGCTCATGGTCCCTGTCCTTGAGGCCGCGGAAGATGTCCCCGAGGGAATCGTTGTGTAGGGACTGCGTGCTGGACGCCATGTTCAATGGCTAGTTTGAGGGAGTTGCGCATGCAATGCTGCTGCAGTACTTGGCTGCAGAGCCGAGAGTACTGCGATCCAAGTACAGCTGCTGACTTACCTCCGCGGACGCGTCCACCAGCTCCTCTACAGCTCTTAGCCTTTATTAAGGTCTCCGTAGGTATGGCCTGGTGGTCTAGTAGTATGATTCCTTCTTAGGGCTCTTGTCTCGCAGCTCACTTGGAGGAGGTCCCGGGTTCAATTCCCGGCCAGGCCCTTGTAATGATCTCTACATCTTTTTTTCCCTTTTTTTTCTTCATTTCTAACGATGATTGCATCCTGTTGAGCCAGTCTCAATACTAACTGGCACTGAATGTATCACTGATATAACATGGCGATACTACGTGCTCCATGCTTGCAAACGATATACCGAGTGTATATCTTACACCGTGCATGACGCCATCGCATGGCAGCTGTTCCAGAGTAAATAATACCAGAATACTGTCATTAGCCAAGGACTGCCAGGGCCGCAGCGCATCTCCACTCTGCGCACCACTGCGCCGTAGTCGCGGACAAGCTCCAACGCCGTCCACTTATCGCTCGGATACAAGACTCGAGCCGACGCCAGCCATCGATATTTCCAAGTAATCTCTTCGTCCCCGGAAGCACCATCTGTACTGCATTACGCAGCGGTCGACTTTGATAACATCTTGCCAATTCCATACGCTGTCCCTAGCTATGCCTCGGATTACAGACCTGCCCGTAGAGCTATTCCTCGACAACATCCTCCCACTGCTCCCGAACGCAGACGTGGCTCGTCTCTCCGCTACAAGCCACTTCTTCTACCAGCTAACCTCCGATGAGACGTTCTGGCACCGGAAGCTCCAGCAGGACTTCAACTTCTCGGGCGCGGACACTGCAAGGCGCACTGGATGGAGGTTCCTCTACCGACGTCTCGCCGACCCGCGTCTATATGTCTGGGGGTGCGTCGAGGATCAATGCCAGGATGCTGGGAGAGTGCTAATATTGCATTAACCCTCCCACAGGGAATCGACTCAGGGGCGACTTGGACTGCTCGAGCGCGAACTCCCGAGAAGCCATGTCCCCGCAGGAGTCCCCTTCCCCGTGCAGCTGCACATCCCGGGCGTCCATATTGTGAGCCTAGTGGCGGGCGGCATGTGAGTGCAAGTAGCTTGCGAATTGTGCATCTCTAGACCCTCCCACCAGGTCGTTTCACGCGCTGGATTCTCAGGGGGACATCTACGTCTGGGGTGAGGATATTCGTGACCCTGTGGAGCAAGCTCTAAACCTTGCGCAGGGGCCTTGGATGGCAGTGGATTTGGGCTGCGCAGCGATGGCTTCGCTGAACCTTCCAAGATAGCTGAAAAGCCGATGCGATTAAATCTGCCTGTCAAGTTCCGGAGCATCAGGTCAGCGCACACCGAGACTCCGCCGGCCGACTGATATTAACAGCATCGCAGCTGCGGCCGCCTGCACACCACCGCGCTCGACGCCAACGCGGACATCTGGACGTTCACGTCCTGGGGGCGGCCCTTCTGCCTCGTCTCCGTGCTGCTCGACAAGTCCTCGCCGGACGGCACGCCCGTGCAGATCGAGAGCGGCTGGGCGTTCTCGGCTGTGCTCACGCAGTCTGGCGACGTCCTCGTCTATTGGCCGTTCGCCGGGCGGATGCACGAGGTTATCGCGAGCACGAACGAGGAACTGAACCAGACACGGCCCCTCGAGTCCAAAGCGCGCCCGACCAAGGAGGAGCCGAACGTCATCCCGTGCCACTGGTGGGTAATGCAGGGCGTGGACCCTGTGCGGCTCCCGCCAATCTCGACGTGTCGCCTCCCGGAGCTGGAGGGCACAGGCTTGACGGAGGAGCAGCTGAGTGAGGAGACGAAGATTGTTAAGATTGCGGGGATGGATAATTACCTCATCGCGCTCACGAACAAGGGCCACATCCTCAGACATGACAAGCTCGGCGGCGAGGGCGAATATGAGAGTGGCGGATGGAGATACGTGAGTCCTGTGCTAACAATGTCAGTGGCTTGGATTGACGAGACTCCTGTCAGCTCCCCGACTTCTGCGACCCGCAGATTATCAGGGCCAACCCTGCGTTCTCCCGGGAGGGACAAGCCACGGAGCTGCCTGAGACGCTGCAGATCACACATGCAAGTTCATCCACGCGGTAGCCACAGCACACCGTTAACATTCGTATGCACAGATCTCCGCACATTTTCAGACTTTCTTTGCCTATACTACGGGTGTAAAGTCCCTCGTCCTCATGGGCAAGAGTGAATTCACGCCGATCGTCATACCCGGACTGCAAAACCGCGGTGTCATTTCCGTTGTACTGGGCGACTACCACTACGGCGCGCTGACCTCGGATGGGAAACTCCTGACATGGGGTGCGTTCTCGAAGGGCGCACTCGGGTTGGGCGACCCGGCACAGATCGACGTCGGCCAGCCCGGCGGATTTGCAACCGAAGAACATAGACAGGCCGTACTGCGCCGCCGGGGTTTCCCTTCCCCGCCGCACGTGGCAGATCCGACAGAGGTGAAGTTCGCGCGAGGAGAGAAGGAGAGGGATATGTATTGCTTCGCGGCTGCTGCTGCAGGGTGGCATACCGGTGCACTGGTAATCGACCTTGATGTGCGTGATTACCTGGTTCCATTCCTGCTCTCAGCTCATGCACAGACAATTTGCCTAGCCCGACGAGAAGGAGGACGAGGAAGAGGCCCAGGAAACGGTGTCTATGCCAGGTGCATTTCCGACCACTCCAAACCCTACCCCCAGGATTGGCCCAGATCCTCAGGAGCCGGGAAGGATCCACATTCTACCGATTCGTAGAGGGTTTGGTCCTTTCCGAATTGGATTCGCCGGTCGAGGGGCGCATATAGGCAATCCTGGGAGGGGTCGCGGGGGAGGTGCTAGCTGAAAGCAATGGGTAGATGTAGAATGAAGTCTTTGAACATGTACAATCAGAAACAACGGAAAGTTTTATGGACGCAACTCCTACATCTGCTCTGCATCAGAAAATTGGTCCGGACCGCAGAACGGGGCGCTCACAGGGGTGCTCAGCTGGCCTCGACGGTCTTGTTGACAATGTCGCGCTCCTCTCGCAGGGCATCCGCGACCTTTCTGAGCTGTGCGATGACTGTGGAGTCGCCTCCGCTGGTGGCGGCACCGCGCTGCTCAAAGTCGCCGATAAAGTTCTTGAGGTGTGCCCGCGCGAGCTGCGACGAGATCGGGGTCGAGTTGGAGGTCTGGATGCGCAGAGGGGGAGTTACGGCGGCATCCATAGCGCTTCACGAGGCAATTGGCAATTGGCTTCCGAGTAGGAAAGACTGTTCTGTCTGGCGTATTCAGCCCGAAGCGAAAAGCACAATCTGGATTGGGGTGCACACCTCGAGTTGAGCGGGATGGACGCTGTGGAAGAGATTGCCGAGGAGGAGGAAAGCGCGAATGCGCGTCGCGTCTGCTACCGCAAATACTTGGAGCCATTTGGCAGGCATCGTACCATCTCCCACGGCAGCAGACGAGGTCTCGCAGGTCCTGCTCAGCACACTCCTTCATCAGCCCCAAACGCTCCTTGCGGATCTACCCAACAAAGGCTAACATAATGGGCGTCGTTTCTATGCTTGTGCTGCTCCTCACGCACCCGCTCGAGTTCCGCACGCTCGTGCAGTACAAGCTCTGGCACGACGCGGAGCGCGACATTACAGCCCCCGAGGAGATCAAGAACTCGGGATGGGACCGCAAGACGATGCGCAGATGCTGGGAGCTCCTGGACCTCACCAGCCGCAGTTTCTCGGGGGTCATCAAGGAGCTGGAGGACGATCTGGCAAGGGTGGTAAGTGCATAACTGCGCGACCCGCGTGCGCATGCTAGCGCCAGCTGTGCATTCACACCTGACGTGAACCATGTTGACTAGGTCTGCCTGTTCTATCTCGTCCTCCGGGGCCTCGACACGATTGAAGATGACATGACGCTGCCCGACGGGAAGAAGCAACCTCTGCTCCGGGCATTCCACGATTACGCCGTCACACCAGACTGGTCATTCTCAGAGAACGGGCCAGACGAGAAGGACAGACAGCTGCTTGTTGAGTTTGGCGTGGTCAGCCACGAGCTCAATCTTCTTAATGAGAAGTCAGTCAGTTTTGACGTGCGGTGATGTCGACATACTAATATATGTAAACAGGTATCGGGAGATCATCATCGACATTACGAAGAAGATGGAAACTGGCATGGCGGATTACGCGCACAAAGCCGCAACGACAGGCGAGGTCTATCTCGAAACCGTTGACGACTACAACCTCTATTGCCACTATGTTGCCGGGCTCGTCGGCGAGGGCCTCACGCGGCTATGGTCAGCCTCTAGCAAAGAGGCGTCATGGCTAGGCAAGCAGCTCGAGCTCGCAAACTCGATGGGCATCATGCTGCAGAAGACGAACATCATCCGTGACTACCGCGAAGACACCGACCAGCGGCGGCACTTTTGGCCGCGCGAGATCTGGGGCCGCGAGCTCTATGGCAAGGCCTGTGGTCACCCTGCCTTCAAGGAGATGAAGGAGATGTACCTGCCGGGGAACGAAAAACAGGCGCTATGGGCTCTGAGCGGCATGGTCGTGGACGTCCTTGGCCATGCGGTTGATTCCCTCGACTACCTGCGCCTCCTGAAAAACCAGAGTGTGTTTAACTTCTGCGCAATTCCGGTCACGATGGCGATGGCGACGCTCTCGCTATGCTTCATGAATTACGACATGTTCCAGAAACACATCAAGATTCGGAAGGCGGAGGCAGCTTCGGTGGGCAGTGGATCGTTCTGTGCACGGCATCAACGCTAATGAGACCGTCTAGCTAATCATGCGATCGACGAACCCGCGAGATGTCGCGTACATGTTCCGCGACTACGCCCGGAAGATCCATGCAAAGGCAGTCCCGGAAGATCCGAGCTTCATGCAAATCTCCATCGCATGTGGAAAGGTCAGTGTGAACCTTTACGTAGTGATACTGCGGGAGGCTAATCTTAATTTGCGTCTTTTAGATCGAGCAATGGTGTGAACATTACTACCCCTCTTTCGTCCAAATGACCCGTTCAGCGACGGGCGGCGCCGCGACCCAGCTGTTCGACCCCAGCGATGCACGGACACGGATCGCGCAAGCCGCAGAAAAGCGCGACCACGAGCTACACCTCGAAAAGCGTGCGCGCGAACTCAACGGCGGTGCACCAGTCGACAACCGCCAGCGCGCAGAGCAGATGCCCACTTCGGAGCTCTTTATGTATCTCGGTGCAGCCTTCCTTATCGTGTTTGGCTCTGCGATGGGCGCGGTCTGGGTGCTGCTCAAGTACTATGGCGATGCATGATCTTAGGGATACCAGTGTGCGCGGTCTCGCGCGATCTACAGAACTTTACATATATACCACCCCTCCTATCAGTGGGGGAATCCGTAGTTACATTCGTGTGGACAATCACATCATAATGCTGGACATGACAAGTGCAAGAGATCAGGCAAAGCGACGACAACGAAAAATCAGGCTGAGTGGGGTTGAGACGGGGTGAGAGTGTTACTTGCGCCCTTCGGTTATAGATTAGAGATTACTTGCGCCGTTTGGTAGCTGGAGATCGGTCAGTGCACAACTCGCTAGAGAACTGATAGAGCATGCCTGTACTGCTCCCCTTGCCTGCAGCCTTCCGCTTAATCCCTTGCTTGGGCTCTTCCTCATCACTTCCCTCGTCCTCCTCAGACTGGGTGTTCCTCTTCACCCCGTCCTTGTCAATTGGAGCCCCAGGATCTGCCTCGCATTCCGGACAGAACCACTCCCCTTCGGGTACTTCGCTCAACGGAGGGTCCAGGCACTTCAAATGGTACGGGTAGTCGCACTGCGCAGGATTGTCAGTGCGAAGCGCATGCAGGCACTCAGACAATTCAAGTACTAACCTTCTCGCATTCCAGGAGCGGATCGTCATCACCATTGTCTTTTCCGCATACGACGCATGCATCAGGCGCCTCGACCTCGAATGGATGCCTAGGCAAGTCAGATAGCTTTGCATTCGGTTTGGCGAGAAAGAAAGTCGTGTTCTGTCCCGCAGCCACCCTGCAGAGTCGGGAGCCAATTATGAAGGGTTCCAATGACGTAGGGACTATCCACGTACTGGAGCACATGAATACCGATGAGACGCTTGTGCTGAGTAGGTTTGGTGATGCTCTTTGGCTCGTCTGGACCGAGGCCGAGCTCGCCTGTGACAATCCCTGTCAGAACTGCAGGAACAAACACGTATGCCAACACGACTGAAACACCACAGACCATTCGAAGCTCCTTGACCGAAGACAATGGTCATGACACAGTCATCGTCGTCCGGTGCTAGTGCCCAGTGTGAGACTCCTCCACAAGCTGCCTGGAGTATCTTGCAGCCCCTGCGAAAGCAATGAGATCAAGGTAAACGGAGTAAAGCTTCCATACTGACATAAGATCTCCGATATACCGAAAGCTTGAATTCGGTTGGCCAACGGAGCCTGAATAGATATCGTTCAGCGACCAGTATAATCACAGCCGGGCGTAGCAATATGCAAACCATCTCCAGTGTTCTTCCACTGACAAAATCACTGTGAGCAGGTTGCATGGCGAGAATCGACCCAGTACTACCTTGCCGGCCATCCAATACATCCTTTGCTTGTCAATAACGACCGAGTTCGATGGTCCCGCAACTACTTCGGCACCCCTGGTCATCTCATTTGAACCGGCGAACTGGGCACAGACATCTGTTAGTGCATCAAGAAGGGATTTGGAATCGAGTGCACATACGTTTGGAACCACCTGCGGAATGAGAATATCTTTCTGATGTCCTAACCCTAGACGGCAGTAGCCATTGTAGCCCCACACGTAAACCATGCTGAAGCGGCGTGTTAAAATCATTGCGAAGGGATCGAAACGTAAATCATCGTTACCCTTCAACATCCAGAGCTATACTGTGTTGAGCGCCGCAAGCGATCTGGACAATTTGTTTGTTGTCCAGCCCTCTCACAGGAACTGAGGGCAAAGAAGACTGGGTTTAGCGGCACCGTGATGGACTAAGTAGAGGACGCACTCGGCTCCCATTCTATGTCGAAAGCGGTCTTGCCTGCACTAACGATATGTTCTCCGGTCTTTCCATGACCTAGTTGACCGTGCTCCGCACTACCAAAAGCGAACACTTGAGATGAAACCTTAGATGAGCAGGACGAAACAGTATTGAGTCAGATTGGTGCGTACCTTTACCACTTTCCGTCAATACGATAGAAAATGTTGTCCCTGCAGCGGCTTTCTTGACCCGCTCCTTCACGCCGTTCAACTTTGGGCCGTTGACTAGCTTGAACGAGGATATCTCCGGACAAACGGGGTGACCACACTAGTGGTGATTTTGGACACAGACGTGGTTATCGGGATCTAGAGCGGCGTCTGGGCAAATGATCTTACTCACTTGACCGTTAGTGTTGATCCCCGCGGTCCATACTTGGCCATCGCTGCCGACGAGTAATGTGTGATTCTTACCGCATGCAGCGTGGATAAAGCGTGTATCCTTCGAAGCACCCAATTTCTGAGCAGTCAATCGCTTCGGCGCGTTCTCCGAGATTGCTTCTACTCCGGCTGCACCCAGTGCACTGCGTTCATTACGGCCGAACAGCCATGCCGCTCCATCGATATCAAGAACGACACAGTGGCAACCTATGCAAGAGGTGTGGATCGAGACTGCCTTGATAACGCTCAAGGAGCGGAGGATGTGTGGCTCGAGCAGGTCAGGTCCTCTGGGGTCGACAGTATTGGAGACGTTTTCATTTATAGCGCCTTGACACTGTGCGAGTACACGTACGGTTCAATTTCCTGAGCGTCCTCCTTCTTCTTGCCTCCGCGATCCTTTCGACCCAGCCGAGGCCTATATGTGCGTAGAGAGCGTGTGGTCAGACAGGAAACATGGTTGAGGGCCGCGTCGAACGCGGTAGACATCGCCCGGCGCGACCCAGAAAATGGAACGACGCTTACCAGTCGGTGCCCCCGCAGAGCAGAACTAAGTTAACACCAATTTAGCACTGAGATCGACAATGACGAAGACGTAGAGTACCTCTTCCCCACCCCTGACCCACAGGACTGGGGGTATCAGTGGCAGTCAGTGCAGAGGGCGTCGCGCTCATGGTAATGTTCAACCAAGTTAGAACGGAGTTACAGGACAGAGCGACAATTCATTCCCCCGCGGACTTACGCCGCACTCCACTCCAGGCTGCCAACAAAAATACAGAGCATATAATCTCGAGTTACGAAGGCATAATTTACGATGAGACACTATTCCCAGCCTCGGACCCCTCTCAAGAAAGCCAGACAATATAACCGAAAACAATGCGAGAGCGCTATTCTCTTTCCCGGTTTTATTGCGATCCTATGAGGACTGTCATGACGGAGATGAGCCCAGGGAAGAAGCGGTACTGGGATGATTTACCAATGCTCATTCCCGTCCGCTTGAGTGAATACTGCGCCGTAGACGGTGAATATCAATCACTCCCACGAAGATTTTAAATACGCTCACCTCGTACTCATCGCCAGAGAATACCAGCATGTCACCGTGAGCCAGAGTAGTGACGAGGCTCACAGGTTTACGATGAGATGTACCAGTGACCCATTCCCCTTTGCGCACCTTGGAGGAAGCCGCAGCCGAAACAGAAGTCACATTTGTACTGCCTTCTTGTCCGCCGTCCGCATCGAAGGCGCGTATATCTATGTCAGCAACGCCTAAGTCAGACTCCTCTTCGATGAAGGACACGCGCTCCTGCTCGAAGCCTGACGCGGTACGATCGGGGACCCCGTTTCGTCCGGGATCGGCTCGACTGGTTGACCCACTATAGCTCGTCGGCGACTTCAGCGAAATGGACAGCTCTACATCCGCGCCTAGACAAAATATCGCCACGTCAGTATCCTTGGCAGAGACGATGCAACCCTGTACGAAGGGTTCAATGAGATACATGCATAGCATAGTGCTTCGCGGTACTCACCCTTCTACTCCCGCACTTTGTCCACGCAAGAACTGTCAGCTGATCGATGCTGAAGACAGCCCGTGTACCATACGCAAGGCCATTGGATACCATGAGGTCGCGAGCGTTGGCGACACATTCGGGGACCTTAGACCACGCCATAGAAAGCGGATCGTATTCCACATGAGAACCCGCGAAATACGTGTAGTACGGCCCTATACCAGCGACAACGTCAGCCGGATGCCACAAGCAGTCAATCTAACGAAAAATACGTACCAGCAGCGACACCGGTTTTGAGGCCTCGCGACACTAGTTCAACACTTGCCTGAAACTGCTTGAAGAGTTCTGAGGGGTATTGCAGAAGCGCGTCCACGTTACCCGTGAAAAGGTGTGTGACGACACCCACACCGTTCATCTGATACCGGAAGACGCGCATCCCGTCCGCAGCGGTCATCGTGCTGAGCGTGATTCCATCAGCGTGTCTGTCAAATGGATACGACGCAGGGGCAATTTTGTAACCGTCGCGGACGACATCTGCATCCACAGCAGGTATGCGACTGTCGTTGCCCAACTGTTCTTAGCCATTAGGATAGAAACCAATCCGCGGTGTTTCATCATCACGCACCAAACAGTGATCGCATTTCTGGAAGCGGAAATTCCGCTGTACGTTTAATTTGCCGCAGCCCACGCAATACCACCCAGTAGAAACTTCTTCGGCAGCGCTGCTCTGAAACGCTTCCTGAAGGAGCAAGTCTGCGGAAAGCAGATACTGAGGTATCATGAAGGGTTTCACGAGAATCGTGTTGAGATCGGCCGGAGTAACGCAAGACGCACCCGTCCACCATGGTGAAGTGAGCTGTTTTCCTTCGGGGTGAGGAACTTCTCCTCCGGGAACCCAGCTGAACTGAAAGTGCCACACCGCCTCGAAAGTCCTCTCACCCGTAGTTGGATCATCGCGCAAAGTCTCTTCTATTCCGACATTGGTGACATTGAACAGGCCCAAGAATGCACATCCACGTCCTGCTGGAAATTTAAAAGGTAGCAGAGAAGAAGTCTCACAAATGATCAGAGTAACGAGCATTTTGCAGTCGAAACAGTCGAGCAGAGCCTTGACTTCTGGAGGTGGCTCTTTTGGGCGTAGTGGCTCCCAATCCTGAGTTTCTTCAATGACGTTACCGCGGGGTCCAGTACGGATCGGGTGTTCCAATGTATCATCATACATCGCCATAGAGATTGACGGCGGCGGCTCGCCATGCAAGTTGAGATTCGGAGGATTTGCTTCTGGCTGAAAAGCGGGATTATCGGTGGTTGGGCTATCCGGTGTCGTAAATGCAGATCCTGTCGGATAGTCAGCCACCAGATGATCTAAGCCAGGGGACGAGTTGAGATGCTGCGTGTATCGGATAAGATTCTCTTCCCGAGGTGGATGCCCTGCCGTCAACTCCGGTTTGAATGTCTCGACCGCGAAGGGAGTCTCAGCATGGTACATCGTTGGCATGCTCGTGCGCACCTCACCAGAATTGATGTCCGAGTTATTGGCATGAGATGCTTCATCCGGTTCATCGACCAATCCAACGCGGGGTTCAATAGTGACAGGATGTACCAGCGACACAATAGACATTGGGTCAGGCTGGGATGACCACGGTCTGTCATGCATTACGGGGAATGGTCCATACGTCGCCGATTGAGAATTGAACGCATCATCCGGGTATCGCTGCGATGCGAAGTCCACGTTGGATTCAGGTGGTAGAAACTCCGAGAAATGAGGGAGAAATGTGAGATCCTCCACGTCTGCAGAGCTCGCTTTTGTCCCTCCCACAGATACGACAGTCGTAACAGCCGCGTTCGAGCCCGTCTGATAACCGTCATCGCAAAGTGCCGTCGGGTCCACGTCCATGCTCGTCTCCGAGGAGTCATCTGTGGTTTCCTCAACTGCTTCATCAACGGGGTACTGGAGCCCGCCCATGGGATCGTCATCCGTTACTAAGTCCATGCAGTTCTCATTAACAGATTTGAAAAAGGCGTAATCCATCGTTTTCGGTGTAATTGAGGCCTCTGGAAAGCCAGAGCCGACTTGTCGAAGTCCAGATTGAGCAGGCGGGCACTCCGTGACAACAGAGGTCAGGGATGTTGATGTCAAGGCTGAGGGGAAAGGCGCACGCATGAGGGTCTGTGGAGAGGGGGGCGGCGGAATATCACCCAACCCGGGAATAACTGGCCATGGCGAGCTGACGGGGCTCGTGACCTGTATGGAATGTCGCAAAGGCTGCAATGCTTCAGGTACGCCTATAGGTACCCATGGTGAGCCTGGTCGAGTCACCGGCATGGGTAGCAGCCCTGCCATGTCGGCTTCGGTCATGGCCGGGTACTGCTGTGTGTCCATAGCGGCGGTCGATACAGCATGGGTCGGAAGAATTGGTTGCGGGACCGCGCTGTAGACAGCTTTGGGGGTAGTCTTTGGAACAGTATATGACCTAACTCTATCGAATAGTTAGTCAGCCATTAGATTGCTCCCTAGGGTGATGTGACCCACAAAGACCATTCAATAATCTTTCCCCCATCCCAACTGTCCCCAGACCAGGCCGCCCCCTCGATTATGACGACGGGCATTTCAACGTCAGCGGACATCCAGAGGACTCCGTTCACATTTTGCTCAAGTTCGGGGATTATCGTGTATAGCTCCTCCTTGTTCTAAACCAAGACAGTGGAATTGCGTCAACGACAAGATAGAGAAATCAATCGAGGTGCTCACTGCAGCCCATATGCGCGGTGTTGCGCCGTCTGGTAATGGTAACTGTGGCTCACTCGAGCCGGCAAGAGTAGACGAGGGCGGTGGACAGACGACAATCCAGCGCGTCTCGGTAGGGTTGGCACTGGTGTGGCTAGCCGCGTTGCCGGAGAGTACACTTCCATAAGCATCGTACGTGGCGTAAGCCACGTTCGAACCTCCCGCCAAGGCTGTCCTTCTGCGACGCGACGCCACACCTGGGGGACGACCATTTCTGAGCGCGGATATGCTGTTGGACGGCATGTCTCGCGTCTCGCGTCCGCGTTTCTTCGCACCTACATGAGTGGGTTCGCTGCGCATCACCACTTTTCCCTTTTTGGCCGCTATCGCAGCCAGAAATTTATGTTTCTTTGCTTTGGCATGCGTTATCGCAGTATCACGAAGCCTCTTGTGTTTCTTCGAGGGGTTGGAAGGATTATAAAGGATCGCAGCGTCACGGGGAGTCTGCAAGATGGGAGTGGGATAATACACAACCGGCTTTGCGCGAACTCGCAGCGACCTTCCATTTCCCGCCGGTCCCAATTCACCAATCTCCGACATGATGGCAGGTCTGATTTCTTCGGATATCGCCTTCGCGCGAGTACGCTTCTTGGCCTTCGGCCCAGGCAGAGGAACGCAGCTCGTATCCGACGTCTTGCATGGACGGTTCATGCTCAAACACATCGCGCACGAGGGCCGGCCACGGGTGCACATCTGTTGTCGGTATCGGCAATAGTCGCAGCGGGCGGCGACGACATATTCACCTGGCATGGCGCCTCCGTCCTGTTCCGGCCTGCCATTCAGGGAGAAGATGTATTCCTCGGAGATGCGAGTGTCATACACTTCGGGAAGATCTTTAGGGCGACCAATACCACCCCCCCATCGGAGTGCATAATCAGGAAGTGGTTCGGCATGATGAGGATTGGGACGGCATGAGCCCAAGATGTAAGAGGGTTTGCTGCGTCCGGGAGCCATCACAGCGGGGAGAAGTGTGCGGCGTTCGCTCCAGAGAACGTATCCGTCATGCGCAGCAGCATGTGTTGGCAGGTAATGCCAGACAATAGCGACAAAGTTAAGACAAGATGAGGCGGGTATCAGCAAAAAACAAGGAGATCCAGAATAGAAATGGGACTGCCATATTATTATGGCACCGGGAGGCCTCGCACACGCGTTCTGCTACTCCGGTGCACGTGATCAGCCTCTTTTCGTGGACGCGATCGCGGCTCGGACTAGCGTCGCTCAAACACGGTCAGTCAAGACTTGCAAAGCATCCATGTCGCAGCCCGCCAGAAGCCATACGCCGTCGACAGTCGCGGTTGACATCACCGAATGGCTCAAACCTCCTCGCAGCGAAGCACTGGCGAGACTGCGAACCAATTCACTTGGCCTGATCACCCTTGCCATCCTCACCCACCTCCTCCCTTTACCGTCGCCCTGGACTGCGCTCGCCGTGGTTCGGGAACGCATATCGGCGGGAAGCGCTTATTATTATCTGTGCTTGTTTGGTACGTCGTGTTCCCCTCTGCGGCCAGCGACGATCGTTCATACATGTTGCGCCATTTGCAGAACTGCTGGCTGTCACGATCATGCTCTTCAACGTCGCCCAATCGTTGTATGCTCTAAAATATCCTTCCCCATTGCCACCGCCATCCCCTTCGCCAGCAAAGACCGCGCCTGTATCTCCCTCTCCTCCACCTCGCCAGTGGCGGCTCAAAGGGCTCACCCCAACCGTGCGTAACTTCTTTTGTAGCCCTACCAGTCAGCCTCACGTACACATCGCAACAGTCAAGTCCTCAGCGTCAGAAAGCTTTCTCCTACGTTGCATCCCCCGTCTCCACTCCTTCCCGCACTCTCAACTACTCCATCCCACCATCCGGCACACCACTCGACGCGTCATTCTCGTCCTCGCTATCGTCCTCAGTGCCATCAACTCCCGCGTCGCCTCTTGCTGCATATCGCGGCCGGCATGGTGCTTCCACTGGTCGTGCGTGCTTGTGTTTCTTACGTAAATTATTGGATGCTCATACTGCTATTTACTAGGTGCCTTCGACGGGTCGCTGTTGAGCCGTTTGCGTCCAGATTCGGATGACGAAGACTGACAGCGCCGAAGTCTGGGCATCTGCTAGAGAACTATTCTGTTCTATATTGAACTTGTGCTAAAGGGGACCTTTACTTATCTATGTAATGATCTACGACGACCGGTAACGTCCTAAATTTCATGTTGACTCATCCATTCTGCGCTCGCGAGAATAGGACAAAGAGAGTGGCTTCAAGCTATTCGCCTCATTGGCACAACACGTCCCCAGATGAGTGAGATATCAGGATCGCTACTCTTTTGGGTGAGAATGCGTATCGCATACTTCTTGGGTCAGTGAGCCGAACCGCCAGAGCCACAGAATTGGGCGGAGGCGGCATGGCATAACACGCAGAGGCATCAAGCATAAAACTGATCTTCTTGTCCCTGAACGAGACCCCCGAAATAACAAGTTAGCGCTTTCAACTTCGAGCCCATCCACTCTTCCTCCACCTCCACCATCTCCATCGTGCCCTTCTCCCCACCCATCTCCCTCTCCTTCTCCTTCCTTTCCGCTGCCCCTCCGGCGTCCTCGCGGCCCTCCAGAATCTCCTCCACCGACTGCTCCTCGTCCCTCTCCGCGCCATCCACGAGCGCCGCCACCTCCTCCAGGCGTGTGTTCCGCGGGAGGAAGTACGCGACGTTCCGCGTGATGCGACGCGCGAGCTTGAACAGCTGTGCGCCGTGGATCGGGCGGATGCTCGCGAGGCTGTACTCCAGCGCAGCCTGCGGGTCGCCTGCCGCGCCGCCCTCCTCCGGGGACGCGTCTGTGAGGTAGGACGGTCCGCCCCACGGTGGGCTGAGGAAGACGACGTCGATTTTGCGAGAGGGTCTAGCTTCTGAGGCGGAGTCGGCGGCCTGTCCGGGAAGATATTTGTGGGCTTCGGAGGATGGCGGTCGGAGTAGCGCCCGTGCGAAGGAGAGGAAGTCGGCAAGGATGAACTCGATGCGGCCCTCCACTCCGTAGATTGCAGCGTTATGTCGGGCGAGGGCGAGGCGCACGGGTGACGTATCGAGGGCTATTACTGTAATAGACCATAATCAGTCTTGTAATCGACAATACCAGAGAGTCATGGCGCACCTCGTTCGCATGTCCGCGCAAAGGCGATCGCGTTTCCGCCGACCCCGCAGAACGCGTCGAGCACGACGTCGCACCGGCACCGCTCCGCAATCTGGTCCGCGATCCGCTCAGGTGTAACGCTGTACCAGCCCTCCTCATCTAACAGGCATCCCTCGGAGTATTTGGAGAAGTATCGTTCGCGCTGGAAAAAGTCTTCGCAACAGAAACACAGTTAATGACACGCTCAGAGGGCTAAATACAGAAGGGCGTACATTTACGGAGATGCGAGGGAACTTGCGAAGGTTCTGTGTAGAATGGCACGAGTCCTGCCGCGTCATACTTGCTCAGCTCTGGCTTTAGCAGTCCGACCTTGCGCTTCTTCGCGGGTGGTCTCTCGGGTGAGGCGGCCTCAGAAGGTCGCTTCCCAGTCTCATTTACGGCAGTGCTGTTGTCACTTTGGATAGGAAGAATGGTAACACTAGTAGATACAGTGTGGTCTGTCTGTTGCACTGGGGCGTCACTGTCTGAGGGTTGCTTCAGAGCTTGCACAAAGCGAGCGAGGCCAGAGAGATTAGACTGTTTTCTGCCCATGACTTTTGAGCTTTGAGTTGATGCAGATGAGAGAATGGATGATTGTTGCTATATTGTGACCAATACTGAACCGCGCAGCGAGAGAGATACCATGTAAAAGTTAGAAGTAAGGACCTCAAGTACGACGCTGCATGCCACTGCGCGATGGTCAAATTAGACGCCTGTATGTTAGACGCCTCCACGTGGCTGCATCTCAGATGTCAGATTGCGATCTGCTCTGCAGTAGGACGCGACGCTCAAAAGCGAAGGACGAACTCACGTCAGACCACTCTGCATCGAATTGCCCACGTAGGATGGTCATGCCGAAAATGAGCACAGTCCGATTCTGTACAAATTCACATTTTATTCGAGACTGGCGGGGACCATGTATCTCGGGTATGACGTGGAGCGGGATGTCTCCACCTACAGACGACTGGCATATAACCACGGTGAAGTATATGCAAGCCGAAGGACTAGTGCAGCATATCAAATTGAGCTACGTAGTTAAGTACAGTCCGACCTGGAAACAGCATATCTCATACTGAGGTGAATAAACAAGGTCTCGAGTCACGGTGTATAGCTTCGCGTCCATTCCGTGCTGTGCATGAAGCGGCTCAGGTCATAGAAAACTCTGAACTGTATGGTGATAAGGGCATTTCGTGGCCACCACAGAGTTGAACGGTATTCCTCGGGGACCCACAGAACAAGCTCCTCGTGTGGACCTGCTATCCGTCCTGAACGCGAATCGAACGAGAGTATGTCCCGTGAATCGTCGATGCTGCTTCCCTCATATAGAGAACGTGGTTCAAACGAGTGGTCGATCGGTGCGGCCTGGTTGAGACTTGATAGTGACAGGTGCCAGGATGGAGGCAATAGTGCAGGTGACGCCTCATTATACCTCGAGAAAATGGTCTGCAGCCTATTGACCTTGAAAGCGGTCTCCGAGAAACGCTCTTGTGCATCTCCGACAGTCTGTTTCATAAGTCTTCAGGAATTTTACATGTCAATACGAGGGTCACGTTCATTTGCTATGTCCATCACAGCATCGACTTCGACGAGAGCCGCCTTTGGTGGGAGAAACACGTCACTACCGTCTCTCAGAATCTCCAGCACATTCTTCGGCACCAGCTCCCCGTCCTCGTCGGTGACGCTTCAAGTGCCAACACTGGGGTGGCCCAAGAGGACTCCCCCGAGCCATTCGCTCTCCCGCTTGGCTGAGCACCAGCAGACACCGCGTGGTCTGATGCAATTCTGAAAGGTCAGATACAGTGGTCGATCTGTCTCCTGCTGCCCTTGGAAAAGAGGTCGCCTCCATCCTTTTGCTATGGCAGACGAAAGCGGTCGTGCATCGTGGGGTTTCGAGGTACGGTAAAGAGATGGTAAGGCGCTGAGGGAGAGCGGACGATGGTATTGGCTATAGGGATGAAGCTAGGGAAGGGAAGCTTTGAAGCCTATCGAACTCGGTTGGGGCTCCCGCAACATGCTCTTCTGCACTATGATGGAAGAGCTAGGAACAGCACGGATTCACGCCAGTGTGCGAATGCACCCGAGGACTTCAGAAGCAGAGACCCAAAGAAATCGCTGTCTGGCGCAGAAATTTCGTCGTCGAAATGCATGTTACTAGACACCCCGTTCCTAGATAGCTGATCGGCATCCAGACATGATGCATGAAAAGCCTCGAGAGGCCAATCTCCCAGCCGATGGTACGGACAAAAGGGCCCGAAGTCGAGGTTTAGGCCAGTCTGACATCCGGACAGATGAACATGACAGCTTGCTGAGCCTCTCTATAATCTAGACATGATATGCATTAGTGGATGCTGTTCCCGACGCGGACTTGAGGTGCTCTGCGTGAATAAAACAATGCTGCGAGTTCGAACGTCGAGTTGCGCAACAAGAAATTAAAGCGAGCGTGTTTGCGCATTTTGGCCCCAAATTTGAGCGGAACACGAGGAAATTTAGTGGATACACGCCTGACTTGTCCGAAGTCCGGACAAAAAGGCCCGGACACGAACGTCGGCCAGACGCGACTCGGCGAGCAGCACTCACCCGACCTGACTAGACTGTGAACTCATATAACAGATCATTGGTTGACTTTCAGCACCTCGGTCGGTGCTAGACTAAGGTCATCTGGTCTGCTGTATCGTTGTGGTCCTCCAGCCCTCGCGCCACCTCATTGCCATGTCGGAAGAGACGATCACGAAGAGGTTGCATGTCTCGGGTCTCACTCCAGCTATCACCACATCAGACCTCTCGCAACGTCTCGCGTCCTTTGGCACCGTAAAATCTATTGATGGATTTGGAACACTCGACGCTGTTGGTCAGCCACGCAAGTTTGGCTACATCACCATTGAAACAACCAAGTCGAAGCTATCCCGATGTGAGCCCTTCTGTCACTGACAGCTATGGCACTTGGATCTCAACCTTGCCGGATGAGGTATGAACCTCCTCAGTGGTGTAACATGGAAGGGCGCGAAGCTGCGTATTGGTGAAGCGAAGCCTGACTTCCGCGAGCGGTGCGTATCCTGCCACAACCAAAATCTTGCCCCACGCGCTCATCAGATACTCCAGTATTGCACGCGAGCACGAAGTAGATGAAGCCTCAGACAACCAACCACCCAAGAAAAAGCGTCGTCTGCCCCACGGCGTACAAGGCGTCCATGCTCCCGACATGTCTCCTGTAACTCCAGAAAATGCTGCCTCGCGCCCCGGATGGCACGTAACTCCCCTCGGACGCATCGTGCGTCCGATCAGGATACGTCCAGAGCACCCACTCCCTCCGCCTCTCACAACAAGCCAGCCGGCAGCTAAGGCCAAGGGCAAAAAGGCTGATGAGACAAAGAGGAAGAGGAAACGCGCGAAGGACCCGCCGACGCGGGCAAGACGACGGACGATCGACCCACTTAAGTGGGGCTCGACGCATCTCAAGGGTGCGTTCTTGGAGGCGGTTGTGGTCGACCGGCAGAATGCACCGGTTATGCTGGAGACGCAGGACGGGTATGACGAGTCGGACGAGAGCAGTGAGGACGAGAATGAGAGCAATGAGGAGGAGAGTGGAACTGAGCCTCGACTTGCTGACGTCTCAATGAACGAAGCGGAAACTTCTACAGCCGCAACACCTGCACCAGCGTCGGCGAAGCCGGCTCCAGCTCCGAACCCTAAATCCGTGGAGCAGATACCTACGACCGTGCCTTCTGCAAAACTGGCGGTTCAAAATTCCGTCAAGGCACCTGCCCCAACAAGCGTATTGTCTGAAGACCTTATTCAAGAGAAAGAGAAGACTCTGGGACTATTGGCGTCGATATTCGGTGACAAAGGCGATGCCGACTGGGGCGACAAGGAGAGTATCTCTGATGTCGATATGGAGGAGCTTACTTCACGCGACCCAGAGTACGCCAGTGAATCCCACGAGTTGGAGCAAGCGAGCCTCAGTGAAGCCGACGAAGCCGACGTGGAGATAGAAACCGACGTGGAGACAGAAACCGAAGAACAAACCCCTCCGCAACCGGAACGCTTGGAGGAGCAGAGCAAACCTCCACCACACCCAGCACGCGCAACCGGACTCAAGGATCTATTTGCGCCGCGCGAGGAGGATGGTGCGTGTCACGCAAAATTAGAACTGGCTTCTCGCTGACCTGTTGTATTACAGCTGGGTTCTCGTTACTTGGTCATCTCGACCTCGACCTCGAATTGGACGAGGAAGTCGAGCAACAAATCTCCGTACCGGCTCGGGCCGCAGCGGTTCCCCAGGTCCCTGTCTCGGTGTCTGCCACGACGTACCTCCCCGACTTCGATCCCAAGCGCCCCTTCTTCTTCCCACTTCCTCCTGATGAGCGCAACCGGAGCCGCGCGCGCGACGCGCTGGACCCCGCAAACTGGCGCACGTTCTTCTATCGCACAGAGTCCGCAGACGAGATCCGCAAGCGTTGGGAGGAGACGCGGGGAGAGCTCACGAGTGGCTGGAAGCGGCGACACCGCGAGGCGGTCAAGAGCCGGAGAAGAAGAGGGGGAGTTGGCGGAGATGGGGAGTAGGCCGTCGATATCCTCACACATGCGTACACTGTGTAGTTGGCGTGTTCTACGCATGTTGTCATGTTGTCTTCCTTGTAATTCCCGTGGCGCTATAGCGCTCCCAAGATAGCTCAGGTTCGAGTTGGGGAACCCGCGGGTGTGCCTCGCGCCTCTTGAGGACTGTCTTTCACCGACTCTCACCAACGTCGATGAGTGCGTCTCCGAGTCGCCGTTGGGGCCCTATACGGTCGCTGTTGTATCTTGCTCCGCTTCTCGTCGGGATCTCCTACGCTGCACTGAGAGAAAACTATGGCAAGTCTCGGCGTTGATCGCGCATGCGCACATGACGGCACTGGATGCTGACTTGTTTGAATCCGGTTTTTCCAGCATTGCCCGAGCCTGTAGTCGACCCGTAAGCTTCTCCTCTTCCATCTGCCGTACTGCGTCCTGATGCGTGCCGCAGCATCAACCCGATCACTGGTCTGCCGCAGATCTCGGAAGCACGCATCCTCGAGTACTCGAGATATCTTTCGGAGGACATCGGCTACCGCACTGTGGGCACTCGCGAACATGCCCTGGGAGACGAATGGATGGTGCAGCAGGCGGAGGTCATGCGCGCGCAGTGCGAAGAGGCACTCCGTGCACTCCCAGGGCGCAAGCTGCAATGCGAAATATGGCACCAGCGGGGTGACGGATATCATCGGTGCGAGCTCACGGACTTGCGGTAGCCTGGGCAGGTACTGACGTAATTCGACGTGTGGGCCAGATTCGACATCATGGGCAAGAGGCTGTACAAGACATACCGTGACCTCACGAATGTAGTCGTACGCATCTCTGACGGCACGGAGAAGGGAAAGACGCACGCCGTTCTGGTCAATGCCCACGTCGACAGTACATTGCCATCTCCGGGTGCAGCCGACGATGCGCTCGCGGTCGGGATCATGTTGGAGTGTATGAGGGTCCTCGTGAATACGCCGGATTGGGAGCCTACTCATTCTATCGTTTTCTGTGAGTGTTCATCTACATTTCTTCCCTCCCGCGAACCAGAGAGATTGACTGCAGGAGAGTGTTCAACAATGCGGAAGAATCTCTCCAAGACGGCTCGCATCTCTTCTCCACGCAACATCCTATCGCTGACACGTGAGTTGTAATACTTGGAGCGCAAGTTGTAGACTCAGAAAGACTGTAGCATACGAGCTGCTATCAACCTCGAAGGTACTGTGACATCTGCTTCCGAGCATCTGATCGCTCACGCACTTTTTTGCCAGCGGCTGGAACAACTGGGAAGGCTCTGTTGTTCCAAGCTACGTCAGAGCAGATGATACAAACCTATTCTAAAGTCCCGAGGTAAGTCGGGAAGACGAACGACGCGGTGCAATGGCTTGATACACTTCTTCTAGGCCATCCGGCACGATCATTGCGAATGAGGTCTTCAGTTCTGGCATAATTATGTCGGAGTAAGTAAGACAACGTTGTGGCTTTCATATTTCTGACCACTATCGTCAAACAGTACGGACTTCCGGCAATTCGAAGAATATCTGAATGTTACCGGATTAGATGTATGTATCTTTCTCCCGATCCGCAATGGTCACTCACTCATCATGCCGTGCAGATTGCTGTCGTAGGTAATAGCTATTTATACCACACCCGTAAAGTGCGTCTCCGATTGATACATCTCGTGTGCTGCAAAAATGACCAGTATTTAGGACCTCGTGGAGAACATAGAACCGGGCGTTGCCCAGGTATATTCTTAACTCACGATCAACGTATACCATGCCTGACCGACATCTAGAATATGGCAGAAAATACCCTCGCACTGCTTCTCGAGCTCTCGTCCCCTGACTCGGTCTTGCCAACACTCACCGCCGGCTACACCCGCCCGACTACAGTATTCTTCTCCTACTTCGGCTACTTCATCGTCTACTCCTTCCGCACGGCTTCGGCTATGTACACCGCGCTCCTTATCGCGTCGGTAGCATTGATCTACTTCACCTATGTAGATCCCGCCCCTGCGCTTAAGCAGCGCATAAGCCCGATTGTCGAGCAGCTGAAAGGCATCGCAGCGGTGGCTCTTGGGTTTGTAGGAGCAATACTAGGCGCGAACATCGTGGCTTTCCTTATGCGGAACGTACTGGGGAAGGCGCTCAGTTGGTTCTCTGTGGAGATGTCCTGCATTGTCTTATACGGTCCTGCGGCGTTGGCTGGTATGTTCTCATTGTCTGGCCTTTTGTCTAGCATCCTTAGCTGAGCCACTCATTCTAGGTGCCCTCGCATCTCAGCTCCTAATAGGACGTGTTAGGGAGCACACCGTATTCACCTCAATTCTGCTCTTGCAGGCGTTATTGGCAACAGTAGTGCAGTCGCTGGGCATCGGCTCTTCCGCTGCGTTGTTCCTATCAGCCCTACCCCTCTCTATTTCCTTGGTCCTCAACGCATTTGTCACAACTCCTGGAGATGACGTCTCGCTCGTGAGCTACGCGCTTGGCCAATTCACACCTCTGTCCCTCGGCACTCAGATCTTCTGCGGCACTTTGGATGTGTTTGTCCCGCTTGTAAGTATTGCATATGTCCATCCCCTGGTAAATCGCTTAAAGCGTCGTAGACTGGCCGCATGGGAGAAGAGGCACCCGCAGAGCATATCATTGCATCCATCGTGGCCTTCTCAGGGGCATATGCTGTCCCTCTCGTACTGCCCTTCGTACATCGCTTCGGCCGCGCTGTGCTCATTCGTTCAGTAGTGCTCATGACCATACTCACTGCGGTTGTCATGGCAGTCTTCTCCCTGAGATCGCCGTTCGACAACATGCATCAGAAGCGAATGTATGTCCTCCATATGGAGAACGTGAGTTCGAATGCAGCCTATTATTTTGGCAGTCTGGCGCTGACGGTTTGCTTTCCCTCCCAGACCACAAGTCTAGAGCAGCATCTGCACGTCGCGTCGGCTGATGGGGCCCCTGGGTTTGACGAGCTGGCCAAGAGCATAGCACAACGGTTCAGCATTCCCGGAATAGAGGCGAAGTCAGTGGTTATGGACGAATGGAATGGCGACTGGGATATTTTGTATCCTTTCTCCTCGGTGCGTACTTCGTATAATCGCTCATATAACTCCTCTGACATATGAATTAAGTTCTTGACACCTTACAAGTTCGAGATGCCGTTGAAGCCCGAGTATCTTGACCCTCTTGATCAGACCTTCAAGGTGTCTGCAGCGAACGATACCATTGATTGGGCTGCGGGCACACGTTCTCTGACTCTGGTTGTTGAGCATCCTGGCGTCATCTGGACTAGTACGTCCACTGGTTCTTCCGTGGATGATTTTAACTTGACTTCGCCATCCAGCCATCGCCTTTGATGCGCACGTTCTGAAGTGGACGCTCGATAGGAACCCGCCGGACGGCTTCGCACGACACCACGTCAAGGAGGCATCATTCTATGGACACGACCGCTGGTCCATGGATGTCGTCATAAAGCTCCCAGAAGGTTCAGATGCACCGGAGGCTCCGAAGTTGAGGGTGAACTTCGTCGGGGTGCACGAAAAGGCTATGTGGCCAGGCAAGAAAGCGGAGAAAGAGGCCGGGGGGCACGTGATGCGGCTGTTCGAGGAGTTCGACAATTGGATCGCGGATTATACGGGAGATACGGTCGACGTTATGCTCCTTGGTTGTGTGGGAGGAGTCGCAGATGTTTGAATCCCGGAACGGTAGATCTTGCGTATGTACGCCGATATCGGTGTGTCATGTCTTACTACTTGATACAATATATCACGTTATCACATCTAGGGCCAGTGATTAGGAATATGGTGAACCTGCTGGAGCATAGATCTCGTATCCAGGAATTCATCATCCAGGCACTCACTCTCTTCCGACGATATAAATCAATCCTCACCCACTTCGCCGACATAAGTGCCTATGCTCGACAAACCAAAGATCTGGCTTTCTCAACACTAGAGCTGCATGACAGCTTCATCTCCACACACGAGTGACGTATGACGACGCAGAAGTCGTCTCTTCACGAAAAGTCCACAAATGTTTCCTCAAAAATTTCTTCTTCTTCTAATCCTCGTTTATTGTCCTTAAGGGCGGAGCCCTATGGTAGACAGTACATGCGGTATCTATCGGTTTGGTAAAAGACCTGCGCTGCTCGAATGTGCAGTAGATCGTGTGGTAAGACACGAGCTGTGGGGTGTAGCTAGGGGTGGGAGTAGGGAGGAGTTAGTACAGTATAATATGGGATTAATATAAAGTAATTGTTGGCGGCGAAGATATGTATTGTGTGGGTGATATGTGCAGGACAACAAACGAGGACTCAAAAATTTCATCTCGGGCTTGCCTTGTGCATCGTCCTCCATTCGTGCAAGACAATCATGTACTATAGTTCATTCGAATCCGGGATCACTGCACATATCATGAAGTACAGGAGATGACAATATGATGGTAATTATGCTACACCCAAATATCATAGAAAATCAATGAAACAGGCACACGAAGCCTACACATCATGCTAATTGTGCTCTGTTCCGGAGGAACTGCTTCCGGCGAGGTCTAAGCAGTGTGTTGACCCGGGCGCGAGCTCAGTGGGCTTGATCTTGACGTCGTGTGTAGCACATACAATGTTGGCTTCATCATCTTCAGGTGTTGCGATATCGGGAGAAGTACTGTCGTAGATAAGAGCAGGAGATTCCGAAGATCACTGTCGCTCCGCTCGAGGCAGGTACGCATCGTCGAGGCTCGTTACCGTGGTGTACAGAGCAGCTCGCAGGACTTCAACAGAGTCCCCTCCAGATTGCGCGAGGGCGAGTTCAAATGAGAGGCAGGGCCTAAGAAGGTCCGCCGAAGGCAAGCTGCAATGCAAGAGTTAGATGCAGTGTTAGCAGAACCGCGCTCGCACTTACTGGTTGGCTCCTGTGTTGGGTCCGAGCTGCAAGTGTCGACCCCTACACTCTGCTGCTGCACAATGAACAGCGAAGCTGCAGAGGCCTTCTGGAATAATCGCTCTCAGCTCAAGCCCAGGATGTTCCAAATGGGTGCCACTCACCTCGCGTCGTTCGAGCTCATGCCTTCAGCGAATACACAAGTCTCTAGTGAGAACACTGATGCCTTGCTTAATGCGGTCGCGCCAGACTTCGTCTTGCTGGTGAGATCTGCAGTGATCCGACTCGACTGCGTGCATAGGAGCCATGCAGCCTCGACTTCAGATGGTGAGCTATCGAGGCGCATCCTTAGGCTGTCGCGTTGGTGTTGGTGGTGTCAAGGTGCGACTGGAGGTCGTCATGCTCGGTCTGAGCGGTATCGAGGCGCACTTGTACATCGTCACAGCGGGAGTGCAGGGCCACGATAACCACGATGGCCAGCCGAAGTACCCAGCAATGCATAAAAGAGAACCCAAAGCGCGAACTAGAACACCGAGGGGATCATGCAGTAGAATATCCACTTCAGGTTCTCAGCTGATAGCAAGAGTCACAGGACCGGCCAGAGTACGAACACCGGCACGATTCATGAAGACAAGATATATAAAACACGGAGGTATGTTGGCCAGATGCCAGACAACGGGACGCATGTTCAACAGTTGCTTCGAGATTCCGGATGTGACGGCGAGCGATGATGAGGAAGAGTCGGCACGAACGTTGTTCACTTCAACTTCGACGCGTCGCTGTCACGTGACAGGAGCACAACACAAGCGCCGTCATTCTGCAGAGTCCAGTGTCCTTTAAGCTTGCTCTGGTTTGCTCTGGTGTACAGTGTACACTAGTGTGCACCACCGAGACATACTTACGCTGGCTTTCAGCTCAAATACCACCCTCAATTTGACGGGTGTTTTAATCGTCCATTGACGGTGGATAGTCTATTTACTTGACTACTTACCATATTTTGACTAACGTTAGGACTCAGGTCCAGGTCCAGGGAGCTTGACCCTAGATAATGACCTCGACTTATCAATCGTCAGGAGGCCAGGGCGAGACCATGTGCAGTAAACCTGACTGCGTATCTGTGTGCAGGGTTGGTGCTCCGATTGAGCATCTTCCGGATGAAATCTTGCACGAAATCATGCATCTCGTTATGGTCTCCCCGTGTTACTTGGAATCGAAGTCACCATGGAATTGGCTCGCCGTATCGCAAGTATGTCGCTACTGGAGACAACTATCCCTCGCATCTCCGCAACTTTGGAGGCACATAGATATCAATATCTGCTGGATTCCAATTTTGTTGCGCCAGGTACTGGAGCGCTCGCAGAACATGAGCCTGCAATTACACTTCAAAGGACCGATATGGAGGGACGATATAGAGACGTTGGCCTGGATGGCTGCACAGCAATCTTCTCGGATAGAGGATTTAGTCATAGAGGACTTCCACTCGACGCATGCGAAGATGATCATCGATAACTTTGCATCCAACCCAGCGCCCTTGCTACGAAGACTCAAGCTTACGACGGTATTCGACGGCACCAGCCATATCCGTATCTTCGATTACGAGATGCCTGCGCTGCGCAGCATCTATCTCTACGGCCTCACAATGCCCTGGTGTTCCTATCGGAACATGACAGAGCTGGAAATTCACCGCCAACCCTCGCTGACGGCTAGCCTCCTCATGGCGACTCTACACCTTTCCCCCGAGCTCCGACTGCTGGCTCTCACGCTTAATGGGCCGCTTGTGCGTGACATAGGTCCCGCCAGTCCGGATTTTCGGAGGACGCCCATTGAACTCCCTCACCTTCAAGACCTCTTCCTCGCGTCGTCTGTACACGAAGACGTGTACTATATCCTCTCATAAATATCCTTTCCTTCCTTGGCTGCCGTGTGTCTCGTCCACCAGAGGCGCCGCGATGCGGGGTCTATCGATGTCACAGCAGACTGCCCTTCCCTTCAACAGAAGATCGCGCAAATCGAACAACTAGCCTTCGACGTGCATTACACCTTTCCCGCCACGACCATCTCTCTCCGCTCGGAGGCTCAACGGTTTGAAATGAAGTGGGCGTGGCATAACGACAATATTGATCCTCCGGACGCGAACGTCCTTTCGAATATCGCTTTTGCTGCTGTACCGTTTCCCAACCTGCGCCGGCTATCCATCACGCATAGTGCGAGCCATGTTCCTGTGGGATACTGGGAATGGGTTGAGACGATCGTCCCTATCAATGTGGTCGCACTTACGGTCAATGTGCTGCATGCGCCTGGCTTTGACCTGTTCGGAGCGATGCGCGTACACGCCAGCGGCAGCGAGCCGCATGATCTGTCGGGGCCAAAGTTATGGTGGATGTGCAACCTCGACCAGCTGGAAATCGTAAATCTCGGCATCGAGCGACCCAACTGGTTCAAGGAGGAGGGTTACAGGAATGTCCTGAACAACATCATCAGGTGTCTCAAGGATAGATCGGAGCAGGGATCTCGGGTGACTTCTCTGTGGCTCCATCGGAAGGCCGAAGAACCTCCCGAGAGGGATTGGGTGCCCCAGTTACTACAGCAGTTGCGCGAGCATAAGCCAGTAAATGTCGTCAACACTCGGACTTGGGATGCATCGGGCGGATATGACGACGAGCAGGTTCGACTGGTAGAAGACGAACCGTTCTTGGTGGATCCGCCCGGTGATACAGGCATAGATGATATGGCTAGCGATGCAATCTAAGATACCACGCAAACCGATGCGTAAACCGATGGCGGGCTGCCTAGCTCATAGCTACGTTTGTCTTAGGGTCCTCTCTTCCCTGTTAGCTTATAGAGGATGAGTTTTACTCGAAAATTCTTACGGATGATTCGCATGTTAAACTCGTCGGGTGGATTTGCAGACGATGCAGGACGATTGAACTCATGTGATTGGTCCACTATATGCGACAAACATGGGCAATGCGACTCCTGATGCACCGGAAGACGGTATCGCTCTACAAAGCGACTGAGGCTACCTAGCTCCTAGGTGTGTTCGTTTTAGCGTCCACTAGGGAAAATGTAAAACGTAAGACATAGTGCAATGCAACGGTAGTCCACCATGTAACATGCATCAACGAGGCCCTTCACTCATCAGCCATCGGTCCCGTCCCCCGACCGCTCGCGCCGCCCATTGTCCATGAGGCCGCTGAAGACGCTATGGTCGTCCTCGTCATTGTAGTCGCTCCCGCTCGCGCCCGTGCCGTCGTCCTCGCGGGAGCGCTTGTGCGCCGGCGAGAGCCCCTCGCTGCCGGACGACGGCGGGACGGCAAAGCTGCCGACGGAGCGTGTGCTGCTGATGCTGGTGGACGCGGGCCGTGTGTGCGCGTGCACGGAGAGCGGGAGCACGAGCCCGCCGGGCACGGAGCCTGACTGTGCGGAGGTCGGCAGGAAGTCGAACCAATTGTTGTCAGCACTCGCCTGCGATGCGGGGGCTGGCCGTCCGGAGCGCATACATCGGGCGGGCGGGGTGTGTCCGTGTGCAGAGTGGGGAAGGAAGTGGAGCAGGAGTAAGGAGGAGGAGTGAGAAGGGAGAATGAGGCGCGGAGCGGAGGGGCCGTGAGAGCGCGGGTAAGAGCGCGCCGGGGGAGAGCTATGCGGTAGACGTACCGTTCTCATGTTGGGTCTGGGTCTGCTGGACGTGCACCGGCCAGGAGAAGGACGAGAGGTGCCCGTCAGACGGCGGGTGGTGCGTGCCAGCTGGCTCCGTGGGCGTGTTGAGCAGCTCGACGAACCAGTTTGTTGACGTCCCGTGCTGCGACGCCTGTGGCCGGCCCTGGTGTGGGAAGCCACCCTGGTTCTGCTGCTGTTGTGGATATGAGGACGAGGACTGGGGTGAGAAGGCAACGGAGCGCAGAGTGGGAGGATTTAGCGGGCGTGGGGGGTCAAACGGCGCTTGCGGGAAAAACGCCGGCTGCGAGCTCGTGGCGCTATGCACATTCGAGACGGAGCCGGGACCGTTATACAATGCGCTCAATGATGGATGAGAATGGGCGTGCGTGACGGGCGGGACATTGGTCCCGTATTGGCTCATGTCCACATCTAGCCGAAATGAGTACGGGCTCGACTGGTTCCCGAAACCAGCCGGTGCAGAATGCGGTCCAAGTACATCGGGACTGCCGATGTTGGGTGCCAGCCGTGGTCTCTTGTTCGCGATAGATACCGTGCCCCGCATGCTAGATGAAGTGTTGTGGCGTTCGCCAGATATCGGGATGGACGATGAAGACGCGCCGGGAACGATAGGCGACAAACGAGCTTCGCGATAGTCGAGCTGCACGAAATATGGCATGTTAAATTGGTGGGCGGACGTATGGCATTACGGGCATAGACTGACCTCTACCGAGTCGTGACTTTGCTGACCTGCCGGCCGGATAGGGATAGAGCCACTGCCATTGCCTTCGACCTTGACCTTGCCGGACTTGAGACTGTCACGACGTTTCGCTTGCCCGTTGCCTTCATCATCATCAATATCCTCGTCGTCGTCCACAGCCTCCTCTACTTTGGTGTTGTTAAAGTCGGCGGGTCCGCGGGTGTCTTTCTCGCCGTCGAACTAGAGATGATGTGAGAGCAGCTCTCGCGCCATGGCAGCCGACGTACCCGCAGGTGCCGCTGCACCATGCTGTGGACATCGGTAGAGCAATATTGATAGAGCTTGACATGGTGACCGGGGCGCTCTTCTGCCAAAAATAGCACGTTAGCGCGGGGGTCGCGGGGAGCAACGACGAGCGACGCACCGAAGATGATGACGGCGACGTCGACGGAGCAGAGGACACCGAGCTCATAGGCCTTTTTGAAGAGACCGTTCTTGCGCTGAAGCCGAGGAGCGGGGGGCAGGTGATACCATGTATAGGTCGATGCCAAGCCTTTCTGGACAAAAATAGAGACTGACCTTCAAAAAAGTGACAGAACGGTTGCGTTCGTGCTATGTATGGATAAGAAAGAATAATAAGCGAGCTGTAATTAGAGGGCACAGGAAGCGGCTGGGGAACGTCTGCTTGGGCCGCAGGGACTGCTATTATAGGAGGAATCGAGCGCACTTACGGTAATCGGCTGGATCTCGATTTTTCGCCTGCCCATCGCGTCGAGTGACTGGAGGTTGGGGGCGGTGTGTGCAGCGGCGTGTGCGCGGTGCACCGAGGGGAGGGGGAGGGGGGAAGACAGAGGGTGGGGGCCTTGAAACCTGCACTCTAAGTGGACTTCGGCTGCCTATCACAACCACTCGCGCCGGTCGTCTGGAATGCACAACAACCGCAAACGCCGTTCCCGGAACTCCATCCCCGCCAGTCCCAGCCGCCAATTGCACCCGTTTCTCTTCTCCGCAGCACGACCCCTTCGTCAGCCTTGTCCTCCCATGTCACGCAGTGCACCCCGGGAACGGCCAACGCCAGTCGGCGCGGCCAAGCAGCGGCCAACGCCAGTCAGCGCGGCCAAGCGGCCAGCCAACCGCAGCCCAGGCCCCGCCCCGCACGCCCAACGCCAGTGTGCGCTCCGGACGATACCCCTTGGCCGAGGGTCCTGCGAGACCCACATGCATCTCTGCCTTCGTCGCTTCCCACTCAGCGTCTCTGTGCCTTGCACACCCATCTGCTTCTTCCTCGCGATCTCAGGTCTGCTGACCGGTCTCCTCATCTCTTCTCACAGCTCATCCTCGAGATCTCTGCCATCTAGCCCCATCGCCCGCCCGTGTGCCACTTGTGCCCAATGCGCGCCGCTTAGATCAGGTGGTGCAGCATGCAGCAGATCGATTGCCGTCTGCACCTCCGTCCTTGTCGTTTGGGCGTGTCTATGCACGAACGCTTATAGCAAGCTGTCGCACTTGCTCGCCGCTGAGTGACATGCCCAGCCGTCAGGCCTGTGAACAGTGGAGTGCGCGACGGCTGCGCAGCTTGTTGATCTGCGTCTGCATCTGCTCACCGTGATCCTCCAGCGGCCATCTGCACGACCCGGGCCACCACCGTCCGCTGCAAACAGGCGTCTGCACTGTCCTCTCGTCCGGCCCGCGTCCGCATGCCGGGGCGGCACGACATACATCCCGCGGCACGCGTCGGCATTATCAAACGTCTTCGGCCGTGTCCCTGATCGAGGGCGCGATCGCGATAGCGCTCGTACTGAATTTCTCCTTTTGGATATGTTTCGGCGGCCGCAGCACCTGAAACAAAACAAGTCGTCGGCGTTGCAGCTCCTTGCCCCCACTCGGCTTGCGTTCGCTCGAACTCTTCGCTTGACTGCGCCTGTCTCGCCTTTGGGACTGCATATCCGAGAGCCTTCTGATCCGAACTCTTTGCATTTGCGCTGTCATCGGAATTGTTATAACCTCGCGGTCGAATTTCCAAACTCTGCCTTCTCCGAACACGCAATCCTCCCTAGCCAAGCGCTTTTTCATAAAGTGAAAGCATCTCGTCTCCGGCATGCTGACTGCCTACTGATTCCCCATGCGCTCGCTCCTGGCTTGTCTCCTTGGTACTGGTTTGTAAATTTCCTCGGTGATCAACCCTAGCCCTCCGAGATTTCACCTGGCACTGCGCTTTCGATAACGTGTAGCTCAAGACTTCTGTACTCCACGATAGCATCATGGCCCTTCAACCCTCTTTGTCAGGCTGTTGTCATAACCTCTCCGATCGGGCGCCGGCATGTGATTTTTCTGTGTCCCTTCTCGCGCTGCATGTTCGCGGTACAACGCACACTCAAGTAACCGACTCCCTCTTTTCACAGCATTCACGCAGACCTGCAGATGGCTGTACCATACATTCCGAATATCAGCCTCACACGATGACGCCACTTACATCTTCTCCCATGTGCAGCCAGCTGCGCTCCCGCCTCCGGCGGCACGCTAGAGAATTGCTTGCGGGTGCGCAGGCGGCAGACACGCCTCTATGGATGGCCGCCTCTCCGGAGACAAGAGCGCCTGATTCCTATCCGAGTACCTCCAACACTGGTCGTTCTCAGGATTGCGGAGTCGGACGCCCGCTGGTAGTCCTGCCCGATGCGCCCTGTAGCGCGCGCGCACGTCCAGGAGCCTTCGCGCATTTGTAAAGCCTCAGGGTCCGCTGACCGCCTCGACCTCCATCACACGTACATCTTCCTGCGCAGCATTCTTGTGCTCGCGCCCTTCTCTCGCCTTCCTCGGATAGCGGACGTTCCGCTGGTTCGGACTATCGATCTGTGGCAAGCTTATCGGCCGATTCTTGGGCATTACCTAGAATAAATCCCGCCAGAATCCTCGCTTCACTTCCGCCGGGATGCATATACAGCCAGCGAGCCCATTGCAGTGCTCTCCCGCACCATCCTGCTCGGAGTCGGCACGCACGACGCTTCCCCGCGTCGCCGCAAGATCCCTCTGCCGTGCGCCATCTCCCAGGACTTCGCAGCGCACCGAACGCCCGCGCATGCATTGTCGCTGCGGCTCTCACCACCGCGGAGCTTACGCGGCAGCCCTTGCTTGGCATGGGATGCGCGCATGCTGCCGCATGGGCCCGCACGCTTCGTGGATTCTGCGGTGGGCGAGGATCGAGATGGGCCGCGCCGTGCGGGACGGGCGTGGGAGTGCGATCGGGAGAAGCCCTCGCTGGGTTCGCAAGGGGGCGTGGACCAGCGGAAAGCTTATTTACTGCTGGGTGCCAGATGTGGTGAGACTCCGTGTAGCCATGAATGGGCAACTAGAAACAGGAGACGCGGGGGGAGACCTTGTGTTTGCGCGTCAATAGAGTAAGCACAGCGGAGATCGTCCTTAAGTAGACATCTGAAGGCTCGTTGCTACCTGAAGGCTCGTTGATACAAAGACATTTTCGGTGAAGATACCCCATTTCCGAGTACCGTCTGCATATTAGTATGCACGACTGCGTCGCTGGTCTAGAGGAGGATTTATTTTGTGGCAATGGGATCGCATCAGCGTGGTGTCACGCACATTTCGATTGAGGGTAACCGGTTGCATACCAGTAAATGGGTACTGAAAATTGGCCGAATTGTACTCTCAAAGACTGGAGTTACTTGTCTACTACAGGGCGAGGACCTCAGGGTAATAAACGAGGAACAAAAAGCTAGAACTAGAAATACCACGTACGAAATACAGAACACAAAAACTGAATAATGGATGAAATGGTAAATGTCGACGGACTGCTGTCCGATTGAGGATGCGAGGTGCAAGGGCTTCGTCCAGAGGACAAGTAAATGATGTCGACTGTTGAGTCATCAATGAACGCAGTCCTGCTGAAAAAACGGATGCATTGCATTTCTGCGGCACAGTGTACGCGGAAACCTCTGAAGGAAGCTCATGTCCTGTGAAATCCTTGGGTAGTTAGTCACATATATCAGATTCAAAGCCTATCGTGATCTGAGCTGTGGTCAGGGAAAAATGGGGTGCGAAGTGATTTGAACGAGATAGAGTCACTTGTCCAGGCCCCCTGATCGACGAGCCCTGCGTCGAGTCATATAACCACATAGAGAGCAGGCGTTCTACCGCGATAACTGCACCGGCAGCAGTATAATCCGCGGAGCTTCGCACGCACAGAGCGCGAGGCAGGGGGCTTCGACACTCCAGAGTTCCTCCTAAGTGCGTGGGGGCGCACAGGATCCGGACACCTGGCCGGGTACATTGTCCGGACGTATTCGAGCAGTTTGTGCGGACGAGATGCTCCCGCGCGCGCTGCGCAGTGTATCGGAGCCTTGACGTATGAATCCGAAGATTGGGAGAGGAGCGCGGCGGCATTCACGACATATCCCCGCTGGGAAGGATGTGTAAATCCACTGTGGGGGGATCACCTCATCCACAGCGGCTTAACATGTTCCGGACGGAGGTCCCGTCTCCTCCGAGCCAAGCAGAATTTGGGCATTCGATTGCTTCGCGCTCCCATGGTGAGCGGTCGGATCGTTGTCGCCCGGTGCGGCGGTCACATCGTAACCTTGTCGCGCGAGGTGATGTGAACACAACGAGACCTTTGTGGGGAAGCGGTGGCCAGTATAAAGCCTCGGGCGTGCGGTAGTGCTTGGCTACGTCGCAGCCACGGTGTAGAGGTGTCCTCCACTGCGTACCAAGCGCATGTCCGGAGAGAAAGGGTATGGAAGAGCCGCAGGAGGAGAAAGGGGGCTGTATGGTGCGGAGGTCAGGAGCCCGAGATAACCCGAATGGGAAAGAAACGAGTCAGCAGTACATCGAGCGTCAGCAGAGATGAAAGACACGTTACCGAAACATCGATTCGTACTTTTGGCGCTTGTACTACGGCCCGTACTCCAAGTGAAGTTGTACTGGATAGTCCGGAGAACACATTAACAAGTGACAATACGACACAGCATGCTTGGAGTGAGAAGGCATTGCTGTCGTGTGCTCCGCGCTCCTGTATGCACTATAGGCCGCGGTGCCACATTCGGCATGTTCAAAACGACCGTGACGGTGACTTCTCGAGTAGATAATTGCATCTTGATACGTGTTTGTAGAGAACTTGGACAGATGTGTAGAAGCAGGTAGTAGCGGTGATACTCGGTACGACGCTGTCGGCAGGAGAGCAGACTCGAGGGTGTCTCGATGGTGTAACGGCACTCCCTCTGCCACGAGAGCCTGAGAATCCACTTTAGCATATATGAAAGTCTCGCCCCGTACCGTGAACTCTACGCTAAGTTTCCGCATAGACGTACATGGCACTTCCATGCAGGAGACTTCTTGTTTCTGCCTTCATTGCATGATCCTACCGAAGCACAATGATTTGGAACAGCCCCTAAGGCATCCTCAGAAACTGGTGCTTCTTGCACGGGAGGGACTCTTGTTTTCACTGGGAAAGGCATTCCGGGACGGAAGCCCGTCCACCAGGTGCGCACGTACCGCAGTGGGAGGCACAACGTGCGAATTAGCGGACAGATACACCATAGAATGGCTTGCCTTCGTGTACAAGATATGCTATACATCCATGAACCGGGAATGAGAATGATGGCGGCGACTGGCGGCCACAGCAGAAATGCATGATGACACGGCTGACGGCGCTGAGCAGACGCGATTGCAACGCGAGAAAATGACATCTAACAGTCAAATTCACTCATCCGTTGCGCAGTTCTTGACATATGCATAGAAGCAGACGGCAGACGGATGGGGCCCGCTGTATGTGAGAGATTTATCAGCACCGCCTCCCAGGAGAATGGAAATGACTGCGCATCGTGGAAACTGTACTCGAGGACGCCATTGAAGGCCGACGTCTTGCAACAGATGATGAGCATAGTATCACCACAGAAAAGAAGGCTGTCAACAATAAGTATCTCCTGATTGTGATTTCGGGCTCGTGAGTCCAACATTGTACAGATGTCGCGCGTCGACCGGGGGATGAAGTTGAATTACTACATCTGGCATACCTCTGAATGCTTCCTCAGCGCTATTCATCGTTTCTCACGAACAATGAAATCAAACTCACTCCCTTGCCACATGTGACTGATAGGCCAGCTTTGGAGGGGCGCATTTCGACACATAAGAACTTGGATGGGTTTTATTGTAAAGCACATTCGGAAGTGCCTGCAATGGCCGGGTCGCTTACCGGTCGACAATTTATATCCGGCCGGTGCGTGTAGGCAGCTCTAGACATTGAACTTGGCTAGAATTGGCTTCAAACTCTCAGTTACCTTCCATGGTTATCGCCTGCGCATAGATAGCCCCCTTCCATCAATTTATATCATGCTCAGTACTGAAGATGCACATGAGTTCTTGCCAGCTTGATCTCACAGGATACCCATCTTGATCAACATGGGTCCACGTACAGGGCCGCTGAGATCCAGGCAGATCTGATGTGCAATGCCTTTAGGTGGATATCCGCCTGAGATAACGCTGATTGCGCGGTCGATGTCCACACGGACGGTACTTGTACCACGAAGGGATTGCGCGTTATCGCAAGGACTTCGAGTCGATGTAGCAAACGTGGCGGAGCTTCAGAACATAGAATTGACTCCGACGCGTGCTGTACGTGTAAAGTTGTAAACCCCCCCCTTTCCTTCTTTATCGTGATCGTCCTCTACGCCTCCAATAGATCACATAAAGGTCAACCTACGGAAGACTGCCTTTTCTTGCCTCTATCGGCGATAGCTTCCATGAGTACGTTCATGATCCTTCTACAAAGCATGCAGACGAAGGTTCTTCAACAAATGTTACTCAAAGAGCATTGAGCGTAGTAATCAATGAGACACCATCTGGGCGATAAGGGCTAGATGGTGACGATAAATGGAGTGATGCCACTATGATTTAAGTAATGCCACATTAAGGTGGCAGATTACACATGAGTAAACCTTGTTACTTCTACAATTCATTGAATATCGATACAGTCAAGCGTGCCATGATGAGTCCTTCACCGAGCCCCAAACCAACCAAAGCGTCCCTAGGAAGGCGATGAGTATGCATACATTCTACAGATGGTGACGAGATGGGATTCACTCACTCCTTGGGACGTCGCATTCGTAGGATTTGGCGCACCGGTACCGGGAGCCGCTCCATCCGCCGAGAATGCGGGCGGGGGTCTATCAGCCCACGGATTTTGCCTGTCAGGCGCAGTGTTTGCGTTTTGAATGTATGCTGCAGGCGGCGGCTCGACATACAGAGCGGGCATGGCCAACCGCGCCGTATTCTCTGCCCATGGGTTCGTCCCCGGAAGCGACTGCTGCGTGCCCGCTGCTCGCGGGTGCTGGTACAAGAAGGGGTTATTCGCCGCTGGGACCGGGGCATCGCCAGTTGCACTAGGCTGCTCATCCATCGCCGCTTTGCCAGGATACGGTGGCGGGGGTGGTGGCGTGCCCGGGGGTGGCGGATAGTGGTCCGGCATGTCCAAGCCAGATCCCGCGCGGCCTGCCCAGTAGCTAGGCAGCCCACTTGAGTTGCTGGCGTTGTAGGCGAGCGCAGCAGGTGCGGCGGCCGAAGCCGTGCGGAGGCGCTGTGAGCGGCGGAGATAGAACATGCGGAAGACGAGTAGCAGGATGAAGAAAAGGACAACAGCTAAACGAGACAGATAAATGTCAATACATCGCTTTAAGGGGGTTATGGCTTGTCTAACAACATACTAATGACTATGCCCGCTGCAACATGCGCTGGGCCGCTTGAACCGCCCCAGTCGTTCTGAGCAGATGCGGATAGCGCAAGTGAGAGCAGGACTAAACATCGTGAGCGGCTTGGTACGTGAGGATGTAAAGACGTCATAGCAGCAAAAATAGAGCAGTCGTGCGAGATCAATACAGTTCGTGCAGTGAAACGATTCAGCAGATCTAAAGGAAAGGAGTGAAAAGTGGGCGGTGGTTATAGCAGAAGGTGTGGAGGGCGGGACTAAAGGGCGGATGTTTGTCAGACATAGCCCTCGGAGACTCCAGAGCAAAGGCCCTCCAGCCCGCGTCGGCCGGCGAGACGAAAGGCCCCAGCCGCGCCTCGGCAGGAGTCGGCTCGCGCTAGTCACACACACACGCACGTGGTATGACGCATGCTGTCACGTCACATACCCGTCGTCCGGGTTTGGTTCCGACCGATCGTGCAATGGATGACAATGTTTTCAGTCTGAGCACCACTCACTGAGTCTCCGAAAGATGCAGCCTGCAGGCGACTTTAAATCATAACTTGTCTGTGGGCGACTTTCTCGGGCCTTGCCAATTCTGACGTTGGCGATGCCGTGGACTAGCTGGCTTTCAATTAGCTCCAATCATGAGTCACATGCACGCATGCACTCCGCATGCCTCTCGGAAGCAGAAATCAAGTTGGTGGTCTACATCCTGCAGAGCATTCCGTCATAGGGCCCACTCCATGAGTCCCGCATACAAGACATGAAACGTCCGACACCCGCTTATATTGCATTTGTTACACCTTTGCGTGCCCCGCTCCCTCAACTGAGCCTTTGATTTTGCTCGTCTGCTATTAAATACCATAAAGGCTTTCCCGAGTCATCCCGATGTATAGCGGAAGCGTTGGCCGTGCAGCGCTTCTAGCTGCGCTCGTGCTCACCGCGCAGGCGCAGAGCACCTTCAGACACCGAACTACGCGGCTTGCAGGAGGTGCCATCGCCGGGGTAGTAATCGGTCTGTCTCTCCCGCGTCCTGTCACGACGGTACTCTTTTGGCTGACCGAATATTCCCGCAGGCTGCGTGGCGTTCGCACTTCTGTTCTGCATCTGCTGCATGTTCCTGCTCCGTCGGCGTCGGATCGCGAGGAACGGTGGTGGTGGGACAGGAGGATTCATGCCCTTCGGTCGCCAATTCGCTGCCGGGCCTGCTGCCGGGTACAACGGTGCTGGCGGATATAATGGCAATCCAGAGGCTGGCTATGGCGCCCCATCCGGGGCTGGGGTTGGCGCTGGGCCAGAGACTGGCTACGCCACAGGCCCGGGAATCGCGGGCGAGAGTACGTTTGGTAGGTATGGAGGAGCTGGAAATGCTGCACCAGCTGGTGGTTATGCTCCAGTAAGCGCCAACATTAATAGTCACCACTTGGAGTGCAACTGATGCCGTGCTTCAGCCCCCAGGTCCACCCCCTGCTGCCCATACCAAGGTCTGAAAGGAAGCGAATGGTGTATTCATATACGTACGACACCGCTTTGTAATGTTTTTCTCCTCTTTATTTTGTCGAACTGGAACGTTGCTATCATATACACGTTGTAACTGTAGACACGCTGATGCACCAGACCCGGATGTTGTCCTTTAGTAAATAATATAGAGCTCTTGTTTGTGTGTAAAAACGGACAGCTGCTTTTCAAATATTACCACGCCCATTTTGGGGCCAGCATCTGGCCCTGGACCATTGGGTATCATGCTGAACGGTGACCACCCGTTCAGAGTCCGCAGGTACAAGGGCCGTAAGGCTGTGTCGTTAGTGCGGCGTACTAGAGCGTACTAGTGGTGATGCACGTGCACGTGATAGACGCGCGTTGTCTTCGCGGAGTTAATTGCCACACCGGCTCACCAAGCTTGAAACTAGTATTGGAAGTTTGCTCTCTCATAATAGTCAACGGGTTGCTTGAATGGAAGAGGTTCCTATCAATGTGTAGAAGGGGGTCCCAGAGTGATATGTACATGCAAAGAGGGCTCTCCGAAGGAGGATCCTGGATTTACCAACTTCAACGCGGCCGGTCTCAACCAGTGGATGATCACGATAACCTATCGCACCGTAATGGGCGGGGTATGCAACTTGCTACACAATTTTTCATCATAGATCAAAATCACTTACCAAGATCACCACGTGTACAGACACATCAACGCGAGGCTGACTGACGTTCAGTGCTGCTGCGACATTTCCTCCTGAGTCGAGGATGCTTCAAGTTGGCTGAATGCATTCGCAAGAATCACGGGATTGAAAAATCAGGAGAATTCTAATCATTAGCTGTGAGGCTCCAGACGAAGGGATGCAGTAGCTTGGCGTACCCGAAGATAGCGATTCTAGATTATTTTAATATTTGGCAGTCGGGACGGCTCGTACTGCGCGTCGGAGTTGTCCGGATGCTTGCTCAATTCTGCAACGACCACTGTCCATTAAGCATGTACCCCAGACCAACAGCACTCTCAAATCATGAAAATTACCCAACTGACATGCTCCGAAGGCACATTGTGCTGCGATACACTCAGAATCGATCTATGCTTGTTGATATCATCATCGTAATACAAGATGTCTTGGGAAACGGGCTCAGATAAAATGTGGCGAACCTGCTATTGATTGGCTGCCCGCGGCTTAAGCCTGGTTTCAGGCAAGTGGGGATGGAACAGGGGGAATACTGGGTTACCGGATTTAAGCTGGCCTCAAACTTCTATATCCAGCAGAACTCGCCCATAATCTGATGAAACATGGTAATGAATTCGGCTAGCTGTCTCCGTCGGACTTCGTCCGCTTCATGTGCGCTCCAACGCCGATCGTTCTCGCACGGTGGCGGCCCTCCTGTACGTCCATCGACGCGGACGTCGGGCAGGCGCGCTGGACCGCCGTCCGATTCAAACTAGACTCTGCACTCAGGGAACAGCATCTGTCGGCAGTCTTGTACTTGGAGCTCTGAAGAGTGAACATACATCAGGAAAAAATAACTTATCTACCAGTGCTACAGGGTACTACATAGGGCTACCGTAGGACCGAGTAGCCCTGGTAGATAAGTCTTTTTTTCCTGATGTAGTTAAAGGCCGCTGCAGTCGATGATCCACCAGGGTGGATCGGGCGGCCCCACACCGACAGCGCAGCGGAGCGTGCTCATCTTCGAGCGTGTTGCGACGGGAGCAAGGTGTGGCAATCGAAGAAGGCAAAGCGACGTCTGATCGCAGCGACGATTGACATGACACGGTCTAGGCGTAACGAACCAGACTCCATTGTAAATGATTAAATACCAGTTCTGGGGAGGCCTTGCTGTTAGCAGACTCATATTTCCGAATTCACTCGCGGATCGCCCGCTCAGCTTCTCGACGCTGCTTCCTCGAGCATCCTGACCGCCCGCTCCACATCGTCGTCGACACTCGACTCCCATGCCCATTCCCATTTCTTCTTGATGCGACTGGAGAGTTCTGCGAGCTTCCGTGGGACGTCCTCTCCGGGGGATTCGAGCGTGAGGCCGGGATAATTCATGGTAAAGAGTAGGCCGTTGTCTCGAGACACCTTGGCGACGTGTTGAGCGAAGGGGCGGCGGACCGCGTCGTATATCTGGAGGGCCCGCGGCAGCGTAGCGATGCTGGTTGACGGATGTCCAAGCAAGGTTGCAAGAACATAGGCGTCCTGCTCAGCCCGCGGATTGGTGGACCATCAGTAAATTTAGCCATATTCAGCGCCCCATAGCGGCCGGGCCAACCACAATATGCGTACCTCAACTGCCTGCCCCGCCCCAGACCCTTGATACGGCATCATAGCATGTGCCTTGAGAGTGACCCGATTTCGGTCAGCCGACACCTACACGAATGGCAATGCCCGTCACTTACTGCGTCACCAACAAGCGCCACTCGGCCAAAGGTGAAGGCTCCCAGAGGAGCGGAGGTATGAACCGCCCAGCGACTGGGTGTCTGGACGCACTGTGTGGTCGATGTTTGCATCAGCGCGGTACCGGACCTATCTGAGAAGTGAAGTTACCTGCAGCAATGCCTGTACTTCCGGCTCCCATTCATGGAAATCACGAAGGAGCTCGTCGCGGGGGACGTCTTGAACCCATGGAGCATCAAGTGTGGTATTTTCCAGATCGTACCGAGCACGGAATGCTGCGAAGTTGATGAGGGTGCCGTGCGCAATTGGGTATACAGTAATTTGCTGTAATTGGCGAATACTGATTAGCTTTCGCAACAGGAAGGGCCATGATCACGTACGGTATCCTTTCCAAAGTACTGCGCAGAGACGTTAACTTAGTAAGCATAATGATAGATGCATACGTACTATCATTGGATGTGTGAGGACACGATGGCCAGGAACTAGCGATCTCAACTTCTCCGCCGGTATAACGGCACGGTATGCGGATGTCCCACTCCACCTAGCCGGGGCAGCACGCATGAAGACCTCAGCCTGAGCGGCATCGCCCTGTGCCCTAGCCAAAGACGCCATCTCCTTCATCATGCTCGTTCGGACGTTGGACTTGACTCCATCAGCTCCCAAAAGGACATCACAAAAGGCAGTTGTGCCGTCCTGGAAATACAACGTAACCTTGGGCAGCGCCGCAGCGCCGGCCATGCTGCGGCGCGTACGGCGTGCTGGCTGGGTATATGAGACAAGACGCTTGCGGGTATGTGCATTACACGAGGAGGGAAGATGTCTCAACAACGTGGACTGGAAATGAGCCCGGTGGATGCTAATCAGGCCGCCTGCTGTCCATGTGAGTATCGTATCATGCGGACAGAATTTGTCACGGGTCCATACCTGGGGTATTGAGCGCATAAAAATTGCGTCCCTCCGCTTGATCGCCCTTACGAAAAGTGAACGCGACCTCTGATAAGAATGTTTGTCATCTATTTGCTATGGAACATGCGAGCAAGCGACAAGGGGACGTACGTGGTACGCCATTCGGGGGCACAATCGCGACCTCAGCGAGGTCATGATCGAGTCCGAGTGCCTGCATAATTTTCCATGTGCGAGGCCACATGCCAATTCCAGCACCAATTTCCGAAAATTGATTGGCGGCCTCATAGATGTCAACCTGTATGTCGGAATATTGTGATAGCACAATGGCACAGACAAGGCCCCCGACGCCCCCGCCGCTACAGAGCTGCTGTCAGTACCTGAGTCCTCCAGACATCATGAGTTGAACGCACCAGATGGCAACGGTGAATTTCTTGCTCATTGAGGAACCGTGACGTGTTAAGAATAAGAATATGGACGCCTTATCATGAAAGTAGGTGGAGGGCAGAGATGACCGTAGCACACATTTATCGGGTTGTGCGTGGATAGAGGAGAAAAGCGGCTAGCCATTCGCATGTTGGAACCTTCCCACATGGGTATCGGGTGTCAGGACTTGTTGATGGTGGAGAATAACCTGACACACCGATGTTTTCGTGGATTCTAGATTCAGGAAGGCGCCGGTGATCGCATCGTACAGAATATGTCGACATTGTAGGGGCGTCGCAGCTTCTCGCGAGAACTTGACGAACCAGACCAGGGGGATGCGCGAGATGGTCGGAAATGGGGGAAGCCGGGATTGTTTTGACCATTGCTTAGGGT
Source organism: Obba rivulosa (assembly GCA_001687445.1). Lineage (NCBI taxonomy): Eukaryota > Fungi > Basidiomycota > Agaricomycetes > Polyporales > Gelatoporiaceae > Obba > Obba rivulosa. The sequence goes on from KV722331.1 coordinate 178,316, forward strand.
TAGGACTGCGAGGGACGCGGACTGCGAGCGCTGCAGGTAATACCGCCGCCGCCCAAATCTCTCCCCTCCTCCTGAAGTATTCTCGGCATCCCGGCAGAATCCAAGGGACATTCGTCCTCGGAAGACGCGCAGCATATCAGCAATAGGCTTCGCTGTATGCGAAGTGAAATGGTTTGTGTCGAATGGCGCGGATTGGCGCTTACGATATTGAGAAGCCTCTCCGGAGCGCCTGGCCCGGAGATTGAGATCTGAGATTGGCTGGTTGCGATATGTTCGTCAACGCGCGCTCTCCTGCTGCGCAAGGTCGTTGTAGGTTATATGGCGGGTCAATGCGAGTTCGCCATTGTTCCTTCAACTCTGAACGACGGTTGGTAAACTAGCAGGTCATGGGGCATAAGCACTCCAGTGGGTCTTGCGTTTGAACGAGACATATAGAATGATCGACTTGCGTCCTTCGGTGGCGACAGCAGCGGCCAGCGCCCGCGGCGCGCGTCAATCGAATTGCAGTCATGCTTTCCGAAGGGTCCGTATCACTCCAGGACTTTCCAAAGATTCCGTAGTTTCCACCGCGGCGACAGAACTTTGTGGATGTTCTGATATCACATCGGTGCCATGCATTGAGTGTCAAATACTTGTCTGATTTGGTCAAGATGCCGTGGGCGGTGGTCGTGGCCGCTGCGACAGTTTGCTTAGCACAGACGAGTACAGCATCATCCTGTAGCTCGGATAGGGTGGGTACCTGGCGGTTATCCCACGAGGAACTGACAAGCTTCCAACGGCGTCACGTTCGTCCACCGGCGGCAAGCGTTCTGGTCGCCCCATACCGCATATAACACATCCGTTCACTTTCGTCATGATGATATGGGGGTCAGCGTGGGTTCCGTGCAGACCACGAGATCTCACCAGAAGCGTTCGGACGGCAACCCCACGCGAGACCTTCGGTTACGACACCGTGATTGTCTCAGGTGCTGACCAACAATACCGGGTCCCATGAGTTATCTCGGAAGTGATAGGACAGAATGTGCGAAGCATCCGCACACTACAGCCTCCGTGCCTTCTTGTCCGCGAATTTCGGTACCCCTCCTGAAGGAAGCCTCTTGCGTCGGACATGAATATCAAAGGTATTGATTTGCAGAGCGCACTTGATTCCACGCCGTCGTAGAAATGCCCCGGCCAGCACACTTCATTTTCTGCTCCAAAGACAGGGCAGCTTGAACTCCGGAGGGCTAACTGTTGGCCGTGTTCGTCAGCTGGTCGACGAAAGCGTCTTAGACGAGTCATGTAAGACGTGGTTTGTATGCTATACGACAGGGCTCGTCACGTGAATCTGGTATATGTAAAATCGCAACAGGTGAGCGATGAATGTCAAGCCGCTTCGCCTGTCTCAGATGAAACCAGGGCTACTCACCAAGATCACAAAGCTACACATGTTAGTCTCCGGGGGATGGGTAAGGATGACTACGTCTGGGGAAGAGTGACTGCGCAAGAGTGCAGGCTCCCAACCGCGTCCACCGGTGAATAATGACCAAAAGAGTAAAAGATACTCCAATCAAAGGCAGCATGTGGGCACCGCGCCTCGTTGTCAATGTGTGCGTTCTGGGCTTTCTGCACCCTCGGCCTTTGAGTTCTCCCACAGACTGGACCGGACGTGTCCCAGCTATCGGGTATTGTAGACAAGCACCGGGCCCGACCCGATGATGGACGCCTTGTATGACATCGCAATGTCCGGCACGATCGTAGCGTGGGATCTAGAAAGGGCGTGTCGAGATCAATTTCGCCAACACAGGGGACCTACGTATTGGCCGTGTGCTTGGACCCCAGTTGTTGCGTGTACACGCTCTATGCAGTAGCTTCTATGAACGTCACTCCACTGCGATGAGCCTTGTTCTTCCTGTTATCCTCTACGTTCTTAGCCTCGTTTCTGGAGGAACCGGCATGCTTCTGGTAACGCAAGAAACGGACGCGCTGGAGGACCGCCTGAGTTGGAACAAGTGAGCGATTGAATTGCTGCTGATGGTTGCTTCCGACGGTCATATGAAGTTTCCATTCGTAATTGGTCTCAACGCATGTGAAAGAGGGTCATGTTGTTTATCGATGCCGAGAGTCGCTCGTATCCGTTCCATCGATTGTCCGAACGGACGCCCACCCCAGCTATAAAACGACCGCGGCCTTGTTGCATCCTCTCCAGCGAGCATTCTTCCTATCCCTTGGCCGGTCCAGCAATCTGTACAGCAGCAGAATCGATCGCCATAGTCACCGTTATTTCCCGACAATTCTTCTGATTAGACGAGTCTCTGGGTTTGTGTCTTGGTACCACGACGACCGGCAACATACCAGGTCTGGCGTCGCTGGACCATTGGCGAAATGATATCAAGTGGTGGATAAGCCAGCTGCATGGCGGATAATTCTCGTGGTGAGTGTAAACTCGTCTTGTGTGCCGGTTCGTCTTTCAGGGCGCAGTTGAACATTGGCCGCGCAACGGGGCCAATCTGTGCACCATCCCGTTCAGTCATCCCACTGCTTCGATATGGCTCTTTTTCAGGACAATGAATATTGAGCCTATACGCTCAGGTTAGCGAGCTCTTGTCATGAGTAGACGCGGCAGCGAGTCTGCCTGTCCTGAACGTATTCTGCGCAAGAAATGGCTTTCCCTTTTCTTGCTCCAGAATACGTCTGGGATGGTCAACAGCACTCACTATACGTTTATCAGGACATTCATGCGAGCGATACGCCAGCTTACGCGGAGAGCAGCGGCGGTCATTTGTGCTGGCCACTGTCACATGGCAAATATGTCCGGGAATGCATTAAGCTCACCCGCACTGGTAAATGTTAATATTGAAGGCAATCAGATACTCCATCTTGCTCAGTTCTAACAACATCATGAACTGGACGACGGGCGAGAGGTCTGCATCATCTCAAAATGCCAACATGTAACCGCAACAACGACGTAGCCGCCGGCTCAGGCTGTGCGTGGAAACTGTGAGTAAACCTGCTTACATCTTGATACTGTAGCTCGCGCACCTCTGACCTTCAGCTCCCGGCTTGTTAGACCGTCGCTCTGAATGGCATTGTCCAATCAATAATTGCTTGCACCAACCGTCACCCGCCGCCGCCGAGGGGAAGCCATCTGTCACCAGTCTTCCTCGCTACAACTTTGTGGTATCTCATACCTAAGCGTATGTTACGATTGCTCGTGAAGTAAGGGCAAACCATTGTAGTTACCTCCGATGAGATGTATCATACATGGAGAGATTTCGAAGCCTCTGTAATCTTTCATAATTTCAGCCACCTCCTAGTGCCGCGCGGGCGGCAGCACTGCCGTGCCTCACGTGCCGCGCATTACTTTATGTACTTCGCCATACTTACCTGAGTCTATCAAGCTCTTCAGCTGAATTTTCCTGACATACTACAGTATATCGTAAACTACGCTCCATCGATCTGTGAGTCTAGATTTTCCACGCACATAACAAGCAGCAAAAGCTTGCGTCAAATCTTATAAGTCAACGCTCTCAGCCGCGAGCGCCAACGGGATCCTGGTGCGGACAGAAATAGCCTCAGAATTCGCTTGTCCGAGCACAATGCGGCCAAACCGAGCCAAATTTTAGCAGAACGTTCGATCATTTGCGCATCCACCTGATCCCAATGCGGACAGAGCCACCCAAACCGAAACGTGTGCGGACAAAAAGCCCATTTTTGGGGCGAATTTGGATCATGGTCCTGCGCCGACACGTGCGACAAATCTCGACACCGCCACCACTTGTTGCTTTTGATAATGTGAACGCTTTCGAGCAACTTCACGATGTCTGGACCTCTCAATCTCGACGAAGAGGTTCGCCTGTACACTACTAACGCGGAACGAGAGAAGTATGGACTTCTGGCGACTTTATTCGGTATCATCGTCTCCCTTGACTATCTGGAGCGCGCGTACGTGCGCGACTCGGTGACCGCTGCGGAGTAAGCTTGTATTGTTTCCTTGCCATCCTTTCGCTGAGCTGGGGACCGAAAGAGATACTCTCCAGCATGCACAAGATTACTGTCTCAATACAAGACGATGCTCAAGCTTGTAGGAGACGAGGTACCCTCGATCGAACAGTTCATGAGTCGCTACCGCGTATGTATTGCAACCCTCGGCCCGAGTATCATACTAAACAAGAGTGCACAGATGGATCACCCTGCGGCACTTCACAGACTCAAGGTGGGAGTCCCTGCGACAGTCGAGCACTCCAGCGAAGCGGGACCTGAAACGAGTAAATGGGTGGCTGAGACAACACAGGTCCGTCGAGGCTTCATCAAAATACTCTGTGCTCGGTCGTCTCAATCAGTGTACCCAGAGCTTTATCACATTCATGGACGCTCTGAAACTGCGGATGCGTGCTAAAGATCAACTGCACCCGCTCTTGCAAGAGCTGGTCACCGGTTATGCTCGGTTCAAAGGAAGTAAGGATTGGGAGGGCAGAAGCAAGATGGTAGGCTGGTATGTGTATCTCTACGCTACGAACCCTTGCCGTTCGACGCTGTTAACTTTGGCTTCCAGGCTTATTCAGCTAAACGGTATGAAAGCATCAGAGGAGATCTCAGACGAACAGTCAAGGCAGGTGAGTAGCCGAACTGCCATCTCTCTCACACGCTCATTCTGATCAATGCTATGCACGCAGCTCTTGTTCGATATCGAGAACGCGTATGCCGAGTTTTTCAGGAGCTTGAGCGGCAAGGACGATTCGTCATGAGTCATGTATGTTGTATAATCCACCCCGCGTTGCATTGTATTATGAGGATGTTCATGGTCGTCGTGATTCTTGATGAGCAGCCTGACTGGGCGCGGTGCTGTCATGCTCGGGCTGCGCAGGGCACACACGGCGTCTGCTACATGTCCACTTCCCTATTGTGTACCACTACCCTCTACCGTGTTTAGTCTTTCGAATCCTAGCACTGCATCGTCTGCTCGTATTTACTTACTCTCGTACAACTTGTATCCAAGTTCTTGAGGTTAGAATCAGGCCATGGTATCTTCCTGCAATCCCTTCCGAGATCCAGAACCCATTCACGATGAGCCGCAAACCTCGGCAAATCTTACCCCACTCGAACTACCAGCTGGTTCTCTTAGTCGCACTCCAAGCCCAGATACCCTTCCTATGTTGCATAGAACGCCTTCGCCCCATCAGGGCGGCAGCAGGGGGGCTACACCCGCGCGATCGGACGACCTTCTAGCCGAAGAATTGCCACCCGCTTATACGCCCGCCCCCGACGTCGTGCACGGCGAGGCCACGATTGAACTCGGCCCTCGAAGACCGTTCCAACAGCCCCCACGACATCCACAGCACTGGCCACAGCAGCAGTACCTCTCACCGGACGCGGGACCATGGCTATCGCCACAGGCGATAGGCTCGGGCTGGTCTGAATACCCTGGACAAGTGCACAGGCATGTCTCAGGTGGTGCGTACGCAGTGCCGCCTCCGATACATCCATCTTCAACTGGAGGCACCCGTTCAGCGGGACAGTCGCCAATAGACCCACGGGCGGTGTCCGACTTCGCCAGAGACTTCTACGCAGTCGGTGCAGACACCCGAGGTCCGGTGGCGAGCTCGGGCTCTCCCTACGGGACCCCACCTAGCCCACCATCCACGGGTCGCTATGCTCCACCGCCAGGATTGCCTCCTCGACCTCCGCCTTCCTCCGGAAGCAGGCCTGGGGGGACCCCGGACGATGGGCGACCTACCACTGTACCCGTCCCCGGGCATCCCTTACTGAGGAACAATAAGCTGCTGGAGTACCCAGCTGGGTACGAGTGCCCCAAATGTACGTCCATGCGCAGCGGATGGCTTCATCGCTGCACTCACCTGCGGGGCATCAGGCCGCAATACGGGATATAAGAATAATGACCCCTCGCACCCATGTTCAAGATGCTGGGAGAAGTACGGCCAGCCTTACATAGGCGCGCTCACATGCATGCCATGGCCTGCATCGAACTCGTCGACCAGCCGCCATACATACCAGAGGCCGCTCCCGAGGTTCAGCCCACCCCAACAATCCTTCCAACCAGGACATCGTTCTAGCTCTTCCTACCCTGGATCAGCTCCTTCCGTCCCTCCCCGCCCGCCACTCAACCAATCCTCCCCATCTTCTGTGCGCGTTATTCCCGTTCATGGTGGTGGAGTAGCTCAACACTTACTGGACCCACAGCAAACACAAGGAACAGTTTATGGCCTCCCGGGTCCTCCGCCCAAGCCAATCGTTGCGACACGTCCGCCGCCAGGTGCTCAGGTATATCCCGCCGGAGATCCACGTCTGGGTGGCCGCCTCTGCTGGAATTGCTCTGGGAGAGGCAGGATGACTTTCTTCGGAATTGATTTGGATAGCTGTCCAACTTGTGACGGCATTGGGCGAACATACTGACCCATTTATCGAGCTGCACAGCGTATGGCGAGTGACAGAAGTTGGACTCGTCCGTGTTGATTTTTCCACAGGTATTCTGCATTTACTTACGATATTCTGGACGTTCCCCGTCGCTGTATCATATATATATAATTTTGTATTGTTGCAAATCCTTTCTGTACAGTGTCACGGTCCCAACAAATCACCGCGCATCCAGTGGCACCTTCAGCACAAGCATTTTTTCCACATACATATCCCTACATCGGCGTCAACAAGCAGCAACCCCGGAGCATTTGTTATGTCAAGACTCCAATCTTACATGGCCGCCCATAGATAGCTCGTACAAGGTACACGACAGTGTACGTCACTGTTCCAAGCAAGAAGGTGGAAGATGCAAGACCGCAATGCTTTCAAATCGCGGTGCGAAGGACGTCGCCCTGGAGGATGAATTCGCCCATTTCATGCAAGGCCATCGCTGCCTTGGTAACCTCAGCGGTATCAAAGTCCTCGTGCTTGTCAGGCGGCATGGCGGCGTTGAGGAACGTCACCAGCGCGGCGATTGTGAGTTCGTCCGTGCCCTCGTATGTAGACTTGAAGAGATGTCTGGCGGAACGAAAGACAAAGTCCAGCCTACAACAAGTTAGATCTTAATGTGTGCATGCCAGGATGCATGCGCCAGGGACACCAAGCTCACCTCCCTGACGAAGTGACCAGATCCGCCAACTTGCATAATCGAGTGGAGTCGACGTCCATATGATCATCCCCGTCCATGTCATCGTCATCGTCTGACATCGACGCACGGATTTTCTGCTCTCGAGCTTTTCTCTCTTCCTCGATCTTCAGGCGGGCGCTCATTGCCTCCGCCCTCGCCGTCTGCTTCGCGGTCCTTTTCTCCTCGCGCCGCTGCTCTCTCTGCCTCTGCGTCCCTCCATCGTCTCCCGATTCGACTCCCTCTTCCGACTCAGGCTCATCACTGTCATCTTGCAGCTCATCCAGCATCATCTGCTCCGCATCTACTGCGGCATCTCTCTGCGCACGCAGTTCGGCCAATTCTGCCTCCTTCTGCGTTCGCTTTTGACTACGGACGTCATACAATTACCACCATATGAGTTGAGCGATATTCATGAGGACTCACTGCCGTTTAAGACACTTGCCCCGGTGCTGGAGCCACGGGTATGCACAGTATGAGCTATCCTGCCGCAATTGAACCCACTTCTGACACAGTTGGCAAAAAACGCGATTTGGTTCTACTTCGCCAACGAAGGGGTCGGCCCGTAGGGAAGCAGCACGCTGTTCCGCGTTACGGCGGCGTGATTCGTGTGCAGGGAAGTTGGTCGGCGTCAAGTCCTTGAACGCTGTGCCCGGTATGATGGGAGAGGTCTGCTGCGGTGGAGGCACTGCCCGAGGTCCACTGGGTGCGGGGGCAATGATCGGAAAAGATGAAGATGAAGCAAGCGCTAGAAGGTGCTTGGGAGGTGGAGGAACACTATTGACAGCAGGAATGCTTGTTCACTTAATGGATAGTTTACACGGGACGACCGAGAGCGCAACTCACTTCAGGATACCATTAGCAGCACCGTTTGCATTGGGATGAAGTTGTTGACAAACTGCGCGATGATCATTCCAGTTCTTCAGCGCTTGTTGATGATCTTCGGAACCCAGGGGAATCCACTGCTCGCAGATCTTACAGAGTACGCGCTCCGCGTCAAACTTCCGCACATAAGGATCCGCGGAGAGTGCAGAATTCCGGTCATCGACTGGATATGCGTTTTTAGCGCTGTCGTGGAGATGTTGGCTTATTACAGTGCGATGAGGAATGATGGGAGAGGACGTACAGTCGTTTCGCCAGGCAGCTCTTGCGGTGCGCGTCCCAGGGTATAGAGCAGTAAGTTGAGTTGGGCCGCAGGCGGATCCATTTGTCGCAAGACGCGCACAACACGCGATACGCCTCGAACTGCGCAACGTACGGGTCGGAACGAAGGTAGTCGATGCGCTCCTCTTCCGTCCGCTTCGCTCGCCGCCGTTTGCCTGACGCCTGGCCCGCGTCTGACTGGTTCTCTGACGCGAATTGTACGGTCTCAGGCGCCTGGTTCGAGCTGCTCGTACTTTACGCCACCGAAGTCTGCATCGCGTCCATCACAGATGTAAGGTCGGACTCACCACTCCACCCGATGGTTGTCCCAATGCTTCACGGTAAAAGCTCCAGTGTCTTCATCCCGAAACGAGATGCCCTCGCCACATTCACAGATCACGCGTCCAGTCTCGTATTCGCCCTTGCTTCCGTTGGCGGTGTCTGTCATTTCCTCTGCTGTGTCAAACGTGCCGGGGGGGAAATCGCCTTGTGCAGGAGCAGCTTTGCGCTTCTGTGGCAGGCTTTACGAAAATCAACTTGGAAGCTGGGATATACGATAGGAGACGTACAGCGTAGGCGACGACATGACTGTGGCAGCACTGGCCTCGGACGGCATCGTGCTGAATGATAACGTGAACCTTCCCGTTGCCCGTAATATGGGAAAGCGTACTAATTGGCAATGTCGCCGGATCAGTCGAGCGCCTGCAGGGGGCGCCAACAGGGTCGGGGGCGTGCAGGACGGCGGGCGCGATGCGCAAGAGAGCCGCGGGGACGGCAGTGGGCGGGGAGAGGGGGATTAAGTTGTGTTTGACGTGGAAGCTGGAATGGTCGCTCGCTATAAAACGGGCTCAGCCAAGAAGCGAAAACATTTCAATTCAGATTTCATGGAATTTCGAAAAACAAACACAAAACATTACCACGATCAAAGAAATAGCCATATCCGTTAACAGCAGTTACCCTCCTGCCGCATATGGATTACCTCCTGATTCTCGTGTCATGCCTGCCTGGCGTCAGCCGCCCTCCGCCGTTACCCCGCGGTCCGTTTCTGCACGCCTAGACTCACAACATATATCATCCATTGTGCTAGCCGACCTTCGCGCCCAGCCGGGTCATTCTGTCAATCCATTTTTTCCTCCCGCGTGTGCCTGTGGAGCTCCTCTCGCGCACACCCGCCAACCGAGCATCCTGGGCGGGGCAACCGTCCAGGACATGCAGATACGGCATATGTCGCGAATTGTGCCAGGAATGTCATCTGGAAGCCTCGCTGCCAGGGATGTCGCGATCCTGCCCTGGTGACCAATCTCCGTCGTCAATTCAGGAATTCACACATTGCGGTGCGGAAATTCCTCTTTCGGCACAATTCTGGTGACTATATGGGAACATGTGCAGAACACCGCTCGCTCTGCTGCCGTGTGGTCTCGTTCCTAACTATATACTCCCAGGCAGAATACGACGACAATGTCGCGCCGGAGATTGCGTGGCACGCTCGAACTTGTTGCGGTTACCGCCCGCAAGTTGATATTCTGCACCCGAACTTTGACATGACTGATCGCACACGCACTGCCTGTTACATGCAGCTCTGGCAACCATGATCCTGCTCTGATATCATATCTGGAAAGCGAATCCCAAAGCACCCTCGATCGTCATGCAACTAGGTCGGAGCGCCTCATCCCTTCCCGCGTTGCTTGCTTAGTCCACATCTGATTGCCCGCTCGAAATGTCTGCCGTGATGTGCTATGTTCGCTGGTTCCCGACAATTTGCCAGGACTTGGATGTCTATTTGCTGCTTTGTATGGTCTTTCTGGTCTCGAAGCGGGCCTTGACGTAAAATAGAAGTCAGACGTGCTCGGAGAACCTCACCTGAGCAGCGCATCAGCCTTCCAAGAAAGGCGGAGGCATTGCGGTCTAGGCATCGACGCGTCCCCTTACTCGCCTGGACACGTCCGCTATTTGCAACCCCAAAAGGCACTTCTCCCAAGACGATCATCCTTGAACTGTGGCACGTTTTCCAAGAGCGATGCTGAAAACTAGGCCAATCGACCAGAGAAACAAGACGTGTTGCGTATTCTGTAAGGACCCGAACAGTCTATATATGGGTGTGCCAAAAGAAGTCCAAAGCGTGCAAGCGACTGTCCGTATGATTCAGGACCATGTTAAACTGTACCATAACCCCCTTCGGCCAGGAAGGCCTTTATGCGCATGACAATGGTATCTAGACCTTCCAGCCACTTGTTCAGTGCAGCGTCCAAATTCTCTGAAGACCCGTCTTGCATTAGTCGCTTGTAGAAATCGCGTCGGCTAGGGACTGCTAGAATCGCGACCTAGTTGAATTAAATGCAACCGTTGCGTAACATCATGTTAGATGAAATAACACCGTATGAGCCGGACCAATGAAAAACGCACGGAGACTGCTGATCGAATAATGAATGTGTGGTGGTGTTTCAAGTTGGTGTCATACGACCGCTTGAGACATGCATGGAGCTCTGCAGAATGGTCTTTCTGCATATTCTGTAGCGCTTGACAAGTGAACAGAAGGCCACTGTCATTACCCAAAGGTAGCAATATGACGATGGTCAACGGGATATTCCACGGTGCCGTAGTCTCATCGTGATAACGCACCGGATCAGCCGCGTTAAGCAAGCCGTGGCATGTCTGTGTCCAGTTGATACTTCATGAACGACTAGTTTCTCCAAAGTGGGCGACTCCCCGGATGCTGCTTCATACTGCTTCCGGACTCCCTAGAACAGAGCTCAGATAATCCGTCTGGTGAGCGAGCTCGAAGTGTGGTACTTACACCAAGATTCGATCTCAAGTCGTGTTGCACGAAACCAAAGACGCCATTTCCAATCAAGTCTACGATTTGCAAGTGTAAGAGACGTGTCGATGAACCATTAGCTATGGAAGCAAGAGGTATGGAATGGGAGCTACTCACCGAACATATGAATAAAGTCAGCAGACGCGTCAAGGAATGCAGGGGTATCAACCCCTTCGTGAGAGATGGGTACGTCCGCAAAGGACTAAGTTCGTGATATTAATGCAACTAATAGCGGAACGATTGAATGCAAGGTACCTTTGCTGTCTCAAAATACGGCGCCATGGTCTAGTAGTCCGGTGGAGCGGCTAGAATGACACAGTTACTGCCTCGGGTTCCTCTACGAACGTAGTAGAGAGTGGTTGAGTCTGAAAGAGAGCTACATGCGAGCGATTGGTCTAAGTATGATGCCTCACGCTTGCACGCGCAAAGGTGCATGCAACTTGCTGTAGGCCTTGAGGCCGAAAGTGAATGTTTCCGCAAACTTTCATGTTCGTGTGCGGTCTTGACGGAACGAGATGTGACGTCGGCTGAAGATAGGCCCGGCAAGGCCCGCATCGCCTTCGCGCAGACGAACGACGGGCATTTCGAGGGATCAATTCTTCAATTCACTCGCAGACATTTTCTGCATACAGTCCTGTGTGCCTGCGTGGGGCTCCGTGGCCGCGGACGTCCTCAAGATGGAAAGCCTGCCATGCGAGGGAAGCCTGCTTGCTGAACATATATAGAACATGCCATTTTCGGAAACACGCCATGTTATTGAGCAGACTCCGTCCAAATCCTGACGGTGAACTGCCGTATCAGCATCATCGGAGCATAAAACAGGCGCTCTTCGACTGGGAAGGAGTCTGCGAGAACATGCTGCAGCATTGCGGCCCACGATGACAACGTTGCCGGAGGAGGTCGGACGACTGCCCCGTGTTGCTGTTGTGATGACTTGCTGAATGGACAATCGTCGTCTGCGCCGTGCACGACCTCCCAGACTTACCCTTCGCTCCTGAGCTGTTTGATACCCCACGCAGGATGGCCCGCGTATACGCGAATGTGAATGCAGAACTTGGGCCAGGATGGTATGCCTATGGTGAGCGGTCAGCGCCCGAGATGCGTCGAGGTGCTCAGCCCCAGCAGAGAGCCTAAGGATAGAGTGGAATGTACCCGACCGATACGAGATCGTGCGGCGAATCGGAGGTGGCAGGTATTCTGAAGTAATACCCGCACTTCACTGTGGACGACATGATCCTCACGAGATGTCTGTAGGTGTTTGAAGGTATCGACACATCCAACGAGGATGCCTGTGTTATCAAGGTACTCAAACCTGTTGCGCGGAAGAAGATCAAGCGCGAAATCAAGATCTTGCGTAACCTGTCGGGCGGCCCCAACGTCATTGGTCTACTCGACATTGTGCATGACCCCAATTCGCGCTCGAACAGCCTAATCATGGAATTTGTGCAGAATGTAGATTGGAAGGAGTTCCATATTTCATGCACTGAACTGGAGATCAAGCACTATCTCTTCCAGCTACTGACTGTAAGTATTCCTTCCGTGTCTAAATGTTCCACAATAAAGTATAGGCTTTTTTCACAGGCCCTAGATTTCGTGCATTCACGGGGAATCATGCATCGAGATGTGAAGCCGGCTAATATCATGTATGATCGCGATCGTCGAAAGGTTCGATCACACCTCTCTGCAGCAACTACGTACTAATTCCACCCTACTTCCTTTGCAGCTGAGACTTATCGATTGGGGTCTTGCAGAATTTTACCATCCCAGTGTCGAGTATCACATTCGAGTCGGGTCGAGATACTACAAGGGTCCCGAGCTCCTGGTCGGATACCATATGTATGACTATAGCTTGGACATTTGGAGCGTAGGATGCATCCTTGCGTCGATGGTGCGTGATATGCCAGCCGCAGCCCCGCGCTACGCTACACACGGTATCCGTAGATTTTCCGACGAGAACATTTCTTCCGCGGAAAGGATAACGAGGACCAGCTGCTCAAAATATTGAAAATTCTCGGTACTGATGCATTCGAGCGGTACCTATATAAATATACTCTCTTTCTGCAAACGGATAATGCGGATCTCCTCTGCAAGTAGGTCTCCCCGACGCTCATTTTGTTATCCTGCCTCACAAATTTTGATTCTGTTTCAGTTATCCCAAGCAGCCGTGGATGCGCTACGTAACTGCTGATACGGCTCCGACTGCCACGCACGAATCGCTAGACCTTCTAGACAAGCTACTTCGATACGACCACGCCGAGAGGCTGACTGCCGCGGAGGCGCAAGCGCACTCCTACTTTAGTACGTTGTCAAAATGTCCAGATGTCAATCGCCGTCTGACGCCTCGCTGCAGATGCTGTCCGACTTCAGATGCCTTCCGCTCCCGCCGAGTGCGTGAGCGATTCCGGATTCTATTCTACCTGATAATGTTGCTGTCTGTTCTTGCTGCTACGGTGTTGTATCATGTCTGTGTAATATGATTGTACGGGAGTTTCTGATGTCTACATTGTGCTGCGGAAGTCGTTGGTAGACGCTTGCTGATAGCTTGCTCGATCCTCAGACGTGTTCCGCAAGTCAACCCGCGTGAGTACCCATACAAACACCACTCCACACAGCCACTCGGGCCGCCTCTACTCGGATCAGCATATGGAAGAGATGCAATGGGACAGGAGACGACCTGATGGCGCAAAGCCTGCAAAAATTATCCAGGGCCTCGGCAGTAGTGTGACAGCGGTTGACAAATACCCATGTCACCCTTGAACATGCTCTACTACGATGTTGCACCAACGTTGCTGCGGAATATGCAGGTATGATCTCCGCCGATCCCGTATCGACCCTTGGAATCTTTTCGAGATGGTCAGTACTCAGCGAGTTCAACATTCCCATGCCTAGTGATATCGAGTGTTGCCTAGGATACGACCCCAAAGGCAGATGTACAATTCGAACCTCTCGAAATTATCATAAGGCTCATGAGGGGCTCGTTCCACAAGACGCGAACATCAGAAGTAAGAAGCTACGTGCCACAGGCTCAACTACATCTCCGGTCAGTCGACGCAGCTACCATGTGGGCGACATTATGCCAGTCAGTTGCCTGTCCTACATGGTCAGAGGACACCTTCGCGGAGGCTGATCAGGTACGCAGGGGACATGATCAACCTGATTTCACAAGTACCGCATATACGCGAGGCTACCGCGGAAACACATCTGGAGACTCTCCGTTGTTTTGGCTCACTTCATTCGCTGTATCGCGGTCCGCGGTATCAGTTAGTGCGCAGCAGCTTAGTGCCTAGCTCTTGATACTCTCGCGACCCCTGTCGCTTAGTCCACTGCCTCTGAGGCAACTGAATCAGCTCATGGAAGTTCCGGCCGCTGGAATCTGGGGTCCAAAGGAAAATTATTCTCGACGGTGAGTCCAGTCATTCTAGGTTATATAAGTATCTGAGGCGAGTGCAGTATAAGGCAAGCACATGTCATAGTAATTTTACGCCAGTAGGAAAGTGCCACTTGACAGCTACCGCCTAACTATCCGCGAAGAAGAGGAGGAGAGGAGGACATGCATGTCGGCTAGTTGGCGATTCGGAAGAAAGACGGATTCTACTTCGCAGTGTCTGGTCACACACACCATGTATGTTCCTTTCTTGGATCGTCGTACAGACTTCTTTTTGCACAGTAACCTCGTCAAAGCCAGGAATACAGCTCCGCCTGGTCGACGGGTAATTCCGGCTTTACTGCCGCTAGACCATCTCCAGAAACAATGAACTCACCTGTCGAGAACGGGTATTCTGTCGACCGCTTCTCACGCGCACCCTTTTCTAGAAGAATTGGCGTCGCGGCGACCACCAACTGCCACTAAAAGGGCAAGCTCATTGGCCCTGTCTTATGGCTGAGCCACGTTCAGAAATTCTTGCCCGCATGAGATGGCCGGCTTCAGAGCTTACCGCATGCTTCGCGAGGACTTCGGGTGCCTGGAATACTCTGGAAGCCATCATATGATGCTTTCCTATTCTATTCACGCTGTCCAAAGGCTAACCACCGTACCGAAGTCTTCCATCGATTCTCAGTGCTGGCGTGATGTCACACAGCCGAGAAACAGTACCGGCGGTCAGCAGACGCCAAGCAGGCCTATGCACCCTAGTTCGGGCGCCGAGGAAACTCGTTTAGAGCAGCCGTATGATCGACTGTCGCTATCAGCAGTGCTGGCTCAAATTCGTCGCGCTGATGGGGCCGGAGGCGTTCTCCAGTTCCCGCAATGACGCGACCCACATGCAGCGCCGACAATGTCAGGACGGCTGGGCAATCCTGTGCAAGGTCGGCCCGGGGCTTCTCTTGGGAACGTCTTGGTATGCCATGAGAGCCCCGTTGTCTAAACAGGCGAACGAGTGAGACAGATGCTGCATGGACATTGGCCAAACGCCGAGATGGTGTGAGCGGAGATTCCATTGTGGATCTGGAACATGGGGACATCCATGTCACAGACACGCGCGGCGTGATAGATAGATGATAGATTCTGACGGCTACACATCACCGCCCGCCGGTAGACTCGGTAAAATATGTGGGCGAGAACCTGCGCGGACGGTCACTAGCATTTGATAGGAAGTTGCAACGCTTGCTGAGGTTCGAATAGGTAATACTGCCTACGGGAACTAGCCCTTGCAGCTTTGACGTGTGAGAAGAGTGGCCTTCTCCCCCGCCACCTTGAAGATGCGATAGCGCTACGTGACAAATCTAAAACCGGTACAGAAGCAGCGTGTATCATCTTCGCGCGCGTGGCAGAAGAGATTTAGGGATACACTCACATATGAGGACCCTTGCGATGTGGCTTCGTTCGCGATGTCTTCGAGTGGGTCCTTACGTCGCGCATGCGCTATCTTCCGCGCTGAATAAGGTCGAGCATGATGGATGCCACGGGATGTAAGCGGATGATGACTTGTTTGTATGGTGCCATGCCTCGTCGAGGAAGTGCCAATGCCGCGATGCCATGGTGATTCGTATCGCCTTCGCTGTTAACCGGGACCGCTCTAAGTTGAAATACGCAGTCGCCGGGCTCGACGTCGGCCCTACCCCTATTACTGCATTGCGCAGCGCAGGCTTGGAAGAGGAGTTGTTTGCTGTTTGAGGTCGGGGATGACGAACGTGAGATTGCTAGATAATAAGGGCGCAGCTGGTGCACTACGATAGGCTATAAAGGGGATGGAGGATTGATTGGAATGGATTTGCCCTGTTTCTCATGCAGGATTCCCACCGTGGTCGGTACCGCTGAGCAGATCCAGTTCGCGCACCCTATACGGCAAAAATAGATTTTCCCTCCCTACGAATATAGCACAAGTGCCTCCGTCAAGCATCAGCACTGTCTGCGCTCCCATGCCCGTGGATCACTCGAGGCCAAATGCTGCCACCCGCCAACGACGGCCTGGACGCAAGGATGCCGACGAGGACAAGTTCGACAGTAGTCACTCCCGCGAGATTGAGCTAAAACGAAGTCGAGGGGAGATCTCGTGCGCTGAGTGCCGGAGGTGCGATCACCGCACTTGCGCACACTTGTACACCTACTCACCAACGATTCTCCGTCTGCACCTGTGTCTGTCCCTGGAATAGACTCAAGGTCTGTCATACATGTTCACGTGTCTCTTCATATATGCTTCATCGTCTAGCAGATCCGGTGCGACAAATCGATACCTTGTCAATCGTGTCAGGTATGTCCGTGATCTATATGCACGGATTCTCCGCTCACAACCTTCGCAGAGGAGAGGATGTGCGGCACTATGTCCGAACGGTATTTGCGCGTTTCTCAACGTCTTGGTCGAAATCTAACAGTGTCCAAGGGAGCCTTGCGACTGGACAAGGCACACGGTATGTCTGCGTGTCGTTAGCTCCGCCGCTCACTGACTCCTTTCCAAGCTTCGTGCTGGCAGCCACGGAGCACCTACACAAGCGGATAGCTAAGATGAGCGAACGAATACGACAATTGGAAGATGCGCTCGCTGTCATGCAAGCTAAAGGCTCCAACGAACCTCATCCACTATTATCTGGTCAACAGGATGCCGTCGGTGGTCAAGATGAAGATATCCCGCCACCAGAGCAGGCTGCTCCTATATCTCCCGATGCCTTGGATGCGTTCGGTACATTGACTGTATCAGATCATGGGGTTTCTAGGTTCTTTGGGCCGACTGGCGGACCAGAAGTATGTGTCGATGATTATGTGCTGCCAGTAACACTGACCATCTCTGGTGGCGCATATAGTATCTATTGTTGGTAAGCAAGAGTGTCGCATATATGCTGTGGTTTGACTAATGTTTATTAGAGTGACGGCGATACCACTGCCACCTCACCGAGCGGATCTCCGCACTCTATGCGCGATTCGAAGAGCCCGTCAGTCCATGAGGAGATCATGCGTTTCTCCAACACGTTCCCTTTCACGCCTATGGGCTCCTCAGACGTCGTGCAAGAGCTCATCCGCAGCCATCTTCCTTCTTACGAGAGGGCCTTGCATCTCTCGGAGTCGTACATGAGATATGCTGGGTGGTTATTCAGGAGTGTCTCGGAGGAGCAACTGACGGATGAGATGCTGCCCTACTTCTACAAACAGGCGACCTCATCTGGAGGCATTACATTGGACGACGAATACGGTGGTCCTCACAGTCTCGCACTCCTCATTCTAATATTTGCAATCGGCGCACTCGTGGACCCCGAGTTGGAGCCATACAACGCCGAAGCAGAACATTATGTCCATCTGGCTCGCGCTGCACTGTGTTTGGAGTCCATCTTCGAGCAACCGAGCGTCATAACCATCCAAGCTCTGCACTTGATGAGCATATACCACAGCATGACAGGCGGTGAGCCGGGCAAGAACGACACGAGCATGGAGACGTCGTGGGGCTTGCTCGCTCTTGCCGCGCAGCTATCGCAAACCGTACGCCCCAATTTTTCTGAGCCGCTGACTGGCCAGTGCTCAAGCCTTTGTTTCAGGTCGGTCTTCGTAAGTTATCACGCGGTCCGATAGTGCCCTATCTATTGATGTCCCCCCCTTCCAGACCGCGATAGCGCTAGATGGGGTTTACCGGACCGGATCGTTAACCGGCGTCGCATTGTCTTCTGGGATCTGTTCGTTGGCGATTCATGGCAGGAGGGTCATCTCCTCTACCGCCGTAGCGCCATCTGACCTTTCTAGTACAGAGTCTAGCCTCCGGCAGAAGCCCATGCATTTCACGTAGATATATTGACTGCGAATACCCGCATAAAGACGACGAGGACAAAGAAGGTGAGCCCGGCCTAGACTGTACGTAGGCTCATTATTGTGTTGATCATTGACACCGTGTTGACGGTCTCGCTTGTCTCCGGCATGCTGACCCGCAGACGAATCTTGGGCTTTCCGTTTCGCCTTCGAGTGTGTGTCTTTAATCGTGGAGAAGACCCTGACTGCGGAGGCGCCTTCGTACGCGACCATCTTGGAACTCGATCGCAAGGTTCGCCAGTTTCCGATTTCCGCCGAAGCATTGGCTATGGTGGAAGAACTGGAAGCACCTCCCGACGCGGAACCTCCCTCTGTGGAAGTCGCGATGCAGAGCTCCGTAATGTCCCACAGTCGGGAAGTTAGTGCGTACTTCCCGTCCATTGCATAGTGTAGATGCCTTTGCTGACTGAGACGTCGTCACTGCAGTGCTGTTGTATATCCATCGTAGCTTCTTCGTGCAAGCTATTGTTGATTACCCAGAGAACCCACTGAGGAGTCCCTACGCACCATCTTTCCTTGCTGCATACCGAGCATCATCGATTATCCTCAAGATGATCCGTGAACAGTTCAGCGCTAATCCCGATGTCGCTACACGGTTCTGGTCCAACTGGACGTTCTCGTTTTCAGCGGCTGTACGAGCAGATCCTCCCCACATGACGACTAACGCTGACAGTTGTGCAGGTCGTATTCGGAACAGTGGTCACTCGAGGACCCCGGTCGCAATTGGCGCCTAATGCTTTGGCGCAACTAGACGTTGCAACCGAGCTGTTTGCTAGCGCAGCGAAGAGCAATCGTCGCGCTGCCAAAGCTCTTGTAAGGAAATTCATGCTTTCCGTCGGTAAAATGCTGACATACAGATCTCACAGCCCATGCTTCTGAAGCTTAGTGAGAAGGCACACCATGCCATCGCTGGGACAACTCAGTCTGTAGGATCAAATGGAGCTCTCTGGAGGGTGAAGACGGAGGATGACGGGGACGAAGATACCCTCGATATTTTCGCCGGAAAGACCAAGTTGGTCGCTGTCAAAGCACCCTCGCGATCACCATCGGCTATCTCTGTACAGTCGCAAACACTGTCGCAGCAACAGGAAGCCCCACAATTTGTGCATCAGGCACCGGGCATACTTCAGCAGCATGCCCCCTCACTTCAGGAACCTGTAAGGCGACTGGAGGCTAAGTGGCAGCCGACCCAGACTGCCCAGGCATATGCGTCTTCATACCCAGTCCAGCAGCAGTCAGTCCGACAACACTACAGGCCTACTGTGTATGAGGAACAAGTACCACCGTCCGCGATGGCCACGCAAAGTTATTCTTGGTCACAGCAGCCTTCGCCTGTGTCGCTGCCAGCCCAGCATCATCAGCAGTACAGCGCACCTCGATACCAGCCGCAGCCACCACCACAAGCCGGACCGGGCATGTATCGCGATGATGGCCAACTGTATCACACCGGCCCTCCGTTCCAGGGGGCGCAACAAACATACGTGCCGCCGGCAGAGCTAGTAAATCTCGGACTTGCGTCCCGAGATTCAAGGCTCGATGAGCGATGGGCGTCGTTCATGCATGAATCGGGGTTCCTAGATGGGATCAACTTCAGGGCATGAACGCCAAGGCCTCGCCAAACAATTTATAGTACTCTTCGTTCGAACTTCGTGTCCCAATGTTTTCGTTCTTGTTCATTCGCTGTATCGCTGGTTTCGGACTTGGACCGGATGGTTATCGGTAGTACAAAGAGATCTTCGCACCTTACCATATCGCCCCGCCATGTATTCTACTGTAGTAGCAGAGTCCAATATCGATTGCTCGGATGCTGTCTAATCAGAACCTGAGTATGCTTCCATTTCCTCGACCACCGACCACAAGGGCACTCGCGCTTGGGAAGTCCAATGTCGTGGTGCTGTCGTACTCGACGGCCACGGTCAGCGCCGGGAAGCAGGAGAAGTAGTTGTAATGCAAATACTCCGTGTAGGCGCGAGCGTCCAACAAAGGTCAAGGGTTCAAGCGGATGGCGACCAGCAACCGCCATGAGTCTTCGGAGCGGAACCGATAGGCATCAGGTGCCAGTTATGCAGAACTGCCTGCAATGCTGCGCGCGGAACATGTTGTAACAATGTCGTAAGCTTGTGAGATACTTCAGACGCAGTGTGCAGCTCCAACTGGCAAAGGGGGCGCTCAATGGATATAGAGATGTTCTTGGTGCGGATTGAATAGGAGGGATATTCTGACATGCCCGAGCAACGGCGGCAGGTGTCGACGACAATGTCCGGCAGAGCGGGATGGAGCGACAGTGATGGATCGGTCAATGTCTACGACGACGCCGAAGGTTGACGCCAGGGGTCGATTCGGTCAAGGGCCGTTTACCAAGCAGGCTGGTCATAACCGCCGGCAACTGGGGAACTGTCAACCCGGAAACTATCCCAGACGCTCATGAAGTCTATCATACTCCTATAAGTCAGCTGGTACGCTGACTCTACCGTCGCTTGGAGTATACGACCAGTCCCGGCAACGCTTTCGACCCTGCCCTGCGACTTCTTGTAAGGCTATAACAGCGCGGTCCGGCTTTCATTGTGCTTTCCTGATCACTGCGTTCTCAACGACCCCCGCGCCATGCCCGCAGAGCCTCGTCGCAACTCGAGGAAGTTGACTAGTGAAGAGGACATTGAACTCAAACGCTCGAGGGGAGAGATCTCGTGCGCAGAATGCAGACGGTACGTGCTTTTCTATTGCTCTGTGTGCAGCTTCTGATGCTCGTATCTCGCTCTGCCGCGCCAGGCTCAAGCTGAAGTGCGACAAGAAGCTGCCTTGCGGCTCATGTGTCCGTCGTGGATGCACGACGATATGTCCGAATGGTATCAAAAAGAGTTATAAACTGCGATGCCGGTCGATCTGACTAGCCCCTTATTACAGGCAGCCTATCAGCCGGACAGGGGACAAGGTATGTCCCGGTCCCGTCGGCGCGGAGCTATCTAATGCACACCCTGTCAGATTCATTCTCGCGGACACGGAGCAGCTGCACCGCAAGATCTCCGAGATGAGTGAACGGATACGTCAGCTCGAGGACGCACTAGCCATCTTCCAATCGGGCGTCTCCAACGAGCGGCATCCACTGCTACGCGACGAACTACTGTCGGTCAAGTTTGGTCCCGAGGTGCGACGTACCGTAGACGAGGAACACGACCGGGATCACCTGGCGGAGAGCATCGATGCATTTGGGACATTGACCATTGGCGATCATGGAGAGACGAAGTATTTCGGGCGGTCAGGAGGGTCTGAGGTTCGTCCTTCCTTGACATTTCAAGGGGGACTTGACTAACCTCACGCGTGTAGTCGCTGTTTCTGGTGAATCTATCTTAACGTGCATTGGTCAATCCATGCTCATCTTTACATCTAGGTCGGTGAACTTCCCGAAGGCATGGAAGGCGAGGAACCCCCACTTGATCCCCAAATCTCCGACCTCTCGCTTACATTCCCGTTGGCGATCGTCGATGAGGGTTGCGACGCCATCTTGGATAAGCTCGAATCGTACCTGCCGACCCAGCCACGCGCCTGGGCACTGTGTGAGGCGTACATCGAGCACTTCACATGGTGGTGCCGACCGATCAAGAGAGACGAGTTCGTCAATGACGTGATGATCCCGATATACAACTACCTGAAGGACCCGTCGCGCTCAAGCTACCATCCGCACGTCACAGACGCGAATAGGTGTCCCCACCTACTGGCTGTTCTCTTCATGGTGCTCGCGGTTGGCGCGCTGGTGGACTTGACTCTTCCACCTTATAGCGCGGAAGCTGAGAAGTATTACCGACTAGGACGTGCCGCATTGTCTTTAAGATCAATATTTGACTCGCCGGAGATCGAGACTGTTCAAGCGATCACTCTTATGGCAGCATATCACAGTATATGCACGCCGAGGTATTCCTTGGAGAGCGCATGGGCGCTGACATCACACGCGACGAAGCTTGCGCAAAGCGTGAGTTGGTCATTAATTCGGGTACTCTCGACCGTGCTAATGCATTTTTGAACGTGTATAGCTCGGTATACGTACGTTGGTGGACACCTGGACGACTATATGCGTACTGAAAGATTATTTTGTCAGATCGCGACAGCACGCAATGGAGTCTAGATGACAAGTTGGTACAAAGGCGGCGGAATTTGTTTTGGGAGCTGCTTGTCTTCGAAATGATACATGTACGTGCCCCTAACGTATATTCCTCCGTCCTCGTGTTGAGACATCACAGTGTCTAGCACTCGGTCGTCCCCCCGCAATTCGTCTGTCCCAGATTGACTGCCAGTTCCCGACCGACGAAGAGCAGTCTGTGTCCGAAAATGGTGACGTCATGCAAGGATGTACGCTCTGATTATATCAAACAATATGATTGATCTCGAAGCTCACACCATCGATATCAGATTGGCACTTCAAATTCATCTTTGGCCGAGAAGTGTATGCGCATGTTGGGGAAGCGATGCTATCTGCGAAAGCCCCGAATTATGCGACAGTGCTTGACCTTGATCGCCGCATTCGTCAATTGCAGTTACCACCAGTCAAACTGTATCTCCGCCCTGATGAAGATGATTACACGAATCCCGCCTTGTGCATGAAAAGTTATCTAATGTCACATTATCGATCAATAAGTGGGTCTTGGCTTACATCTCGGAGTTACTGATACATTCAACTCGCATCTTCCAGCCATGATACATATACACCGGACGTTCTTCGCACAAGCTCTTCTAGACCACCCCAGCAACCCGCTGTCAAGCCCGTATGCGCCCTCTGTGCTCGCAGCCAACCGTTGTGCCTCTGTGTTAATCAAGTCGTTCGTACACCATCACGAGCGATGTCCCGAACTGTGCGCTCGCTTCTGGGGTATGTGGACGCATGCATTCTCTGCCGCTGTAAGTCCGAAGATTGGCAATAGCAAGGCCACGTTTGCTAATTTCGCATAGATTATTCTTGGTTGCACCGTTACTCGGTGTCCTCATGTGACAATGGCACCGAGCGCCTTAGTGGATCTCGACCTCGCCGTTAGCTTTTTCCAGAGAGGCGCCAACTTATCGCTCCGGGCTCGTCAGGCTTTGGTACGTGAATTTACGTCCGGCCTAGACATTTTGCTGATGCACTTAGCAGCCTATTCTGCGCAATTTGAGAGATCGGGCCGCGCAGGCTTATGCACAGTACCGTGATAGGCACATCACCCCGACAATTGATATTCGGCTCAAGATCGGTCCCGAGGATCCTTTTGAAGACGAACTCGCAATCTTTGGCGGCCAAACTCGAGTGATGTCGACCAAGCTCCTCTCGCGCAAGCGATCAGAGCGCCCGTCACCCAAAACCGGATCAGAGAGCCCTACAACATGCATGCATTCACGATCTGCTTCTCGTTCAGCGTCTACACCTGCGTCAACGCCCAGCGACAGCGGCACCGCTACGCACGAGGCGATGGAGCAATTCAATGAGGTCCATCCGACGCTAATGGAGTACCTGTCCATGTTTCCGTCTTCTTCTTTCGCTCTCGTTGACCCTTCCCAACCCGCCTTGGAGACCCTCGCGGCAGCGGGAGCAATGCCGGCCCAGCAGCAGACGCAAATGCAAATGCAAGCTCAGATGCAATCTTCGATGAACATGCATTCACTACAGAATATTCCTTCCTCATTTTCCCAGACACTACCGCCGGAGTCGGTGCAGTATTATAACAACTTCGCGCCGCCTCAAAACATCCCATTGTCGCAACAACACCCGGCACAACAGCCGCAGCAGGCAGCACACCAGCAGTTCAACGATATGTCCGCCTTCTTCGGTACCACACCTGACATCCCCCCGGTCCCAACCGACATGTTCGGTACGCCGTTTGTCTCGGGTGATGTCGAGATGAGCGAGCAGTGGACATCGCTAATGAGAGAGACAGGCATTTACGATGATCTGGGCAACTTCACCGGGCTAGGATTCACGTCTCCGAACACCCTCCCATTCTAATTATCTTGGCTGGCTATCATGTCAATGTGGCGATGCCTTAATTTATTTGACGGGATTCTCATTTCCGTCTGATACATATCTTAACTGCATCCGTTACATACTTACTAGTGTCCTGTTAGTGTCTCTCCGCTGTCTTTTTGTTGTGATCCACTGTATTGCAGCTGTTACCCGGCCTCCCTCGGTACACTTGACGAGCAATATTGTATTATTACCGCCCTAGACTCCTTTGTTACAGTGAACGGGCATGCTCTACCATTCTGCCTACATTCAGCACCATCTCATCACATCCCCATTGTCCGACCACACTGATGCCGACTGGCCATCCATCTTCTCCCAGCCCTGCCGGGACACTGAGTGCAGGCAGCCCAGCCAAAGAGGCAGGCACCGTCAAAACGTCCTGAACGTAAGCGCCTAGGTCGGCATTTTGACCTTCATCAAGGGGAGGGGCTGTACGTATAGCAGAGGGGTGAAGTAGTACATGTACGCCGTCCTCGGGTGTTTCGCCGGATGAAAGAACGTTTGGTACGGCGAAGACGCGGTCGAAATCAGCCTTGATCAGCCTGCGCACTCGCTGGGCCTGCAGGAAATAGTTGTCGAATGCACTGACGAGAGTCATGAGCGGAGATCGTCAGACATAGCAAAAACACGTACTCTGCAGAGAGAGCATATGTACCCAACAATATACGCTTCTGCACTTCGGGTCCGAAGCCTTGCGAACGCGTGTGGGCGTATACGTTGGCTGTCTTCATCTTATCGCTGCCCAGCGGAGGCGGTGCATATGAACCTGAAAACTCGGATGTCGAACTGGCGTCACTCTGAGATGTAGTTATCAGACTCACCGTAGCGGATACCATCATACCTCGCCATGTTGCTGCTGGCTTCCGCGCTCGAGATGACATAGTAGGCGCTGAGGGCGTACGGAGTAGAAGGAAGCGAGACCGGTAGGACCGTCGCGCCACGGGACATCAGATTGTCGAGTATCCGTCTGAGGGGTGCGTGCATGCTACGATCCATTTCTTCTGGGAAGTATTCCTGCATCACCAGTAAATACGTCCGAATGCCCTCCGATGCAAGCTGATACATTTACCTGAGGTATGCCAATTCGTAGCCCACTGAAATCATCCGCCCCAGAAATTTGTTGCAAATGATATTGACAGTGTGCTGAAGCTTGGGCCCGTGTTTCAGGCCTCGCCGCCGAAGGATCTTTTGGATCGTGTGCGGAAAGAACACCTGATGAGGCATTAATTTTTTGAGGATATATACATCGGAAAGAGAATAAAAAAGACTTACCGAACAGCTTTCCTGCATCATCTACGTCCTCGGTAACAATACCCACACAATCCAAGCTATCGGCATACGACACCACTCCCCACCTTGGAAGTGTTAATAAATTGTGCTGTAAGCCAACAAAAACATACGTTACCTGCTGATAATTCCATAAGAGGGCTTGAAGCCAGCAACACCACAATATGCGGCGGGTAATCGAGTGGACCCTCCTGTATCAGTGGCCAATGCACTTCCTATCCACACTGTCAGATACTGTCTTGAGCACATTTACAAGACATACGCTCTGCACAAGCCTGCCGCTACAGCAGCAGCACTGCCTCCAGAACTTCCGCCTGCCGATCGTCGCTCACGGTTCTCCCATGGGACATCGGAGTTGGGTGGCTGGTGAGGATGAACTACGGGACCGTAGACAGAGTATTTATTCTCTGAACTATGCATCCTTGTCAAACAGATATAATTTATGAGCTGAATAGGCATACCCCATCCCAAACTCATCGCAATTTGTCTTGCCGATGATATCAGCTCCGTTATTTTGAAGCAGTTTGACTACGGTAGCGTCGAAAGGAGACATGAAGTCCTTCAAGATTGCCGAAGAGCATGTTGTTGGCATAGAAGAGGTGCAGATGTTGTCCTTGACAGCCACCGAGAAGTCATACAGAAGGGACGCAGGTTCTCGCACCGAGGGACTTATTCGCGCAGGGTGGACCACAGCGTTGATGCTAGCATTGCGGGTATCCAGAGTAGAATTTATAGCATGCAAGTGTCGACATCTTGCCAAGAGATGTAGTGGCTCACGCCACTGACGGCATGTGGCATACATGGGCGCCAGATGGCGCAACCCCGACTAAGGCCCAAGCCTAGTCGATCGACCGCAAAATGCGAAACGGTTGTTTGTGCTTGTTGTCTAAAGCCTTTAGAATGTAACACGGCCAAACAATATGGTTTCCTCTTTGGGAAAATTTACATCCTTGCCTACTCCTGCTGAGACATGTCGACCAAAACTCTCGCCAAAACTACTGCCTCCTCTTCATCCAGGGTTGCCAAAAAGGCAAGAATCAGCACATCGGAAACAGCGAAGCCTAAGAAAGCTGTTGTCGCCCAAGTCAAAGAGGCGGAGCACACACCTGCCACGATCTCCGCCAAGCAAAAAGGGAAACAGCGGGCTTCGACTACTTCGCAGCGCGATACAAAAGACTCCATCAAGGATGTATCCTCTGATGCCGCCGCTCTCCCCTCATCCTTCAAAATTGTTGCAGGCTCTTATGAGAAGCTACTATATGGTTTGAAATGCACAGTCTCTGCCAAGGACTCCGACTACGAGATTGACCTCAAGCCTGTCTTCATTTTCCCGGCACATATATCCTCTGTCAAGGCTGTCGCAGCTTCCCCACAAGGAGGAAAATGGCTGGCTACTGGGAGCACAGACGAGACGATCAAGGTGTGGGATCTTCGGAGACGCAAGGAGCTCGGTGGATTGATGCATCATCAGGGTACGTCTGTACACTACGCTGCTTGTGCTTCTCGATGTTAACCCTTGGCTAGGGTCGATCACACATCTTCAGTTTCCCTCACGCTCTCACCTGTTATCTGCCTCGGAAGATGGAACGTTGTGTCTTTTCCGAGCGCGGGACTGGGCGGTCCTGAGGACATTAAAAGGACACAAGGGTCGCGTGAACTGCGTCGCAGTGCATCCATCTCAGAAGGTTGCTCTGAGTGTGGGAAGGGACAGGACACTGCGCATGTGGGATCTCATGCGGGGCAAAGGCTCGGCGAGTACCAAGCTTGGCAAAGGTCCGTATTTTCCATCTATCCAATCTCTCGCTTCATACTTACATATAGCGACAGAGGGAGAGGTCGTGCGCTGGTCTACTGATGGTACACTATTTGCTGTCTCGACGCAATCCACGATAGACATATACTCCACGGTGCGTCAACTTCGCATTCACTTCGACATGCCTCATGAAACTCGCTACTCTCCTACAGGATATGAAATTGTTGCATATCGTCAACCACCCGGCTCGTCTGCATGATATCAAGTTCTGCAAGCG
This sequence comes from Obba rivulosa, assembly GCA_001687445.1. Taxonomy (NCBI): domain Eukaryota; kingdom Fungi; phylum Basidiomycota; class Agaricomycetes; order Polyporales; family Gelatoporiaceae; genus Obba; species Obba rivulosa. Next base: position 205,886 of record KV722331.1, read on the forward strand.
AGTCGTCGGCGAGGGAGAGGTCCTGCTGGCCTCTGCGGAAGACAAGAAAGTGTCCATCTACAGCCTCCCTGCAAACCACGAGGTTGAACCCAGCATCATAGCAGAACTCGTCGGGCACACAAATAGGTGCGTTAATCATCACCATTTCGTCTTGCTACCTGTTTATCTTGGCACACAGAGTCAAAGCAGTGGAGACACTGTCCATCGCCTTGCCATTGTCCGCGAGCCAGACATCGACAACTGTCGTCAGCACCATCTCCTCGGACGGCAAGATTCACGTGTACGATCTAGCCGCTCTGCCGGCGGAAGCGGCAGAGAAGGTTCAGCTGAACCCGATCGGCACATACGATACCAAAGGGACTCGTTTGACGTGCCTTACGATGGCCGACGGCGACCTCGACGCGGAAGCTCCCGCGAAAAGCGGAAAGCGGAAGCGGGACGATGCCGATGAAGACGATGAGGATGTGAGTGATAAGAATGACCATGCATTGGGATCAGGAGGGGAGGACAGTTACGATGAGGATGGGGAAGAGGAAGAGTAGATGTAGGTACAGTAGTAGATACACAATACATTGTGTTACATAAAATCTATCGCTCGCTTCCGCCCGCGCGGTGGACCTGCTTCCTTCGTAACAACGTTGGTATCGTCCGGTGATTTTTCCATAGGAACGTCCGTAGGTGCATCCGTCGGGAGAGTTTTCACCGCCTCTGGTGGAGGTGCTTCCACCCAAATGCTATCATCCTCCTCTTCCTCCTTGCGCTCCTTGCGCCTCTTCTTCTTCCGTTCGCGATCCTTGTCTTTCGGACGGGGAGCCCCAAGACTTGGACCAAATCCATCATCTTCGACGTCAAACGACAGCGTGGCCTTGCTGCTCTTCTTCTTCTTGTCCTTCTTATCCTTACCCACCTCTTTGTCTCGTTCCTTGCGCGAATCACGCTCGGATCGCGGTACAAATGTGGGCTTGAAAGATGCCAAGTCCACCTTCTCCGTAGCAGAAGCGCCGTTTGTCGGTGGCTCGTAGGATGCACTGGTGCCGTCTATCGGCGGGGGAGCACTGAGCACGGATGGCTCCGCCGTGCTGCGGCCAGATGTTGGCTGTGAGGGACCAGCACGACCAGTGCTATCGGGCTCCTTGCTAACGTCCTTCTCGTCAACTTCCTCATCCTCTGTATTATCCTCTTCGTCGCTCGCAAAGATCGCCTTGAAGATATCCATTGCCGGCCGCTTGTACGTGAGCGTATCGCGACCTTGATCTTCGTCCTCGCCCAGCCCTATATTTGCCAGATTGCGAGGCCCTGAACGCGATGCGTCACCACCTTCACCTTCCATTGTACCGGTGGAGACGAAGCCCACGCCCGCCGCACCTGCGGACGCTACGTCCGATGGGCCCGCATCGATCTGCAATGGAGCCTGCGCAGCCGCAGTCGGCGTTGCGATGTCCGCAGACGCGCTCGCAGCCACACTTGTCATGTCGACTTCCGGGTCCTTGACACCGAACCGCTTGCAGAGCAACCGCGTGGGCTGCCATGGCTGCACCTCGCGCGTCATCGGGCCATACAAGCCCATACGCACTGCACCCATCTTCGGGTCCTCGGATTTCTCCTCTTCCTTCTGCTCCTCTTCATCCTTCATCTCGGATAGATCTGGCGTGTGCAAACCCTCAATGACCTTAGGCCCGTTCTCGACGATGACGGCACTGCGAAAGCGGCCTGCCATCGCGCCTGAGAGTGGCTTGAAGACTGTGGCAGATTTCGCGTAGTCCTCCAGCTCTTTGTTGAAGTCGTCAATGCTCTGCCCCGGAAGGGGGCCGAGTCCGAGACCCACATCGCTAGAATCCACGCGGTTCGCCTGGAAATGTAGGAAGGCGGTGTAGCGCGACTGCTTCATGGGGTCGGTGGTGAAGGGCTGGAAACCCTGCAGTGCAGCTTTGGCGACTGATGGATGCAGGTGGGGAATGTAGAGCTCCCCGCGTACATAGGGTGCTACGGGACTGGGACCGGACTCCGGTTGCGAAGGGGCTGCTGCTTCAGGGAGGGTGTTGCGAATATTTTGCAGGCGTTCCCGGTCCTTCTGAGATATGTAGTCGAACACGGATCGCGGCTCAGATGGGAGCGGTGTTTCTCCCAATAATGACCCTCTCTATATGATAGTGTAAATTTGAACATCACACGGCAATTCATAACAGAGAACACGCACCTGATCTGCAGACATGAAGCTCTCCTTCCACTCAGCATGAGTCTTAGGCGGAGGTACATCCCGTCCCTGTCTCGTTGTGTCAACATTCTCCTTGTTCTTGTCCGATTCCCAAACTCGACGGGGATTCGGCTTCCAGCCCGAAGGCACTTCGGACAGAGGGAACCTAACAGACACAAGATCATCAAACGAGTCGCACAATACGTATAAAGTAAACGCAGACCTACCATCTATCTTCTGAGACTGGACGATCAGACAAGAGGAAGCCTTTCAGAACGGGACGACCATCACTGAATGTCTGATTGCTCGCTGCCGGTGCTCTCTTGTCATACATCAAGTTAGTGGATGAAAATGCAAAGATACCCTCAGTAATGCTCACATTGTCGGGCCCTCGAGCCACAGAACGAGTTCTTGATGAGCCAATAGCTATATGACCATCATCGTCGAGGTCGGTAACGTCGTATGCCATCTGTGTGCGGCCGCGCCTGCCGATGTCTCCGCCGTAGACGTCAACATCATCATCATCGGCATCATTCAGAGCGCCCAGACCGAAGCCCTCTGCAACAGAGCACAATCAGCATACAAGTAAAATACCGCAAACCACGTAGCATACCCGATAGCTGAGGACCCTTGCCCCGGCCCCCATCTCCTGCGCCCACGCTTTCCTCCAGGCGCATGCCTGGGACATACCCCAACCCATGGAAGTTGGCCTTCTTCTGAGCCACGAGCACTGGCGTGTCTCGCCTCGGGAATAAATGCTTCTTCGCCTCCTCATCCTCATCCTCTTCGCGCGCGGGAAGTCCCGCCCCCTGCGCCTTGCGCTGTGCATACGTCACGCGCGGGCCTACACCCTGACCCAAGCGCCAGCCCATCTTCTTCAGGATGCGCGCGCCGACTGAATCCTTCGGTGCGGGCGCGAACGACGCCTCGAGAGCGGAGGCGATCGAGCTGGGGATATCAGCGTAAACCTTTCGCGTTGGAAGGGGGTCGAGAAGATCAAACGTACTCGTTCTCTGCACTCTCCGCGCCCGCGCGCCGCCGCAGCTCTGCCTCGGTCCCGCCAAAGTCCATCTCGTCGTGCTCGTCGACGAGCTTGCGGCTCTCGCGTAGCTCCGCGAGGTCCTCCTCGTCCATGAAATCCTCGGGGCGAACAGCCTTCTGCTTTGCGCGTTCCGAGCGAGAGGACACGAATGTCGAGGGCGTCCATCCTAAGGGCAGTTAGTAATGTGAGGAGAGGTGAGGGGGGAGAGCTGACCTTCTTTTGAGCCAACGGTGTTGAAGTAGCCTGCGGAGAAGCCGCCAGTGAAGGCACCGTGTAGTCTGCGTCGGCCCTTCTCATCTCTGACCTGAACGATTGAGCGAAGTAGAGGTGTAGTGAGCATAGCAGCGTAGGAGCGACGGTGTCCTGGCATGTACCTCTTGCTTCCAAAGTGGCACAAATTCGCCCGTGTCTTTTGACTTCTCAAGCGGCGGAAGAGGCGTGCCTATCTGGGAATAGGAAAATGTGACATGAGCGTTATCTGCTATACAAGAATTGCGGCAAGGACGCTCACCAGACAGAAGGACTCGTTCGCCTTCGTGCTCGCGGTGTCGACCCCGAGGTCGTTGAGCTTCCGCTTCAGTCGGCTCGTCATCGTTGCCAGACTTTACCTAGCGACACAAGGGAGCCAGAGAATGAAGACCAAAGTGGTTCAGCGAGACCTGAACAGGTGTTACGAACCCTTAATGGCGTTGGGCTACGGCTGCCTCATCTGCGGAAGTGCTGTCACGTGATACGTACGTATCACAAGTATAATAATTATATTGGGACTGGGCGTCCAACTGCTGTCTTTGTGCCACTTCCCTGCTGTTTTTCGTGGGATCCTTTGGTATATTTTTCCATGCTCCTGCGGACTTGTTAGGAATGTCGTCGAGCTACTTTCACAGCGAGCAGAGATCCTGGCGCCATGCACACTCTGTTGTTTATGATACTAGAATTTCGCGCTCTGATGGCAGACGGCCCGGTCAGCACTGAAGTACTGGAGCCAAGTGTTCCATACTACTACAAGTTTTTACCTTCTCAACCACTCAACGGGACCGCTGTATTCGGAAACTCTGGCCCACCGTCGAAGTGGGTGTGCTCGTATGTATTGGCCTTTCGACTCGATCGCACTGAGCGCAGATAACGCTCCTTGGCTTCCTTATCGCTCATCTCACACGTTTCAGCTACTGTACTTGCTCTTTTAGGTCTTTTGGGGGCCTCGGCTTGTGCCAAGATCGCATTGAGACAAGTAGGCTGTCGTTCGGTGTGGTGTCCCGTGTATGCGCAAAGCCACCGTTATATGGCAGGTGACGTGAACTGCCCGGATCTTGTTGCTCAGCTCTTATCACTACCCTGGAATGCAGCAATGGACGTTGGTCTTCCCATTCTATCTGCAAGTTATTGCAGAGACATCAATTCTTAATCCCTGCTTAGTCGTTGGGTACGTACCAAAACGCTGTGGACATGATAGAGCTCTCCTTCAGGATGTCAGACAGATTCCTCGTCCCTAGTTTCCATCCACCGATCCAGTAACACGGCTTCTGCTCGAGCTCTACCTGCATCGCGGCTGAGTACGGCTGCCTTACCGCAGTCTTATCGCATTCGCAACAAATTACTGCCCAGATTTCCTGGTTCGCGGATGCTCTCCCACAGCCCCACTGCTTACTGCGTGAAGGCCCTGAGATGAGCTGCGCATGCGCACTGCCCCGGGCGCTCCCCGGATATCGGGGCGACTCCAGCGCTGGGTGGCAGCTCCGCGAATCTGGAAGACGTGCTTCTTTTTGCTGTGCACCGCCTTCGCATAGTGAAAGGATGGAGGAAGCATCAATCCGCCGGTGTCGGAAGTCAGCTGAAGGGAACGCCACTTCCTGTCCAGACACCTGTCCTCCATCTGTCCTCACGTTATGCAAATGCGAGCTCACATGGTCGCTCGGTCATTCAGCTGTGTGACTGACGTCCAACACATGATTTCGATATCCACAATTGCACGTCACGCTTATCGCAGGGCGTGGAGAGCTGACCGTGTCCGTCGTTCCTGGCGTTTCCTGGCGCCAATGGGGTGTTCTCTGGTCGTATGTATGTTGGGCTACGTTGGGCCGCTGACAGCCACCGTGAATTACCAAGTGGTGAGGCGCTGCCATATAAGGTGATCGGCGCGTGCCGGTACTGGCCGCGGCGTGAACACTGTCGCGGCCGGGAGGAAAGATCTAACGGTCGTCTTCAAGTTTTTCTTCCTCCTCGGAATTCGGAAGGCACCGTGTAGATCGTCCGTCGATCTGCGAACGAATGTTAGGCATATTCGAATCTCTTCGGGTGAGCTCTGGTCGCAAGGTCTGTCTGCAGTAGAAAATGCGACGAAGTCGAGAGCTTGTCCTGATGCATCGAGAGATCGTAGCCGTCGGTTCATACGAGTGTGGCTCGACGAGACGGCCGCGATCATGAATCAGGCGTAGCGCCCCACTTATCTCGCGAAAGTTTTTGTCTCACTCCGGCCCTCGACAAGTTTTATTAGCCACCTCCGATAATATCCCCGCGCATTCAGTCCTTTACCTGGAAGGGTCCTTGCTGCTTCCCTCCACTCCCTCTTTTTGACCTTCCCTGTCCTCCATCTCCGCCGCGGCGCACTCCCGTCGCGCACGGAGCTCGTGTCCCGACCATGGCTGAACCGACTCCTGAAGCGCCGACGTACGAGAAGGGCGATGGCAGTTCGCTGGAGAAGGGCGGTGTGCGCGATTATATCGTGAACCCCTCGGAAAACAACTACCAGCTCGACGTCGGCGATCTTGATCAGGTCCAGCGGCGATTAAAGCAGCGCCATGTACAAATGATCGCTGTAAGTGCACGCGGTTTCCCTTTCATCTCCGCCCTGCTTAGTGTGTGCTCGTGTGCACTTTAGATCGCTGGCACTCTAGGTACCGGTCTCTTCCTCGGCTCAGGAGAAGCTCTCGCAGGAGCTGGCCCGCTCGGTGCACTACTTGCCTACATGCTCGTCGGCACCACCGCCTACTCAGCACTGTGCTGCCTTGGAGAGATGACCTCGTTTGCCCCGATTTCGGGCACATTTCCCCATTTTGCCGGTCGTTGGGTGGACCCTGCATTCGGTTTCGCAACAGGGTGTGTGGTGCTTTCTGATCATGCGTGCAGAATACGTCAATCCTGAGGCCATGCTTTACCGCAGATGGAACTACTTCTACACCAACGCAGTCTCGACACCCGTCGAAATCACTGCGGCGGGCATCCTCCTGACATTTTGGGATCCGAACGTGCGTGATTCTGTCACATTATTGATGGCGTGTGGATTGTCTGAATTTTCGCTTGACATCGAACAGATGAACCACCAGGCTGCATACACCGCAGTCATCGCCGTGTGCATGTGCTTGATCAATATCTTCGGCGTCCAGTACTTTGGTGAATCCGAATTTATATTCTCGATAGTCAAGAGTGCGTCTACTTCGCTATGCTGATGCATTGGTTTCTCCTGAACCCCGCTCGAATATAGTCTTGTTGATTCTGCTGCTAATCATCACGGGTCTTGTGGTCGACCTCGGCGGAGGCCCCAACCATGATCGCATTGGCTTCCGGTTCTGGAAAAACCCGGGGCCTATCGCGGGTGCCGGCCTCGAGCCCAACCACGTTCCGCTCGATCGCCTCCTCGGTATCTTGACCGTCCTCATCCAGGCGGCATTCTCCTTCCAGGGCGTGGAGCTAGTTGCTGTGTAAGCTGCTTCTGTGCAGGCGTGGAGAGGAGCTCGACTGACGGGTCAAATCACCGTAGTGCTGCGTCTGAGACCGAGTCGCCGCGTCGGAACATCGCGAAGGCCGTCCGCCGTGTATTCTGGCGCATTCTGGTCTTCTACGTGAGTAAACCGACTCGCTGCGCCGCATTTGCGCGATTGAGGGCTTCGTGCTAGATTCTTGGTATTGTTGTCACGGGCATGCTCGTCCCGTACAACGACCCACTCCTCCTGTCATCGGGAGCGGGAAGCTCGACCGCCGACTCGCCATACGTCATCGCATTCACGCGCGCGGGCATTAAGGTGCTCCCGCACATTATCAACGCCTGCATCTTCACCTCGGCCTTCTCCGCCGGCAACTCCTTCCTCTTTTGTTCATCTCGTATCCTGTACGGTCTGGCGTTGCGCGGCCAAGCGCCCAAGATCTTCGCATACTGCACGAAGAAGGGCCTTCCGATCGTCGCTGTTCTTGCGACATGCTGCTTCACGCCCCTCGCGTTCATGAACGTCTCGAGCGGCGCGACGACTGTGTTCAAGTATGTCGCTGACTCGTCCTCGCGAGATCGCCTAACTGACATGAGGTTAGCTGGTTCGTCAGCCTGAGCACGGTCGGCGGTTTCTTCGGCTGGTGGTCGATCAACATCACGTACCTGTTCTTCTGTGTGTCCTCTTTCACTACTTCTCTTATACAGATTCCTGACTTGCGGCCGTAGACTATGGTCTGAGGTACCAAGGCTTTGACCGCAGGGAGTTGGTTTACTATAACAGATTCCAGCCCTACTTGTCCATGTGGGGTCTCGCCTGGATCACGTTCTTCATCCTCATCAACGGCTTCGCTGTTTTCTGGGATTTCGACGTGTCGACCTTCCTCACCGCCTACATTGGCATCCCCATTTTCTTCGGTCTCTACTTCTTCTGGAAGCTGTTCAAGCGTACCAAGATCTGGAAGCTCGGCGAAATGGACTTTGTGACGGTCAGTATACTCTCCTTCTCTACTACACTATTTGACTCTGACGTCGTATCCTTAGGGAATTCCTTCATTAGAGGAGACAGAATTGCCAGAGGTCCCTCCAGTAACAATACCACAAAAGATTGCTGCTGTCCTCTTCTAGATGGGAACGTTATATTCTGTGTTCTTGTGATGCTGTCACTACTGTATTATTCTCTACTCATACCATCTGCACTGTAGTACAGGGGAGAGGTCCCAATGTTATACCAATTGCAACTGGAACTGCAGAGCATTGTGATAGATAAGTTCAGAGCGGCTTCTGAGAGAGGGTGGACACTTGGTTAACATGTCCCCTTGCTTGTCAAGAGTTCTCCCACTTGAAGCCCACTTGCGCATCACCACCTGCGCCCTGTGCAAACCTAAGCGCCAGATTATGACCAGTTTATTAACTTCCGGAATGAAGCTCATCCATTTCCTCAAATCCGCACAAATCTGTTCACAGCATATTATTCGTTGCACCCAATTTTTCACGCTTTTGCGGCAGTCTTGCCTTCGTTGTCCTCAGGGACCCAAGGAGACGGGCGCTAGCTTCGTGCCACGTTCCTAGCACAAAGTGTCGCGCACTCAACTAGCACAGTCTTCTCACACCGCGGAGGACGGCAATGCCAGTGCTTAAGTGACATTGGATAGCTATAAATGAGCCCAACCTTAGACTTTCAGGAAAGGCGTCCACACTTAATCCACAGTAGTAGCACACGGCCAGTCGCATGAAGGACTCATACGGTCCTACGCAAGACCGGCACTTCGAGGTAAAAGAATATTCATTCCAGGCATTGAATTCATGTCACAAGTGGACAAGTCAGGCTCTGCCGGTGATAGACAGCCCTTCCCCGAATAATGATGAAGAACTCCACTGCCGCAACGAGCGGATGTATATACAAACTTAAACATAACCGGGAAAGGAAAACATGACTAATCCACGCGTGTCGTGTACAAAAAGGGAAATAAAACACGACAAAGAGCTTTTGCGAGTCGCGGACTCGCGACGCGATTACAGCAACCACGTTATCTCTGCTTGTCCCACCTGGCTCTCCTGAATCCCAGTCGTGGCCAGAAGCCCGACGCACTAGAGCTCATAGCGCTGTTCAGCTATCGTTGCTGAGCTCCGAGTCATCTGCCTTGTCGTATCTCGCCCCAGCTCTCTCTCGTCCAGCGCTGTGCTTGAACACCATGGATATCTCATGGAGCCCCTATTCCTGCTCACTTGACTCTATCGACGCCGTTTTTGCCCGTCAGTTCTGCCTACGGCCATCGAAAATTTTCTAGCGCTGGCCGCAACTTGCGGCTGCAGCAGAATATGTGAGCGGCTCGAGGTTAGACGTGTTCCGATGCCTCTGCAGATGGTGGCGTTCGGTATATCGTGTATGGGGGCTCGGCGGGAAGATGGCCGCGACAGTAGCGCGCCAGCGAGCGGCTTATCGGCCACCTTCGGTGGCGGCTTATCTCGTAAAAGCCCCACGCTGCCATGCGGGTCTCGAAGACTTATATTTGCCACTCATCTCCAATGGATCCCTACGCATTTCGGTCCTTGGGCTGCCAGGACCTTTGCGTTTCCCCTTCGCTTCTTCGCCTCGCTCTCCTTCCCCTCCGCTGCGTATACTTGCGCACAGAGTTCGCGTCCCAATCATGGCCGAACCGATCACGGGACCGCCCCCATACGAGAAGGGCGAGGACAGTTCGCTGGAGAAGGGCGGTACGCACGACTATGTCGTCCAGTCGCCCCTGCACTCGTCAGACAATCACTACAAGCTCGATGCCCGGGACCTCGATCGGGTGCAGCGGCGGTTGAAGCAGCGCCACGTGCAGATGATTGCTGTGAGTCCACCCGGGTTCTCTCCCGTTTCTCTCGCTCAATGTCTACTCGTGTGCAATTTAGATCGCTGGTACTCTGGGTACCGGTCTTTTCTTGGGCTCAGGAGAAGCTCTCTCAGGAGCTGGCCCGCTGGGTGCACTGGTTGCCTACATGCTTGTTGGCACCACCGCCTACTCATCGCTGTGCGCCGTCGGAGAGATGACCTCGTTTGCCCCGATCTCAGGCACCTTTCCCCACTTTGCTGGTCGTTGGGTGGACCCAGCGTTCGGTTTTGCGACAGGGTGCGTAGCGGTTCCTGACTGACATGGACATGTGATTCGCGGACGCTAAACCATCACAATTTGCCATAGATGGAATTACTTCTACACGAATGCTATCTCGACACCTGTGGAAATCACTGCTGCGACCATTCTTCTGACATTCTGGGACCCAAATGTGCGCTATTCTGTCGCATCAATGATTGCACGTGGACACTAACGCTTCGCGTGACGTTTGACAGACGAAGCACCAGGCCGGGTACACCGCAGTTATTTGTTTCTGCGTGTGCCTGATCAATATTTTCGGCGTGCGCTACTTCGGCGAATCGGAATTTATGTTCTCGATGATCAAGAGTGCGTCCTACTCGGTACTTTGATTTCTTCCACTGACGTCCGCCCGATTTAGTCTTTTTGATTCTATTACTAATTATCACGGGTCTTGTGGTCGACCTCGGCGGCGGCCCTGACCATCAGCGCATTGGCTTCCGATACTGGAAGAACCCAGGCCCCGTCGCAGGTGCTGGCCTCGAGCCCAAGCACCCTCCGCTCGACCGCTTCCTCGGCATTCTCAGTGTCATCATCCAGGCGGCGTTTTCGTTTCAGGGCATGGAGCTCGTGGCTGTGTAAGCTCCTGCCGTGCGCGCGTCGCGGCACATGGCTGACAGATATTTTTCCGCAGCGCTGCGTCCGAGACAGAGTCGCCCCGGCGAAACATCGCCAAGGCCGTACGCCGCGTGTTCTGGCGTATCCTCGTGTTCTACGTCAGTGGCCTTCCCTTCCGCAACTGCTTTGCATGACTGAAGCCCGCGCAGATCCTCGGCGTCCTCATCACGGGCATGCTAGTCCCGTTCAACGACCCGCTGCTACTCTCGTCGGGGGCGGGAAGCTCGACCGCCGACTCGCCGTACGTTATCGCATTCACGCGTGCAGGCATCAAGGTGCTCCCGCACATCATCAACGCATGTATCTTCACCTCGGCCTTCTCCGCCGGCAACTCCTTCCTCTTTTGCTCGTCCCGTATCCTGTACGGTCTGGCGTTGCGCGGCCAAGCGCCCAAGATCTTCACGTACTGCACGAAGAACGGTCTCCCGATCGTCGCCGTCCTCGCAACGAGCTGCTTCACGCTCCTCGCATTCATGAACACGTCCAGCGGCGCGACTACTGTGTTCAAGTACGTTGCGCACTGGTCTCTGTGAGATTAAATTGACTGATCTTGGGATAGCTGGTTTGTCAACCTGAGCACAGTCGGCGGCTTCTTCGGCTGGTGGTCGATTAATATCACATTCCTGTTCTTCTGTGCGTTCTCTTCTCACTCTCTTTGTCCTTTGTCTTTCTGATCGGCAACTACAGATTACGGTCTGAGGTATCAAGGCTACAATCGCAAGGAGATCGTCTACCATAGCAATCTTCAGCCGTACCTGTCCATCTGGGGCATCTTCTGGCTCAGTCTCTTCATTCTCATCAACGGCTTCGAGGTCTTCTGGAAATTCAACGCATCGAGCTTCCTCACCCATTACATAGGCGTTCCCATCTTCTTCGGCCTATACTTCTTCTGGAAGATTTTCAAGCGTACGAAATTCTGGAAGCTCAGCGAGATGGATTTCGTGACTGTCAGTACTCTCACTGCTACTACGGTATTTCCTGATTTTGACATTGCGTTCTGCAGGCAATCCCATCGTTGGAAGAGACCGAGATGCCAGAGGTTCCTCCAGTAACGATACCACAAAAGATTGCTGCTATTCTCTTCTAAGCGAAGATGTTATATTCAGTGTTCTTATGATGATGCCATTACTATATTGTTCTATATGCGTGACATCGCCAATTTGCCCACCTGTTGGCCGCATTGTATTACAGAGAAGGGTTCCCAATGTTGTCCCAGTTGAACTGATTCTATGCACGTCAGTGTGACGATAAAATGTCCGACATTCGGCCAGTAAAACTTCGATATAATATTTTTGATAGAATATGAGCATATCAACAAATTGGGCGGTACTGTAAGGTATGGTGATGCAGGGAGGAGTACATCCATGAATCAGAAGGATCCATTAGGAAAACAAGTGCAACAAAACGAACGAAAACAGTAAACAAGCTAGACTACACGAATGATGGAAATATAATCATGACCGCCAAGACAGGCTGGGATTCAGCCGCGGCGAGTGTGGGGGCGAGTTTGACTGTGCGAAGTAGGTCGACTGCGAAGGCGAAGAGAGCGACCCCGGGAGGTACAGCGGAATCGTCGGTATGAGCTCGAAGACGTGCTGCGCGATAGGGCGGTTTGGGCGCGGACCGGATCCAGGCTGCGGAGATGGCTCAGTGGCGTTCATGACGCCGTGCACGCGCGGCTCCTGGGACATCGTCTCGTTCCAACCCTCCGGCCCCGGTGTGGCAGCGCCGACACTCGTCGTTCCTCGGCCGTCCCAGATGCAGCGGATATCGTTGCCCGGAATGATCTGGACGAGGCGCCCAGTCTCCACATGTCGGATCTCGATAAACCTCGAGTCGAATAGGAGGACGTAGGGCGGGTGCCAGGCGACATGCTCTGCAGTTCCCTCCCATTCGATCGTACCGATCGAGCGGCTGGGATCTCCGTGACGATCAACGTACAACCCGAATTCTGGAAGAAGTCAGTACTAAGTTGAACGTACAAAATAGCAGACCCACCGTCATAGCAGAGTAAGAACTCGTCCTTGCTGGAGCGGAACATTCCCATAGGACGGCAGGATTCACAGCGCTTCGCCAACTTCTCCAGACGAGGGTCTTCACGCTGCGGGATGGTCACACTCTTGAAGCTGCAGACCAGTCATTAGACATTTTCCGAACAACAAACGTACAGGGACGTACTCGGTTAGGTCCATGATTTCGAAGCCCTTGGTGCACAGAATCACGATCTTAGCCTTCAAGAAGATGAGATCGAATGCCTCCGAGGGTAGGAAGAAGTCCTGTGTCAAATGCTCAGCTACACATTCAACATGCGGTTCTCGGCGAGGAAGCTTACCCTATAGACCCTGAACCATTCCGATCGTTGTGAACGTAATCCCAGGCGAGATCCGAATGTTTGCGGGGCCTTTGCCCGTTCATTGATCTTGCCTACAACGGGCTCTAATACCCGGAAGACGCTATCGAGCTACGAGAGCATTAGGATAAGGCAACACAGTAATCAATGTGACGAATGTAACGTACCCCCTTTTTCTTCATGTAGATGACCAGTGTGCGACCATTCAAACTGCCAACGCTGAAGAAGTGAACATCCTTGTGTCCACTAAGCTTCTGGGGCGTCTGGGATGTGTGAGGGCTGTGCGGCGACGAGGGCACAAGCGCTTCAATGTGATAAGCAAACAACGACTATAGCTCGGGATGAGCATCCAGAGATCTGTCCAGCGAGCTCGAAGAGCATACCTTGTCTGCTAACACGAGAAAGATGCCGAAATCCTCCAGCATTGCACATTGAGTGACCATCTTGAGATGTAGTACACGGCGCATTGCTGCAAGACAATTGTGAGCAGACCCGCGATGTCCGTGTTGGAAATGACGTACATCGTGAATCGTGTCTAAATCCAATCCAGACACCTTCCGCACAACCAACAGCGACAAGACCACGTCCATCCGCCGTAGCTGTCCCAGGTCAGCCACAATAGTAGAAGCCCCGGGTGATAAGACTTACTGAATGGCACCGAACAAGTAACCTTGCCGGTGAACGCATTCTCGGTGCTCCACGAGGGAGCGCCCGTACCAGGAGCCACAGAGGGCACAATGAAGGTGTCCGCGCTGAGGGTCTCGATCTCGAACACCTTGTTCGACTCTTGCACCACCTTGCGCAAGCCGATGGCCTCATCGAGTTTTTGCTTCCACTCATTACGAGCCTGGGGCGATTCGGCGTACACAGTATATAGCCCACCCAGTCTCCCGTTGTGATGGACAGTACAAGGGTAGACCATTCGCGGATCGCTTGCCTGCTCGGGGGATGCATTCACTGCACTGTTCTGTTCTCCGCCATGACGATCTGATCGGCCGACACGGAAGATGTTGTTACTTCGCTGAGTCGGAGGGTCGGTGAAGTTCGCCAAAGTCAACAAGTCGAGCGGAATCGGCTATTCACGCAAATCGGTTGAATACACCACCTAGCATTCAAGTCCAAATACGCACCCTTCGGTAGACATGGTACTTCGTGACACCATCCTTCTCTTTCGGCTTTGTCATAACCACTTTTAGGGAGAGTATGAGTAGCTGTGCGATGCTAATTTCAGGTGAAACCTACAATAGTTGTCGAAGAGCAGCACGAAGAGCTCCGTCCAGCCGTTCCATTCGAAGCCCGTGTCTGGCTGTCGGAGGAGCTTGCCCGTATGGATGAGCGAACGGTTCTCGTTCAACAAATCCATATCCTGCATGATCGTTGAGTTCCCGTTTGCGAATCCTCGTCAAAAAGTACTCACAATCGTTTCTCCGCTCTTGAACACGAGCTGCGAATTGTACCTCCATACCTCTACCTTCTGCTTCGCCGACACAACCCCAGGTTCAGTCTCCTTGCCAAGCGCCTTGATGACCTCGAGAACCTGCGGAATGGTGTCGCGATCCTCGTGGCCCTCGGGCGTCTCGTCAAGGATGTTCTTCAACAGAAGCTCGTACCGAAGCAACCTGGGAATCGGTCTGTTGATGAAGTTCTTCATGTCTAGACGGTGTGCATCCGGGTGACGAGTACATTTCTACAAGAGTTATTAGTCAGAATGGGCCGATGTGTGATCTACCCGCGCATTGTCTCACCTCCACGAACTCCTTGAACGCTGCATTGGTGGCCATCTCATCGTCAATGCGGTAGGCGGCAATAGGATAGTTCGGAATGTACTCCATATAGGCTTCGCGGAAGTTGAGGACAGCATCGTAGACTGCTGCGGTGACGCTGCGGATGACCGGGTGCTCTTCGCGCTGGATCTCGTGGAACGTGTTGAGCATCTTGCGGTGGTGAGCATGGAGCTCCGCAAAATTGTGGAAGACGTCCTGGATGAATTGCGGGAGCCGGTCTCGAGGAATGATCGGAGGATCCATCTCACGCAACGGCGCAACATACATCTGTTGGTCGATAACGATCAGTCACACAGCTGCCATCACATCGGAGAAAGTAACACATACCACTTCAATGTTTTCCAGGTCCCTGACGTAGTCCATCTCGCCCTTGATCAGCTCAAAGATGATGCTAAACATTGACTAGATCAATGACAGATTATCATAACATGATCGACAAACCCACCTTTGTCTCTTGGCCTCCTTCTTTGGCAGACCCTTCCGTATCTCCTCGGAGACGAGCTGGTGCCATTCAAGCTTGCCGGCAGGGCCTTTACCCATGGACGACTGGAATGTCCATAGCTGTGCGACCGTCTGCAGCTTCTTGATCGCTTCGATGGCTTCTCGCAGGAAGTCAGCGTCAGGATTGCCCTCTGTCGTCTCATTGCAGATGGCCTCGAGTAGCACGGGATATTTCTGCAAATGCTCCGAAGGCCGGTTCAGGAAATGCTTGAGATCTAGGCGATGAGCGTCTGGGTGCCGAGCACATTGCTGCGCCAAAAGTTAACACCAAGCTGCAAGGTAAGCGGTATGCACAGCTCACGTCGATGAAGCGTCTTAATTCTGCGTTCTTCTCGGACTCGTCTTTCACCCGTTTCTCCGCAATCGGAAGATGTCCGACGTAGATGGGGTACGCCAAGCGGAACTCGGTCGCGGCATCCAGGAAGATATCACCGATCCCTTGAATGATGGGTGCCTGCTCTCTTTGACGCACATACATGACTTCCAGGAGACGGCGGTTGCACTCCCGCAGGTCAAGGATGTTGCCGAAGACCTCTTCGATGAAGTCGTCGATCTCGCTCGGACGAATGACCGGAGGGTTTGCAGATCTGAGCGGCCGGATGAAAAGCTGATGGACCTTTGTGAGATCTGACTTCGTGAAGTGACTTCATGGGGACACCAACCGATTCAACAGTGTCCAAATCACGCAAATATTGCTTCTCCTTGCTGATGATCTTGTGTATGATGCTATGTGTTGTTAGCTCAATATATTGTGCCGCGGAGGTGCAACATACTTCTGACGGTTAATTTCACTATCCGGGAGAGTCCGAAGCAAGTCTGGCGGGACCGTTGTTGTCCAGTCATCCTATCTCCCAGTGAACTTCCGATCCTCAGAGACCCCTCTTATATGCTCACCTTCTCCTCTTCGTCTTCTTTGTCTGGTAAAGTGATCATGGGAGGGGCTTCCCTCTACACACATATTCAGCATTACGCATGTGCAAATCACGCTGAGAAGACATACTCTTCTCGGACATGCATACGAGTAACAAGGTGTCTCGTCATCACAGCTCGGCGAGTAGCAGCGCGTGAGGAGCGTGACGACAGCGGTGGGCAGCTCCTCCCGCTCGATCCTAGCGTCTGAGCCGCCTTCCTGATCGTCCAAGAACATGTACACGTCTTCCACACCATCTTGCAGGACCCGCCCGCCCCACTCGACTTCGTAGAAGAAGAGCTGGCTTTGTAGGGAGCGGGCTACCTGCAGGGACGCGCGTCGGTCGTTTGTGGAGATGCCGTGCGTAACCAGCAGCTCGCGTTGAATTTGCGACTGGATTGTAGACTGCATTCATCATCAGCGGAGTCTCTGCACCTGTAGACCGGAGGTACTCACCACAATGTCCTTTCCAGTGAATGCTCGTGGGTACGGTATACTTCCCTTAACATGAGTACCTCGGGGCACCTTGTCCCGGAGTCTGACCGCGATGTGGCTGAGCAACGACGGGTTAAAGAATCTATCGTCACCCTCTTCTGACGGGTCGTCATCGTCATAGAAGAAATCCTCCTCTTCTCCAGCGTAGTCCTCGTGAAGTTCGAGTGGACGCTTCACATCTTGCAATTGCCGGACAACTTCGTTGTCATGCCAAGACCCCCTAGACGACTGGCCCTGTGTGTTCGCAGAGTTGGTCCGAGATACGGCGTTCGATGATTGGGCCTGCAGATAGGACTGGGAGGACTGTTGTTGATACTGAACAAGAGCAGGGCGCGTGGAAGGCCCAGCATACCATCCATCTGAGCTTTTCGACGCAAAGGAATTGACAGAAGGTCCACGATCGATGGTGGTGGCCAATGAAGAATTCCGCCCAAGGTATGTGTTGGTATCGCGATCACTGGTATAGAATGAGGAACCTGACGTCGTTGAAGTATTACGATCAAGGGTCGCATTTCCAGTTGCATATGCGCTGGAAATATTAGATCCAATCGATGTGGAACGACCCAAGTCATGAGCAGATTGCGTGACTAGAACACAGATTTAACAGATGATAGATCTAAGCAATCTAAGTACTTACAACTTTGGACAGGGTACTGGCCAGCAGCACCCACAGAGAGCTTCGATTGATGGTGAGCGAAAGAGTTCATAGAAGAATCTATAGGTCGTGCAGTGGAAATATAATCCGTTGGGCTTGCATACATTTCGTCAAAGGTCGATGCAGAACCGGGTCGTTTGTCATCTCCGTAACCGTTGGTGTAGCTTGGAATCTTGGGCAACGTGCTTGCTGCGCGGCTGGAGGGTGCCCTGTAGGAGAAATTGTCACTCGAGGCAGTGGATGGTCTCCAGCTATGATTATCGCCTGTGTCTGGCGTAGGCATTTGAATCGGTCTATACGATGAGCTATCTGAGGACCCATGGTGAACAGCACCAGAAAGGCTGTGTGAAAGAGGTCCAAAGCCATCCAGAGGCGGTAATCGCGGCGGCGCCATCCCAGAGGGTGGTATCACCGTCCCAGGAGGAAGCGCATACGTGCCCGCAGCAACAGCACCAGGGGCGGGAGGTAGTCGCCGTCCTCTACAATCTGACGGTTAGAAAACGTAGACAACACGGATTGCGGCACTCACGAATCTGTACTTGTGTGCTTTACCCGAATGGTAGAGTCATCCACCACATACGGATGCGGTTCCGGCATCATCGAGGGATTCATTGCGGGTGGCGGTGGTGGCGGAGAGATGGGTGGTGACAAGACTGGCGACGATACTCCAGGTATCTGCGGCAAGGGCCTCACTCGTATAGGCGGTGATTGAGGACCGTTCGTCTTGGGTGGTGGACGGGGAGAAGTAGGGAGTCCCGAGAAGTGGTCTGCGGAATGTTGGGGGTCAATCTTAAATGCGGTGCATCTGGCGTACGCACGAGGAGCCGCTGACCGAGCCGAGGTAGCGTTTCGCACCGGCGATGTTGGAGTATCATCGCCGTTGTTGGTGTAATGGCTGTAGAAAGAGTCGACGTCCTCCCCTGGCGAACTGTGCATAGGGTTGCCTGACGTTGGAGAGGTAGGAGACTCTTCAGCGAATCCGGCGAGGACCTGGTGATAGAGGGTGGCTAGATCTTCGTCTCCAGGTGGAGGTGGGGGAAGCGCAGCGACGGAGGACATGGTTGCAGCCTGATATTGGACCAGATGCACGGCTGTGCTCGAACACACGTCTGCTAGAGGAGAGTGGAGATAAAATGTGATGATTCAGTTGGCATCAGTCGACATGCGCCGTCGTCGCTGCTCCTCCGCAGCGCCCGTTCCCGAGATAAATACTGCCCCGATAAGATCCAACTTATCACCCATTTATCCCGCCTAATGTGTTTAGTCGCCGCCTCTCATCCGGTCCCCCTCATCACCCATGCCCGACAATCAGCAGCACCTGCCAGAATCATCTGCGCAAAAGGCTTCCAGGAAAGCATCCTCAGTGCACGACGTGACGGCTGAGAAACCGCCGTTCGGTGCCAGGTGATGAAGGGACACTACCCAGGTACCCAATAACCGCTCACCGACCACTCAAAGGTAGATTCCTCACCGACGAAAAAGACGTCTGGAGTCAAAATGCCTGGGACCATGTACCACCTCCTGAGGGCCAGGAAGAGATCATCGCTGCATCCTTGGCCAGACAAAAGGCAGCGCCCGTCCCCGAAGAAGACAAGTTAAAGTACAATGAAAAACCGGCCAAGCACTGGTATGTAGTCTCAGATGTACACTGCACACGGCGCTCACAGCGCCTGCTCCGCTCAGGGACAATTTCTATAAGATGAATGCCGACAACTTCTTTCGTAATCGGAAATGGTACATCATGCGCTCAAACTATGTATGGACGCTCGTCTTACCTTGCGCACAGGTTACACCTCGAATTTCCCGAGTTGGTCAAAGCAGCAGAACCCGAGGTCTAAATTTAGCTCACCTTCTAGCATCATATCTGCTCACACCGTCTAGGCAGGACCTATGACAGTCGCTGAGATTGGCTGTGGTGTGTGACCGGTTCTGTCATGATTGATGGCTGAATCACTGAGAATATCACAGGTGCTGGGAACGCAGTATTTCCATTGTTAACTGCCAATAAGAATCCGGCTCTCAAGCTGCACGCTTATGATTATTCTTCACATGCCGTCAAGCTGGTCCAGGTGAGCCCGGACCCGGTCGTTATGATACCTTGTGCATTGACCTATGTATCGATCTGTCAATGAACAGACGAATCCTCTTTATTCATCTCCGCCCATCGGAACAATACAAGCTGGCGTCTGGGATGTTACTTCCTCTAGTTTGCCCCCGGATGTTCAGCCCGGAAGCGTAGACATTATTCTCCTCATTTTCGTGCTGAGTGCTCTGCATCCGCATGAATGGCGCAATGCGATTTCCAACATCCACCAGGTTTGTCGCAGCTGCTGCTATCCGCACATCCTGAAATTGACCAGTTCGATCAGATGTTGAAGCCTGGTGGCCTTGTGCTACTTCGCGACTACGGCCGTCACGATATGGCACAACTCCGCTTCAAAGGCGGTCGCCTCTTAGATGACAATTTCTACGTCCGTGGTGACAAAACGCGGGTGTACTTCTTTGAACTCGGTATGTTGTCGAGGCACCTTTCTATTATATCAATCTCATGGTCGAGTTAGATGAGCTTGCACTTCTCTTCTCCGGCGCTCCGGCTCCGCAAGCCTCGAAAACCGAGACGAAGACAGAAGTTGTCGAGGAATACGACGATGCTCCTGATTCCGAGGGCGCAAGTCCAAACCATACGCCAGCCCCATCACGGGCGTCCCCTTCTCCAGCTCCTCAGGCAGCCGACAATGTCGCCACTGCCAGCTCGCCAACTTCGCTTAATGCGTTCGTATCTCGACCTCATTCACCAACATTTCCTTTTGCTCGGATACACCCTGTACTCCAGCAGCCCAGCGGGGATGCATCTCTCGGTGCAGGTGGTGATGTCAGGCATCCACTTTTCTCTGTTGAGCGATTGGGCATCGACAGACGCCTCATCGTAAATCGCAAGAGACAGATCAAAATGTATCGGGTCTGGATGCAGGGAATGTTCCGAAAATTAATTCGCTGAGGGGATTGTATGAAAAGGCGTAGGTTTAGTCGATGGGCCTCAAATCTCGTAGCCGGTAGTCGATATCATTGCAGTCTAGTGGCTTATGTATATGTGAGTTGTATCTCTTATCATCCACTGACTACTACGGGCCGAGCTTCCTTCCTGGCAGAGCACGGGTCCCCTTTCATTCAGATGTCACGTTTATCCGTATACAGACAATCGAGGCGTCTAAGGACTTTCTGCTGCCACTCAGATTTCGGAAAGTCGAATACCTGGAATGAGAGGACAATGCACGGTGACTCGGATGTAATATACGTGAGTCAAACTTAATATTTTGCGCGACTATTCGCACTAGAACGTGCCCTCAAACGGGAAAATGTGGCTGTGTTGAAGATGGCCACAGCTAACATTTAAGCTGCGGGAACAAAGAGTGGCCTCTCTTGCACCCGTAACCTTCGTACGCCTCCTACGTAAATTACCATCACACGCAAGCCTATCCTCGTTCTCGCTCTTCATCACATGCGCGGCTCTAAACCCAAAGATGAGCACGTAAAGAAGCCCTCTAACGCGTTCATGCTCTACCGCTCCGAGAAAGTTGCTGAGATCGTGGAGCAGTATCCCGAGTACAAGAAGGAGCAGGCGCGGCTGTCCAAGGTGGTTGGGCAAATATGGCAAGAGGAGCCCGACGACGTCAAAGCGCGGTTCATCGAGATGGCGCGGGAGGAAAAGCGGGTATTCGAGCTTGCCAATCCCGGCTTCAAGTACGGGCCCAATCCTGAAAAGGCTCGACGGAGGGCGGAGGCCGCAGCGAAAGCGCAGGCGAAGGCAGAGGCCGCCGCTGTTGCCCCGGCCGCCAAGGTCCGCCGTAAGCGTCGCGGAATCAAACGCAACGCGGACAGCCAGGAACCAGCGGACGAGTTGCGGCGCGGCTCCTTCGACGAGCTTGTCGAGGCTGCCGCGATGCTTCCGTTCGAACCAACCATCGAGCGCCTTGTCGCACAAGCCCCCGAGCACAAAGTGGCCCGCCACTTGAGCCCGCCTGTGGCACTCGAGCGTCTCGAAACCGAGACCAAAGCACGCGCGGCCACGCACACCCCAAGTGGCCCGGCGAACGCGGTGCGACTGCAGCTGAGTCCTGAAGCTGCCGAGCACGCAGTGTTCATGACGCACAGCGTCTCTGGGCTTGTCACCCGCCACGGCCTGAGCACGCAAGTCCTCCCGCTGCAAGGCCTCGGGGAAGGATATTACGTCGTCGTGCAGGCCGGGCCACCGGAGAGTCCGATATGCCTGTCTATTCCCGCCGGCACGGCGGTCACTGTGGACGTTATCAAGCAGGAGCCGCCTGCGTCTCCCGCGGCGGGATCCTTCGGCGCGACTCCTAGCGGCCTTGTCGTTCCAGCGTTGTCAGACGGGGAGACGTCCGCTGCACCGTCGCGCGGGGTACAGCATCACGACTGGATGGCCACCGTGCTTGGTCCCAGCGAGCCTAACGGATATGATGACGACGAAGAGATGGAATACGAATCCGAGGATGATTGATACGCTGTGTGCTACGTCGGATATCACCATGGACTTTGCAAGTATTGTTACAGTTATGTAGTACGTCAGCGTAAGTTGCGGTCACTGTCAACAGCATCCTACTATAATCACACATCGAAGAGCACGGAGAAGCTTGTATCACACTATGCGTATGTCAAAATATGGCAAAGAAAGCTTGTGAGTACGTCCAAGGGGATGGAAATGCAACAATAGTCTAAATGAATAAAACAGTCATGTACAACAACACTCAGCCTCGAATACGCAGTTCTACAGACAGGCTCAATCGTCCTCTCCCAATACATGCGTCTCCGCCTCGACGTCCGCATTCGGCACCGGGGCATACCACTTCGAGCGGGTCTCTTCCAACTCGATGGCATTTTGTGTAGCATCTGAAGAGCCGGCATTGCGGCCGCTCGTGGTGTACAGGCTTATGAGAGAGACGGTGAGTGTGTACACGATAAATGACAAGCTAAGCAGGCTCCATGAGCACAAGCTGGACGTGCACGGAAATAGTTCACGGACCTGAACATGATGAGGACGTATGTAACGTGGTCCATGCCCTCATCGTTTGCGAAATCGAGCTCCTCGTCCGTGGCGGACATGAATAAGAGGCTGCACAACCTGATCAGTATACAGCATTCCGAACATACATTACTCGACACATACCCAGCAGAGACAAGCAGCTAGCGGCACGGAAATATACGTCAGCGGAAGTTGTATGGCCCTGATTTTAGAGGCTTACAAATGGCGGTAGATGACGGAATGCTCTCCCAGTACTCGTGATACCGGTGCCGTCTTCCTTCCCGGCGTCAGCAAGTGTGTGTTCGCTGTGGCTGTCGCCATCCGATGCCGGTGTGTCCAATGGTGTGAACTTCGGTACGATGAACGAAACTTCGATGATCCGCGCGAGACCTGCAGACATCAGGGTGTACCCGAAGACTGCATGCACCTAGCAACGGTAGGCAGGACTATCATCAGCAAACCTATCTCAACAAGGCTTGATATGCAACCTTCGTGGAGATCATCAATGCTTGCGCGTGATCTGACATGGCCCACCCGGTAAGAATGATGCTGGAGGACACAGCCGTCAGAAAATGTTCAGAGGGATCGTGTATGTCTGCCTTACATGAGAGATGGTACAACAGATCTCTGAAAGAGCGTAAGATGATTGAGCATACGGGACACAGTGACAAGGAAGTCGCTCACCTGGTTATTGCGAGAGAGGAAGATGCCTAGTGCTCCTCCAGCCCACCCTATCAACGCAGTGTGAGCACAATCATGAGGATGCCCTTTTGATATATAGACATACAAAGGACACCGAGGATTCTTGGACAGGAGTTGTCATTAGGGGCTTCAAACGACAATAGGTGGCACACACGTATGCTGCATGTCTTTCACAGACCACCCCGAACCACGATGCTCCGTGAATGTGTTGACTGCAAAGCATGAGATACAATGTCGAGCACGTTGGCGCCGCTCTGCTCACCTATGCCCTGCACGGCCGTAAGTCAAAGTCGCCCCAGGTTTGCGGGCGAAGTACTCACCCAGAGCAAAATAACCCATGAATCCCACCATTCGGGGCTCCGTCCACTTCTGCGTACCCAAGCCTCACCTACCAAGAGCAGAATGGCCATGATGATTCCGTACGCAATGAATCCACTGCCCTGAAATGTACGCGAGGAATCGTCAGTTGCATCTCTCCAGCGGCTACGTCACGTTATGTGCATACCATGATATAGTGGGCAAGACATTGTCCAAGGTTATCTCCCCGACAGTACCCCCTGAACGCGATCGCGCCAAACAGCATCTGCGTCCATCCGAGGATGGGGTACGCCTTGCCCACTACTCCGTGGGCGCGCACGGCCCACGGGCGGATGGTTTTTTCGTGTATGTGCAGCTTGAGGTAGATGCCGAGGAGGAGCTGCAGGCCAATAGGGATGAAGAGGATGTTGGCCATCTTCCCGTGCGCGCCGGCGAGGAATTGTCGCCCGCCATGTGAATGGCCGAGGATGTAGCCTCCTGCTGTAAGCGCGAATCCTGTGCTCTGTTATGACACCAGATGGCATTGGGAGCGCATCAAACAGCGGAGAAGCGAGCGGGACCGCACCTGCAGTGGGACATGCCAACGACTCCGCGAGAGACCCAGGACCATGCCAGTTGGGAATAGCACACCCCAAACCAGTGCTTGCAGCATAATATGTATCCATAGTATGCTATCCACAGGCGCATTCGCCTGCTCCTCAGTCAGCTCATCGTGGTGTGCGTGCGCGAGGACGGAGGAAGCGAGCGCGAGCAAGACAACGGGGAGAGAGCCCATAGCCGCTCCTTTCGGAGACATCACGATGGTCGCAGCCAGTATTACAGTACAAAAGCCAGGTGTTCCTGCGGGGGCGGGTCAAAAGTCTCTGCTCGCCGTTCAACGCGCTGCGGCAGACGGTGACGATGGCTGATGGACGGCCGTGGGCGCCGACGGCGTTCAGCGTCTCGGACCGCTCGCTCGGGCTTACACCAGCGACCTCGGGCTAGTCTGCGGCATAGAAGCGCAGTGCTCCCCGTGTGTGCTCTCGATCTCAGCAGTCGCGTAGACGTTTGCGACGGCTACAGAGGCTCACTATCTAATTCTTCCTTCGTCGCCATTTCTCGTCTCAGCCACGCTCACGACAAATGACGGCGCTGTCAAGAGCCAGTGCTTTACTATCCTCTGTCCTGTGCAGGCAGAGCCCAGCAGGATGCAGAGGATTCAAGACCACTGCCAGAATCCGGGCTGAAAACGGTCGGATATATTCCTCGTCCTCGTCGATTAAGGTCAGTATCCGTTCCGCTATGATATGGAAGAGCCCCTTCGAGCCCCGCTCGACTCAGTCTTGATGCACAACCTGACTGCCTCTCTTGGTCCAGTAGTCCCTCCAAGATGCGTTCCGTGATCCGTCGTCGCCCTTCCACATTCCTCCAGGAACACACGGACCCGCCTCCCCCGACCCGCCTTCTGAAGCTGAACTGCACACGTCTGCACATGATGTCCCCATCGGCCTGCCAGACGAACTGCTCTCTGCCCATGACCAATCCCTGCCTAGCACCGACGCGTTCTCGGCCAGTGATGTGCCACCCGAGTCCCCGTTATCAGGGGAGCAGAACGAATGGGGTCAGTCTCCCGTAGCAGAAACTGCCAAGGCCCATCTGCTCAGAGGCGGGTATGACCCGGACAGCTTTTGGGAGCAACCCGTGGTATGGGGAGATCATGATGCATTTCAGTGAGTGTCGTGATTTCATACTGTGTTCCTCACTCGACTTACAATGATCTCACTACAGGCATGTGGACAACGTCCGTTATGGTGCGCCACAACCCCATCCTATCTCACCCAATCTCTAACTCGCCCGCAGTACGTTTCTTTGAATCATCCCGCATCAAATGGATGCGAGCCCTCGCGCGCGAAATCGGCGGGCCACAGAGGGAAAACGCCATACTGCGCGCACAGGGCGTCGGGCTGATCCTCAAGAGCATCTCCGTCGACTACAAGCGACCCGTCACGTACCCGGACACGTTATTGGTCGCACACAAGGTGCACACCGGCCTGCGGGCGAAGGCGCCAAGGACGCACTTCCACTTTGCCGGCGCCATCTACTCATACGCGCAGCAGCGGGTGGTGACGACGTGCGACTCGGTGCTCGTATGGTACGACTACGACAAGCTGGTCAAGTGCGACCCCGGCCAGAAGATCGAGAAGATCCTTGCGCGCAGAATCAGCCGGAAGGACAGGCTGTCGCTGTGACCGACTGGTTTTAGGAGAAATGGTAACATATTCAGCGTCTGCCTCATGCTCACTTCAAACAATTTGACAAGCTGAGCAGATTCGCGCGGTTGTTTTAATGGATGCCGGGAGCAATTGGATTACCGGCTCTCGGTCCGGGCTCTGCCAGACACTGGGATGATGGGATGGGACCAATGGGACGACATGAATGACGAAGATCGCGTCCTGCACACCAACGAGATGGAATATCTAGAGGGTCTCGCCCGTGTATAATATATATGCTCCGAATCCATCTAAAAAATAAACAGCCGAAGACCAACGGAGTTTTCAAAGTTCACTCGACGATACTTAGTTCTCGCTTGCGGGTTCGTGCAAACTCGTCCTTGTATGTATTCCAGATCCTGCATCAGGCGATGGCCAATCAGGATGTTGCATCTCGAGGAATTCATCCAGTTTGAAGCCGAAGACGCACCACATCAGTTCTTCGATGTACTTTTGCTGTATTCGCGTGATTTCTTCTAGCGTTGGCTTCTCGCACTTTTCGACGCGTATAGGGTGGCCGACTGAGGAGACGAACAAGTGAACAAGACATTTCATTAGTGGACGAGGTAAAAGACTGATAATGTGGGCAACACTTACCGACAGCAACGATCCGTCTGCGGTAAGGCATCAATCCCAAATTGTCTGAAACCCCACATATGGTAAGTAGTCGTCATCTTGCAGTAGCCAGTGGACAGACGCACAATTAAGAAGCCCGCGTCCATGGAAGAGGGGAAGTGTAAACCCGAAAACGTTCTGAAATTTCTTCTGCAGTGCGTATACAGTCGTACCCTTCTCATTGGGCATCTGTTGGTAAATCTGATCCTCGAAATGAGCAAGCCAATCATTCACAAACGAAACAGCCTTACGTCATTCTCTCCGAAAGAGAATACAGGAACGAGATCCGCTCTAGAGAATTCATGGTCGGAAACGTTTGATACACCGCACGCTGCGCAACTTACCCGTGCTGGATTGCGAGTTTGATGAAGCCCAACCTATGTCATGTTGCAGGGTCAGTGGATAAACGAGCGTTCACTCGAGCACCCTGCGTACCGCTTCCGGAGGGTCAGATCCGCCGTGCCCGGGCGCGCACTGAGGCTCTCCGCAGCGCCACCCACCACAATCGTAATGGCCTGCCCTGGGCCGCCCTTCAGGATGTTCGAGCACGACCTCTTGCTCACCGAGCATATACCCATGGCGAGAATGAACTCGCGATAGAACGGCACACGGAAGTTTGATGTGAGCGTGAGGAGATGGGGTGTGATCCCCGGGAAGTACTGCGAGAATCCTGTGCCTGCAGGGATCGGAGGGTCATGTCAGTTGCTGTGCCGCTGCACGATACGTGCGAACGCACTCTCAGTCGCGAAGGTGCATATGGCGCCCCTGCACAATGAAATGAGCGCTCCGCCATTTGGAATAGTGCAAGACGTGGACCTACATGCCGATGATGCCTGAGGTGCACGAAATGATTATCGGATGTGTAGTAGACATACGAAGAGTAGCAACTCACCGTGTGGGTGGTACCCAAACACGTAGGGTCTGTCTGCAGGGAGGTCGCACGTCTGATGTCACACGGCCTTCAGGATCATCCCTGCGCTAATTCATGAAACCCCACATACCTTCAATGTGCTGTACAGCGCACATAGGAAGCCCCACGTCAGTGTGCTTCTGAAGTGTTGGGGATTACTAACTGCTCACGATGCGGGGTAGTAATCTGCGAAGTAGCGCCAGAAGGGCGACCGGCGGAGCCATGGGCTGATTCGGCCGCCGTTCTCGGGGCTCTGGTCGATGTAGAGCACCCAGAACATGTAGACCGCTATAAAGGGCCATGTTTGAGGGAAGGAGCTGTAGTGCAAGCATCAGAGGGCGGGGGCAGAACGCGGTTGAGCATCAAGTGGGGCACGAGCGATCCAGGACACTCACAGGAGCAGCAAGAACGCGAATGTGGACCACACTATCACTGTGGACCATACAGCAACGGCAAGCGTCTGCAGTCTCCTCCTCCTGGGGATTTTGGCGGGTGCGAAGCTGTAAGGACGTAATCAGCCACACCGTCCGGGGCATCCAAGATCTCGCGAGGGGGGAGAATATACTGACTCGATGTTGGCATGGACGTTGGCGAGAGGGCGCAGCGGTGTCGCCGAGAGCGAGGAGAGACGGCCGCGAAGGGAGGAAGCAGACAAGGTGCGGGTTGCGGATGTGAATGCTCGCCGGGGCTCCATCTAATCAGTGGCCGCGGCACGGAGGAAGTTGAAGTTCAACGAATGACTGAAATAGCGGCGCAGGAGACGACGACGGCGATGAGAAGTGGGCGTGGTATGAAGCTAGGTGAAAGCTGAGAACTCAGGAATAAAACATGGACGGGGAGGACAGGGTGGATCGCGACCCTCGAGTTCCTGGCGTCCATCCCACTTGGCGCAGACTGCGTCATACGCTGCGGGGGCATGTCCGATCAGATATGGTCATGTTATTACTCTGCGTTCAACCAGCATGAACATGGAAGCGGGAAATCTGCATTGCAAAGAAGTACACTACATAGCTCGGCAGTCTCTAATCATTTTCGCGAAATAGACATGCAAGACTCATGAAACACCCATCCATAGTCCGCCAGACCACTATGCGTACAAGTCGTCATCCTGCGTGTCCTCCGCGAACCCCGCGTTGCCTGTCGCAGCGGGCGCGGTGCTTGCAGGCGCACCAGAGCCGTCCGGGAACTTGAAGTTCGAGCCAAAGCCCCGCGACTGTTGCAGGTTCTGCAAACGAAGCGAATTAGCAATCATTTCACCCATACCACAGATCGAGCTACATACCTGAGCGAACATCTCGTATCGCCGGATGTCTGCGTCCGACACCGAGCGCCGCGCGAACTTCATCGCCTCCTCGAAGTGCTCACGTGAGATGACGGGAACGGGGTCCTCGTACTCCTCGTCTTCGTCCATCTTTGCATCTTCACCCCCAGCCTCCTCCTTCTCTTTCTTCTCGCGCGCGCGCCGGATGTCCGCCTCAATACTCTCGCGGATCGCGAGCTTCGCAGCGCGCTGGCAGATCTCCGTCAGATCCGCACCAGAGAAACCGTGCGTGTTCTTCGCGAGGAAGTTGAGGTCGACTTCGGGCGCGACCGGGCTCTTGCGCAGCGCAGCCTGCAGGATCGCAAGACGCGACGGCTCGTCAGGTAGGGGAATGTAAATGAGTTGGTCAAGACGACCTGGACGGAGCAACGCCGGGTCAATCTGATCTGGCCGGTTAGTCGCACCGATGATGAACACGTTCTTCTTGACATTCATGCCGTCCATCTCCGTCAGGATCTGGTTGAGCACACGGTCGCCCGCGCCTCCCCCGTCGCCCGATGACCCTCCCCGAGCCTTCGCGATAGAGTCCAGCTCGTCGAAGAACATGACACAAGGCGCTGCAGCGCGGGCCTTGTCGAAGACATCGCGGACGTTCGCCTCTGATTCACCGAACCACATCGTCAAGAGCTCAGGGCCCTTGATACTAATGAAGTTCGCCTGGGTCTCATTGGCGATCGCCTTCGCGAGGAGTGTCTTACCCGTACCCGGCGGGCCGTAGAACAAGACACCCTTCGACGGAGACATACCGTACTTGAGGAACTTGTCCGGGTGCTCGACAGGGTACTGCACAGTCTCTTGCAGCTCCTGCTTGACCTTCTCGAGACCACCAATGTCGTCCCACTTGACGGTGGGCACCTCCACGACGGTCTCGCGGAGCGCAGACGGATTCGACGTGCCGAGGGCGAAACGGAAGTTCTCCATCGTAACGCCGAGCGAGTCGAGGACCTCAGCGTCGATTGTGTCTTCGTCGAGGTCAATAAGGTCCATCTTCTCACGAATCTGCTGCATAGCAGCCTCCGAGCAGAGGGACGCAATATCAGAGCCGACGTAACCGTGTGTGTCGGCGGCAATCTGCTCGAGGTCGACGTCGTCCGCCAGCTTCATGTTCTTCGTGTGGATCCGCAGGATCTCGAGACGGCCAGTGGGGTCAGGAATGCCGATGTCGATCTCGCGGTCGAAGCGACCGAAGCGGCGGAGTGCGGGGTCGATCGAGTTCGGCCGGTTGGTGGCAGCCATGACGACAACGTTCGAGCGCGCCTTGAGACCGTCCATGAGCGTCAGCAATTGCGACACTACACGACGCTCGACTTCGCCGTTTGTCTGAGATGTTTTGTCAGCATTTCGGAGTGAATCTTATAGCTTGGACGCTTCCTTACCTTCTCACGCTTGGGCGCGATCGAGTCTATCTCATCAATGAAGATGATGGCGGGTGAGTTCTTCTCGGCCTCCTCGAATGCCTTCCTGAGGTTGCTCTCAGACTCTCCCGCCATCTTACTCATGATCTCCGGGCCGTTGATTAGGAAGAAGAAGGCGCCCGTTTCGTTCGCGACTGCGCGCGCCATGAGTGTCTTACCAGTTCCCGGGGGTCCGTACATGAGGATGCCGCGTGGGGGCTTGATACCGATCGACTTGAAGAGCTGAGGATGACGCAGTGGCAGCTCGACGAGCTCGCGAATCTGAGCCATCTGCTTCCGGCAGCCACCGATGTCGTCGTAGCCGACCTCGTTCAGGTTCGCCTCTTCGTCCTCGCGCTTGACAGGATCACCCTCGGTGTGGATGACGGTATCTTGCGCGACGATACAGTATTCTGCAGGGTCCGTCTCGATGACCTTGAATTCTACTGTTCGCATACCGCCACGAACAAGGAAGGTGTCGCCTTTCCGCACAGGACGGTAAGCCTCCAAGAAGTATGGCTTGAGGTAGACATCGAAGATGTTGCCACTGAGACCCTCGATCGAGTCGTCGAATGGCAGTATGTGCACGCGCTTGCCGTACTTGATATCGTGGCATGGGTGGACATTCACCATGTCGCCAAGCTTTACTCGCAGGTTGTTTCGGGCAACCTTGTTCATCTGAATCTTGCCCTCCTCGACGCTATCATCGCTCAGGCAGATCAGCACTGTGTCGTGCCGCTTCTTGCCTCTGTTCATCCAGACTGGTCAGAGACTGGGACATGAGTGCATGAAGGCTAGAAAACCGTACCTGACGATGATAGTATCTCCGCGGAACAGCTGCAGAGTCTCCATAGTCGCAGGGTTCAGTGTAGCCACTGAGGACGCGTCATCAGCGTTAAAGTTCGAATATTTTGAACTGGGATATATCTATGCTTACCCGAGTTATCGTCGGAAGATGCCTCGTCGACAATCAAGCGGTTTGGCCTGCTCGAGCGATCAGTACTGCTCAGGATGTAACAGGGACCACAACTCACGATTTCTTGGGTCGGAGGATGGCAGTCGAAGTATCATCATTGCCAGGGGCGGGAAGAGCACCGCTGGGGTCAGCCATTATAGTTGTGAATGTGGAGGATGGAAAGGAGCAAAACTTGTTCAGAGACAGGACAAGCGGATCTTTATGGGGTTGAGGTCAAGAGCGACGCGCGTCCTCTTTCTGAGCGTCACTGAGGGAGCGTGGGAATCTTACGACTTCCTTACCAAGGCTTTGGCGCCAACTCCTTCGAGTCTGTTCGAGCAAGTTCCCTTTCTCCACGTATGCTGGATGTTTTTCTCGCAAAGACAACACTGCGTAGCGAAGAGCAGTTATTGGTATCTGAATAAATGTGCGAGAGAGATTACAAAGTGCAGCGCCGTCTGTGGAGAGCCCACTAAGCTATGTATGGTGCTAAGTTGTCGCGATGCGGGATGAGGGTATGTAAGTGTGCCGGTGGCCATCACATTTCTTCGTCGTCAAAGTTGATTTCCTCGACCGGGAAATCGCCCACGTTCAACCTGTCTGGCCTTACAAATACACCGTGGCTCGGTAGACACGTGAAATACCGTTCACCTTGCACACTAAGGGAAGACGGAGTGTTAGTCGATATCCCGACGCAAGACTGCGTAACACTCACGAGCCATCGTTCTTGCCTATAGGCTCATCGTATTCGACACCCACCCAGACGCCTTTAGCAAACTTTGTTGGGCCCACAAACTTCACTGTGCCTCGCTTGTGGAAGTCCTCCTCGGTCGACTCTACTTCGCATCTTGCCCCGACGGGTATATCAATGTGAGGCACGGATGTCTCGGCCTCCTCAACTTCCTTGTCAGCAAAGCGACCAATTTTGTGGCGCTGCTTGTATGCAAGGACGGTGTCTGGATTGTTCAAGCACCAGTCTTAGATGCTATGTCGGTTCAACCTAGGGAACGGACCTTGCCGCTGTGCGTATGCATCTTCACTGAGTTCAAACTTCTCTACCTGAGATATGTCTCCAAGCTGTCCAACTATAGATGTCGATGGGTCGGTGTCTGTGACCTGCTACACGTCAGCTCCGTGGCATACAATGTGAGAAGCTGCAGACATACTCTCAGCACTTGCCAGTCAGTGACACCATAGTATCCGAGAGATTTGCTATCGTCATCCAAGGCCTGAAGAGGTGTAGTGTCTGTCTCAGAGCTGTGCAGAGCTATAGATTGGTTTTGCACAGGAATGCCAGTGATCAGCTCGAGCTTGTTCTAAGCGAGTTCCAAGATCAGGATCAGAGAACTAGAACTTGTTGCACGGCACTGCACCGCGCACCTTGAGCTGGCCAATCGTCGTATGCAGATCAAAGCGTCTTTCAGAGCGCGTGGTGGAGGATAGTACAAAGATAGTGACTGTGCTGGACATGAAGCGTTAAACGGGAGTGGTGGCTGGATGAGGGAGCGTTCCGAGCACTTGCATTGGTTTCGACACCCTCATCTTGTGTTACCGTCTGGTGACTCGGCTTTGGGATTAGTAGGAAAGCTCTTGGGAGCCACGGGCAGCAAGACTCAAGTTTTCAGGTGCGGGAGGAACGAATGAATGAACGAGCCCTTCACTGATAGCAGAAGCACGGTACACGTGACTTATAGAACTTGGCTTTGGTACGTCTCGCTCGGAAGGAGTCTCTTCAGGCTCAGATTGCGTACTAGTTGCGCGTGTCTAGCTGCCGATTGCAATTGAACGTCATTGAGTCTAGTTCTTTTGAGTATCGTTTTATCCGTCTGCAATGCCAATGCTCAAGACCGCTGCCCCGTATCGCTCGTTTCGACACGGCGAAGTTCGAACTCCCGTCACGGTTTGGGCGCCGAGGAACCGCGTTGCATTCATAACTAGGGTCATGTCTACCTATTATTTGCACATTCGTAGCCTGCTGACCTTTCAGCAGATGGCCATGCTCCGGATGGGGGAAAGCGACGCTAAAGGCGTCCAAGTCAGAGTGACATTTTCCTGATGTACCCGCGCATACCCGCGTGTACCTGCCCATACCCGTACCCATCTTGGAGGGTCCCATACCCTTGCGGGTGCTGGTACGGGTGGCTTCCGATACGCCCGGGGGTGCATCCGTGTCATGGGCTACGGCGAACTCCCGTTTGGGCGTCGGGGAACCGCGATGCATTCATAACTCAGGTCATGCCCACCTGTTATTTGCACACTTGTAGCCTGCTGACCTTTCAATAGATAGCCATGCTCCGGATGGGAGCGTACTTTCTATATGCGCTCCAGGTGCGCACTGCTTCATGCGGAGATATGGCTGGCACTGTGGCCCCATCTATAGATGAACCATTGCCTAGTCAAGCTCTTGGCGGCTAGGGAGCTCTTTATATACCCCTTCGGTCTATGCATTTTCTGCAGTGCGAGTTCTTGACGCAATCGCAATCAGCATGACAAGCAAAGACTTCAAGGTGGCCATTGTCGGCGGAGGCGTATGTGGCCTCACATGCGCCATCGCCTTGGTCAGATCTGGCGTTCCTGTGGAAGTGTTTGAAGCTGCGGTATGACTTCTTATCATTGTGCAAGTCGTGCCGTCGCCTGAAGGATTGTACAGCACAAATTCGGGGAGGTCGGCGCTGGGATTGGCATAGGCACGCTTCGCCGTTGATTTCTACAAGACATGTCTTACCCCGAGCTTTTTCAGGTCCTAATGCCTCATGGGTACTGAAAGATATTGGCGTACTGGATGAGGTACTCGCAAAAGCCAGGGAAGCTCGGCCAAATATGCAAACCTTCCGCTTCATGTCCGGTATGCAGGGACACGAGATATTCTACGAGGTCAGCGTTTTGTGGGTAGAGTCTTGCTCAGACTTACTGGTCGCACTCACTTAGTATCCATGCGGGCCTGATGACGTGGGACTCGGCGTTCATCGGTGAGCTTGATCATGGCTGTGACGATGCATCTGTCAAACAGGCGATCGCAGAGCTTCATACATTGATGCCCTTGTACACCTTTTCGACCCTAATCTCGCTCACTTCAACAAACGCTGCACAGCGGTTAACATTTCTCCCCACAACCCATCGCGCTATGTCTTGCACTTCACGGATGGCACGACTCACGAAGCCGATGTAGTGCTTGGTGCGGACGGAATTAAGAGTGCCGTAAGGAGCGCAGTCACAGGCGAACCCTCCGCCGCCCGCGTCGCATTTAGCAATACGGTTGCATATCGCGGACTGGTGCCGTGGAAAACCATTGAGGAAGCTGGGGTCAAGACTGATCTTACCTGTCGCCCGATATGTTTCGTTGGACATGACAAGGTGAGAGGAGCTCGATTTGAGTCCGCATGGTGTGTTCAGCAATAGTACAGCATATCATCTTGTTCCCCATCAATCACGGCGAAATTGTAAGCTCACTCTCATCATCAGCTGCATTGTTCACTGAGTCCTGATGTCTTAGATCAACATTGCGGCGTTCGCGGACAACTACCACATCCCGTTAGGATCTGCGAACCTCGCACCAGGAGCGCCTTGGGTTTCGGAAGTATCGCAGGAAGAGCTCCTGAAAGAATACGAGGGGTGGGGCCCAGATGTGATCAACACCCTCAAGTGCGTGCAGAGCCCGAGCAAATGGTCCATCCATGTCGTGTATCCTCTACTGGAAACTTATACCAAAGGACGCATTGCCCTGCTTGGAGATGCTGTGAGTCAGATACTTCTCGATACGTCCGTAATAATTCTGATTATATATATGCAGGCACATGGCATGCTTCCCCACCTTGGTTCTGGAGCTGGGCAGGGCCTGGAAGACGCTTGGGCCCTCGCTCGTCTCCTCAGTCATCCTCAGACCAATGCATCGAACATCGAAGTTAGTCGCCAGACAATTGTCAGCTTAAATAGCGTAAATTTCTCATCAATATTCCCACAGCCGGTCCTGGAAGCCTATAATCGCATTCGTCTGCCGCGTTCTCAGATGGTGTGGAAAGCCAGTGAGGCTGCAGGAAAGAATTATGCCGGTTGCGGCAAGCATGGGCTCACTCCGGAGGGCGTACAGGCGGACATCGACGGACAGTGGTCCCCAGTCTGGCATCACGACATGAACGACGACCTGAAAATAGGGGTCCAGTGGCTCAAGGACTCGGGTGTCTTCTCTTAACAGATGGCGTATCGGATAAATGCGCACGAAACGTGACGCGGTGTAACATCTATAGCCTGTACATATAGGGATTGACATAGCTTGCGCTCACCTTGTCAACTAAGAACGACTCATTCACGTTCGGACCTCAGCGAGCAAGAATTTTTTGAGAAAGACTGTTCATTTTACAGTCAGTGTGAATACCTCATGAGACATCGAATAGCATATTACATTACAACAGTATCTTTAAATCGCTCGGCGAGAACAAATCTCTCGACAAGTACTATACTACCGTCATCCGGGAAATTTAACACTTGACCATCGCGGTAGCTCCCCGGGATAGCAAGAACCCGATGTGCATCGAAAATCACCCTAACCCTCCCGTAATTGCCAGCATCTCGCACTTTCCTGCACTTTGGTCTAGTATCTCAGACACCGGCTTCCTCAACTTTACGGTGATATATGGTTTGGTCGCCAGGCCTCAGAAATCTGTTGCCCGCACTACTTATTCAGGTCCAGAATAGTCTCGTAACCAGAAGACCATTTCAGGCACCCTTTCAAGCCTATTCCAGGGCGGCATAGTCACCATTGCCCGTCGTGACGTTTACTATAATTAAAGATTAATCCGACTGTTTAGGAAGAAAGATATGATATATTGACATCGTCCTTCACTTCGGGCAAGAAAGGGTTCTGCCGACCACAGACAGCAATTCGGCGAGTATCTAGGATGGCCACCATGTTAAGAACACTCGGAGAGCATTCAGGGGCAGATATTCATACAAACGACTCGATAACAATCCACGACGGTCATATTGATTCGGTGCCATTGGACGTTCGCACGATCCACACGATCCATATCCATTGTGAATCAACTACAACTGTCACCAGCCTATTTGTACAACTGAAGGATATATCTGCTACGTCGTCTACACGCAATCCTCGGGAATTTGAACGTAGGGCAGCGCGTCCCTCGGTGAGGGCGGGCGCTGGGGATACGGGGCTATCTCGAGTCAGCACCAGCACAGGAGACACGTGTTAGGAGACGCACCCATTAGTTCCCTTACGTGTAAACATGTTTCGTGGTGACATGATCACCGTTGCTCTTCTTGTACTGAACGGTGACATGATCCTTTGGGTCACCGCCTGGCCTACTCTTGTGGATCCCGCTCCTAATGGCCCCATCGTCAGATTATCGGTCGACATCGAAGGGAGATGAGAGGCGCAGAAATGAAATCAGTAGTCCGAGCGAGCGCAGTCAACAGCGCTTTAACGTACATGATAACAGCTTTCGTCGCGCCCCGGTTGACTGCCCCGCTCGTGTTGGGTGAGTTGCGCACGTCCGTCTCGACCTTCTGCTTTGTCTGGGGCTGCGTCTTGTACGTGTTCGGGTCGTTCCAGGTGATGTTGATGTTGGATGACATATTGAGGGTGGAAGTAAGTCTTGCACAACACTTAAAGTGACACTCCGGCCGATAGAAGAGGACGAGTCGTGGAGATGTGGGACTGACCAACACAGTGCTTTTAACCACATTGGAAGCGGCAAGACAACAGTCGGCGCTGCGGTGGACGAACTGTTAGAGAGCGCATGACCTCAGAGAGGCATTGGCCAGACCTCGATGCATTTCCATCAGAGACAATCAATTGCGATGTCAGTACACGCAATCCAGGTCAGATTGCAAGTGTGCAGCATCAGGTTACGAGGGCAGACATTGCACTAAACACTGTCCAATAGCCAGAGCCGAAATGCATTCAAGCGGAAGCTTAGGTCTCGTGAACTGAGAGGGGGCGTTCTTTTCAAGTTAATCATCATAAGAAGGGAAGGCCATTACTTTGCTCCGGCCTCAGGATAGAAATCACAGGTCTCGTTGATGGACTTCGAGGGCAGACGTCGCACTGAACGCTGTTCAGAGGCTGCATAAGGGGTCTTCATAGCCAAAGCCGAACCGCATTCAAGCGGAAGCTTAGGTCTCGTGAACTGAGAGGGGGCATTCTTGTCAAGTTAACCACCATAAGAAGGGGCGGCCATTGCTTTGCTCCGGCCTCAGGACAGAAATCACCGGTCTCAATAATGGCCCGAGCGCATGACCGGGGAGGCGTACAGTCACATAACAACAGGAAGATGGGAGTCGCATGGACGGTGACCTGGCAGATCGAAACGAAGCCGAGGGACAGCTGAAGGGAATGGTAAGACACGACCTATCAGGTCGTCTCGTGATACGATGCAGTCACGCACCCTAAGCTTCCGTGTTTCGGACAAGGTGTTGGACGATGCTGTAATTGAACATTTGCCATTTTATGGACGCTTGCGACCGCGTGGAAGCAGAAACTTGAAGTGCCGGTGGTTGAGAATGCAAGAACGAAAGCTCCTGTCGGATTATTGGCCCGTCCTGTGGTATGAAGCAGTCAGCACACCAAGCTTCAGTGTTCTAGACGACAGCGTGTGAGTGACCATCGGCAACGCTGCGCCTGAATGGTTACTCGCCGAAAGCTAACAGTGGGCACCTGCGACAGGGCCTTCGAGAAGCGTTCTGTGGGATCCCGGAGTCAGAGGTGCCGAAGAGAATTAAGCTCTACTGTACAATTCACGGTCGGGGTCTCGCCGTTCGTCTCCCCTAAGAAGCTGTACAGCGCCAAAGGTCTTGAATGGATCATGCACGCAGGGATCTGGTGGATTTCAACGCTATCAAGGTCATGCATCCGTTCAGTCCTTTTCGGCATATGCAGGCATACAAGAATCTCACTCTCAAAACATCGCAGAAAGGGTACAAAATGGGCGACACTGAAGATGCTCAGGCGGAATCTGCCAGCCAAGGATCGTCAATGAGCTCCTTGGTCGTCGCTCGCTCCTCGGGCGTGAGGCGCAGGCAGCGCCGAACGAAACGCTCTGCAGACTGCACCTCTTCTTCCCCGAGTTCAGAGAAAGTTTCCAGAAGTTTGCGCAAGGGCCATGTTGGCTCTTCGTGCGCGGTAAAATGTGCGAAGGACCCTGAAGTTCCGGTCAGCGCAGTACAGCTAGTCACGACACTAGAAGCTCACCGTCGGCCTTAAAGTATTTGTCGCGGTGAGCGCACCGGTCCAAAAATGATGGCTCGAAGGATGCTTCGAGCGCTTCAGTCATCCGGGCGAGATGGTCCTCTTCATAGCCCCACAACTTCTCGATGTTGGGTTCAAAAAGCCAGAAACCGATGAGCAATTCGGTAACCTGACGTTGCGTCTGAGCGTAGCAGATGATACGGAAGTAGGATGTAGCTGACCAGACAACCTAGGTTCCAGATGTCTACTTGCGTGCTCCACGGATAGCCCAGGATGACCTCCGGCGCACGCAGAGCACTCGGCTGAATGAGCTCCTGAAAATGATGATCTTGCCAATGTGCTATCGCGAGGGTTAGATCTCTTCGATGAACATAGCGTGAGAGGTGGCGCAAGCTCACAATGGCCCACGTCAGCGATCACTGCATCGAGGAGACGCTCGTGGATGGAAGGGTTGGGGGACAGAGGCAAACACTGCGAGACGACCGGAACAATAGGAAGGCTAACTTCAGTCCCGCAATCATAGGTAACTGACGGGCTGGAGACGAGCTCATGTGCTACGACAGATTGGAGATCGCGGGGACGGAAGAGGATGTTGTCGTGCTTGAGGTCTGCGATCGCGCTCAGCTACAACATCATGAGTGGAACGACGCTCCGGCACTTGGTGCATACCTGAATGCACAATGCCGCACTCCTGATGTAGGTAGTCGAGACCAAGCAGTACCTGCTTGACCACCTTCTTGACGATACTCGGCGGAACGCGGCGATCGCCCTCGTCACGCGATTTGCGAAGATAGTCCAAGCTGTAGCCAAGTGCTTCTGTAACGAGGCAGCAATGCATGCCGTGGGGGCCCTTGAACTGGAAAGAGTCGTGATACTTGAGAGTATGCTGAAAGCCGGGGTGGGTGGGCTGTGCGCTTCCGATCTTCTCGAGCATACGTTGCTCGTCGGACCGCTGATTCGGACCAGGAGACATTGTCCCCGTTGCCTCGCACGTCAGGATCTTCAAAGCGACAAAGGACTCCTCGCTGGAGCAACGACACTCAGATCATTCAACAAACAAGATATGAAAGCATACCCGCGGTCTCTAGCAAGCCAGACATTGGAGTACTGGCCCCATCCGAGCTTTCTGACGATGCAGTATCGACCTTCCTGCAGCGTCTGACCCAACCTCGCGGGGAAGTAGCCAGGATTGTGGCGGCCCCCAGACCTGAGGTCTTCCTCTGGGAAGCCACTGACGGAGCCCGCGGAACTAGCAGCACTGCTGTGAGAAGACATAGTGCGAAACAGAAGGGTCTGTGCTATACAGCGACGAAGTAAAGAAAGAGGAACAAGCTGAAGAGAGGACCGGTGGGCGACGATGAGCCTGAGGCAGCGATGGGCGGGACGGGGTCGCTGCATTCCAGTCATTTATGGATCGGAAGGCGCGTCTGTGGCGTAGCGCTGACGGTCGAACCGCGCACGTGCTTGAATCGGACCGCCTGCAACGCGCCGCATGGAGGTGAAAGTCGCTTAAACGGCCACGCTGCGAGTCTCACCGGATGAAGGAGAAAACATCAGAGCATCAGTAAAGAGCAGAATAAGTAGCTCGAAGAAATAATAGGCCCAAGAAATGTCATGGCAGAGGGGACATGCATTCATTCCAGACGTCCATCATACCGTGGAATCAAGGTTATTCGAGTTGGCAGAAGCCTCTTGGTGTATTACAGAGACCTTTATTGATAATCAGCGTCTAACGCCCATCACTCAGTGGCACATATTAACCTCGAAAAGAAGTATACAGCCTCAAAAAAATTCTACAAACACAAGGAAGCATCCAATTTTGATTAAGTCATAAGTCATACATCTAACATCCCATCTCAATCCCATTGTAGGGGCCGTCATGATCGGACTCATCACCGTCCCAGACTTCAGGAACATCGCCGACAATGCACTCAGTACTGGGATTGTCCTGGCCTAGCAGGATGTCAGCACTGGTAACACCGTTTGAAGTCAGCTGTATGCATACCTGGGCAGTTGGCCCACTCGCCCGAGTCCTCAATGTGCACCTCGCCCGAGGGGTGCACATAGCCAAGGAACATGCCAGGCAAGATGGGGATAGGGTCCTCTTCGTTATTGATATGCGTCACAGAGATAGGCTGGCCATCGACATAGTTGGCGAATGCCTGGTTACCAACCTGGAAAGAATCATGGTGCTTGGCCTCAGTTACTAACCACATTATCTGACGTGGGATCGACGTACACGAGGGAGACCGTAGCCAATGAATGTCACGGTGGTCGTCGGAAGGTTGACATGGAGGAATACCGCGTCGAGAAGCGAGATTGCAGCGCCTGAAATGAACCGTCAGCAACTCCGGAGAGCACGCAGGGGAGTTTCAACGTGAAGCACTCACCGAGAGAGTGGCCGACAGCAGTCACATGTGACGCACCGTGCTGAGATAGCGTGCTCTGAACGGCATTCAGGACGTCCGATGCGGTGCTAGATGTGGCGTTAGGCGGGGCGCTCTTCCGAAAGTACTATATTACCTGGCCTGCGCGTCCGCAAAACCCTCATGAACTTCAATATCCGAGCTCAGCCCGGGGAAGAGAGAGGAGCTCAGAGTAGTCATTTCGATATCCCCATCAGTAAGCAATGGTTCGCTGGGCCGCACGGTCAATGAAGTTGTAGTCTAGTTGAGTTTATCGCACTCACATCTCGCTCGGATCAGTTCCCTGGTGCGACACAATAACCGTCCTCAGCGACGGATCGTACCCGACATACCCTACACCGGGAACGTCAGCTCCTCCTCGCCCCACGCGACATATACTCACAGAACTGAGTATCATCCCCGTCTCCCCCCGACGCCGTGGGCTGGAAGCCCGGGTTCGCCTCGCAGTTCGCGCCGCAGTTCCATGAAAGCGTCGCGGACGCCGTGCAGTACCCCGCGCTCGCGTAGTACGTGTACGGTGTGTACGAGCTGATCTGCGACTGCGACGCCGCGGTGATCGACTGGCGCGCTTTCAGCACGGGCGCGGGCACGGCCGACACCGCGGACAGTGCGGCTAGGGCGAGCACACCGAGTGCGAGCGACGGGGCGAAGGAGGCCATAGTGCTTCACTGGAGGGCGGGTGCACGAAGACGGGATCTCGACGGACAGGGATGGCGTTGCAGGTGTCTGCATTTATGTTCGCATCTCTAGGCGGTTCGCGAGCAGATGGCGAACCCGGTGGTTTGATACAGAACAGAGAAGGAGTCGGGCGTGAGCATGTGGTAGCCCGACGATCGATCTCGCACAGAGCGAACGTTGCCCGCCAACCTCCCCTCGCGGACAGGGCGGCCGTCGTCACTGGCGGCTCACTCTGCGTGGGTTGGTTCAAGCTATACCCTTTCGAAAGGAGCACATGTAATCAGGAGGTCATGCAAGCGTCATGCGGAAAATCAGACGAAGCGCGGAAGCAACTTGAGCTTTTTGTGGCACGAGTCGACGAGCGGAATGTCGTGAGCATAGCCGCCGCGAGCCTGTTGACTTGCTCTATAGAGGAGGCTTCCAGCGATGCAAGCATGATACGACAGCGGAAGATGTAGAGCCCGAGACATGATAGACGTGTAGGTGACAGAGATGGGCCGGGTGCCACAGATCTTCAGAAAACTTCAGGCCAATGTTATCTTCTGTCAGGTGACCGGTGCAGTCCATATGCTCCCTCCTCCAGCCGATTGGAGGCTTCAGCTTCAGCAGACGAAGTAGATCGAGTGGACACACAGCACGATGGTGCCATAAGGGTAACATGCAACTCGTGGCGGCACACGTGCGGCCTCTCTCCACTCGCCATAAGCTGGCGATGCTTCTAGTTCCGTGCCCAGGACAATGTATCCTCGCAACCC
The DNA here is from genome assembly GCA_001687445.1 of Obba rivulosa. Lineage (NCBI taxonomy): Eukaryota > Fungi > Basidiomycota > Agaricomycetes > Polyporales > Gelatoporiaceae > Obba > Obba rivulosa. Next base: position 247,837 of record KV722331.1, read on the forward strand.
TATGCTTCCTCGACTCCTCGACACGTTATAGCAGACAGCATGTGTCCAGTAGGGAGCATCCAATCAAGTGTGTATATTAAGCCGAGCCTCCTCCTGGTGGCATACAAGAAATACTACTATGGTACAAGACTGTGCTTGAGCTACCGCATGTGAGCGAATCAAGCGTAATACTTGTAGATGTGGTCTATCTCGGGCAGTAAGCCCACTAAATCATGTTGGTAGTATGTGCTTATGTTGGCCGATTGTTGAGCAGCCAGCGGCAGGTATAGGCCGGGGGCGGGATAGGGTCTCATGCTTGCCTCATAATCATTGATAGACTGCTGTCCAACCGCTATGCAGTCGCCGTCTTTGTGCTAGCCCCGCGCGAGCACACTCAATATGCGACGTACGCGACGCACAGGAGGGGGAACCCGGCGTAAAGCCCAACCCAGAAAACGATGTTGCCCAGCAGCTTGTTGCGCTTGATGACGGGCATGCGCCCAACGGCAATCAGCGGGATTTGAGCAAGCTACAGGAAAAGTAAAGCGTGAGAATACCGCAACCAACTGACAGGTACAATGGGTACTGACTTGAAGCGTAAAGAGATACATCCTTCGGACGACTGTCAGTACGCGTCTCGCCAGAAGGCGGATAGAAGACATACCTGATCTTCTTCGTTACTATCGCCATGACCAGCTCATGAACTGCCGCGCTCAAGAGGAATGTGAGGAACATCGCCCTCCTGCGCGTGAGTTTGTAGCTGGTGATGGATGATGCGTATACATGGCGAAGGAGGAACGTGTGCACCGGACGGTTCCACTTCCGTGAGAACTCATCCCAGGAGGTCGAGTTCCACCTGAGGGTTAACAAATATATCTGTATAGTCACTGGATGCGTTGCGACGCCGTGCGTACTAATGCGGGATATGTCAGACGGAGATTGAGTAATGAAAATACCGTACGCACCCAATCGTCATAGAACTTCCGGTCAGCAAAGCTGAGTCAAGAAGCGATCAGGAGGGCTTCCCCTATTTGGGAATGTTAGACTCACTAAGAGAGTTCTGCAAAGCCGTTACAAATACACTCTGCAGTCATCAAATCAGAACACATCGGAACGAGATAGCCTGAGGAGTACGCACCAAAGATTATGTAGAATAACAATAGATATGATATCATGAAGGGGAGTGCGAGATCTAAGAGAGAGCGGAAGAATGATTGGTCCGGCGTTGGTGTTTGTGTGAGGATGAAGCTCTCGACAACGGTATAGAGCAGCGCGAATGTGCCGAACGTCGCCACGGTCTTCTCAAAGACATACATCGGACGTATCCTGTCAAATGATGTTGACATGATCCGCCACAGTAGTCATGACACATCACCTCCACGTACCTGTCCGTCCTCGGATATTCCAGCTCGTACACAAGTGTCGGGATAAGTTGGTAAACAGCGAAGTTCTTGAGCGAGATGTTGTCAGGATACCGTACGTGTTCAGGGCCTGTGCTCGTCAGCTCCGACTCGAGCTCCGCATGCGTCTTCGCGAGTTCCGCAATCCGCGGGGACGGATGATGCGTCAGGACCTCCGACGGCGTCGGCACCCCCCGCACGCTCTTCTGCGGTGGGTTTGGGTGCAGCCCGGTGTCCCTTGGCGTTGTGTTGCCCGCTATGCCCTCGACCTCCGTAGACAACGGCGACGTGTGAATGCCGTCCTCGCGCGCTGCAGTGAGCCGCCTCCGCAGCGCGACGGCCGCGCCCGGGTCAATGTATGATCTCGTGGACCCCGCCGGCATATCCGGCGTGCCCTCCCGCACGGACACGATCTCGCCGTTCTCGAGCTTGACGGTATCGCCGTTCGCCTTATGCTTTGCGGCTTCCTTATTCGCCTTGTTGGCCTCCGCCACGTCCATCGCAGCGTCCCAGCCGCCCTCGGCATCGATCGCGTCTCGCAGCTGCGCAGACACCTGCTCGGCTTCCACACGCACAGTCTGCAGCTGTCCGTTCGTGCTCATGTAGGAATGCATCTTCATGATCATCACCTGTGACACATATCAGTGATCAAGCGTTGGCCGAACACGTGCTGTGTTGTACTTACGAGAGTATGCAGGGTGAGAAAGCCCGATTGCACCCAGGGCCACTGCCTGCAGTGAGATGTCAGCTCAGTCTACCGAGCGTCACGCCTGGAGAAGGGAATTTGGAGCGATGGGAGTCACGCATTTCGGTGCGCAAGTAGAGCTCTTCTACAGCGATGTTCTCGCACTCCTGTGCCGCAGAATGAGCTCCACCCGAAACCAAGCGGCAGAAGGTCCCTCTGTGATCCTTGGCAAGACCTCGCATAAGCCTTGGGGGCACTGACCCACGGGAGCTCCAGCACTTAGAGTGAAGCAACATACATCGCTTGCGACCCCACCGATCCCGACTTCTGAGTAAAATACTCACCGGTTGAACGTCCAAGTGATGGCGATGAATAGCACCATTGTCTGCCAGAGGTGCTGCAGTACGACCCCGGCGTGGTTGTAGTTGATCAATCCATGGCTGACTGCCTTTGCAAACGGCACGCAAATCGCGGTGCTGAGGACGAGGACGGCGTCGGCCATCGCGAGCCCCAACGCGTCACGCGAGAACATCTTTGCAAACGCCATCTCGAGTGCGTAGCCGCTTGTCTCGATGCGCATGATGTATGTGCGCAGGGCGAGTAAGAACATCGATATCCAAAACAGCGTGAAGAAGCCCTGCCGCGGCATCATCAGTACTTGTGTATGCTCGGACGTGCTGAGCGAGCTGATTACTCACGCGGAACTCGTTCCCACTCGACGACTCATTATTGATGTCAAAGTGCGATTTACGCGGCTGGAATGTGATCAGCGCGCGCAGCTTGTGCGTCTCGGAGGAGCGGAAGGGTTTTGAGACGTAGAGTGTGCCCTCGGCCGTCTGGAAGCCTGCGACGCTCGGACTGCGGTCGAGCAGCGGAGGTGCATCCTTGTTTTGCGATTCACTGCTGAGGGGGGCTCTGGAAGCAATATATGCATCAGATGCACGTAGAATTCAGCACCGCACGCACCTCGTCGTGATCTTCGTGGAGGACATGACGGCACGAGACAGGCGCGGAGGTATTGCCAAGGAATCTATATATCTCGCGGATTACCGGCTGCCAGACCAGCTCGGGGATGTGTCGACGGGAGTGAGGGGTGATTGGGGAAGTGGGGACCGCTGTCGCTGTCGGTCTATAAGGAGTGGAATTGGCTGAGCGCGCACTGCGTCAACGAGCGTTTGCGTCTCGTCTAGAGTGTGGCGTTCATCACATGACGTCGCGTCCCTGCGCCAGGTCGGCGAAAACACCAGAAAGCCGTACAATGTCCTTATTAGAGCACGTTTATGGGACTTAAATATGTGCCGATAACATGATCACTGGTGGCGGTGCGCGAGACCAGTTCGGCGCCATACGTACGCGACGACGGGCACTCTGCGACGGCGATTCTCCTCTAACATCACACACGGAGGAAATTACACTGTGCGAGAAACCTACTCGGCGGCAGTCTATGATCATCCCTGGCGCACTTCAACAGTTACTCTGACCCGAATCCAAACAATACAGCTCTGCGACACACTCCCGCCGCAAGCACACTGACACTCGGCCATCGGGCAAGTATCCCTCCCGAAATATGGATCAAGTACGTCTCTTTTGGTTGATGTTTTCGGCGTTCTCACCGGTTTCCGTGTCCAGGACTCCTTTCGCAAGCTACTCCAGACGCCCCACGTCACTTCTGGTGCTCCCGCCCGAGGCTCTCTACTCGCCGCGGCCACGTCCAAATCAAAGGCGTACGTCCCCTATCCGCCCCCGATCGCGTTCCCGCGTCTGTCGCAGCTGAAACGCGGCACTGACACTACCCCGTCAGCAAGACCGTCGATGCCGGCCAGCCCGCCTTCAAGCCACGTACGGTGAAGAAAAAGACCTCGGATGCGGGCGCGTATCGTGACCGCGCGGCCGAGCGCAGGCTCGGGATCAACAGTGACTACGCGCAGGTCTGATGCTGTCGTTCAGAGTTGCACTCCGAGTACTGATACCCGCGTCCTCCAGGTAGAAGCCCTCGCAGAAGATTTTGAACGCAAGGCAGCCGAGAATGCCGATCGCAAAGCGGTATGTCCCACCCTCCGTCCTCCCGCTCCACACCACTCATTCCGCAGGTCGAAGAGCAACGCCAATACCTCGGCGGTGACAGCACGCACACCGTGCTCGTCAAAGGACTGGACCTCTCCTTACTCGAGCAGTCGCGTGCACGCCTCGCCGCCTCGAGCGCCGTCGAGGAGGACGAGTCGCTCGAGCGCGCGTTCCGCGAGGCCGCCGCAGCCGAACCCGCAGACACGCATGCGCACGCGCCGCGGAAACGCACGCGTGAGGAGATCCTCGCGGCAATCAAGCGCAAGCGCGCGAGGACGGACGAGGGCGGCGGTGATGCTGACGCTGCGCCCGCAGAACAGCCCGCGCTGAAGAACGCGGACGCAGCGCTCGAGGAGGCGAAGAAGGCGGGAAAGTTCAGGCCGATCGGGTTCAAGCCTATCGGCGGGGAGAAAAAGGTGAAGAAGGGCAAGCCCAAAGAGAAGGGCGAGAAGAAGCGCAAGGCAGCTGCGACCCCGAGCGAGCAGACCCTACCTGCGCCTGCGCCCGAAGCTGAAGCTGACACTGCCGTGCCCGAAGCTGGTCCGTCCAAGCCGCCCGAAGTGAAGCCTCTGGAACCGGAGCCAGCGCCGCCCGACGAGGATTTCGACATCTTCGCAGATGCAGGCGAGTATACGGGCGTCGAGCTGGGCGATGATGATGAGGACTCCGAGAGCGATCAGGGACAGCGAGGCGAGAAGGAGGAACGTGAACAGGGGGAAATTCCGCCCGCCGCGCAAGCGGTTCGGGCGCGTTGGATCGATGTCGAAGAGGATGAGCGTGCATCCTCGGCCAAGGCGGGCTCTGTACCTCCGACACGCACACCCGAGCCCACCAAGTCTCTCTCTCCGCGGCCCGTAGAAGGTGAGGAAGAGGAGCAGCCGATGCGGCTACAGCCCCTTGCGTCGTCCGCCATCCCGTCGATCAGAGACCTCCTGGAGGCGGACAAGGCGGCGGACAAGTCCCAGAAGTGGCGTGAGCGCAAAGAGAAGAAGAAGCAGGACAAAGGGAAGGTGGACAAGGAAAAGGTGGATAGGGACTATAAGCGGTAGGTTCTTGTGGTATGCGGTCAGTGGCATGCTAATACCTTCTTGGCAGACTAAAAGCATTTACAGACAAGAAGGCGGGCAAAGAGCCATGACCGTCGTGTGACTCCACCGTCTTGACATTGTAATACATGTATGTTCTCAACTGTCAGTATAGTTATATCTACCGATCGCAGAGGCTGTAGGCTCTAATATGCCTCAGGTACATATGCTGCGATGACCTGGTCTGTTCCCGAGAGAGAAGCTGCAAAGTGATAGTTATACATCCATCCATGTGACAACTGTGTACAGCGAAAGCAGCTGTCAGCGCACTGTCGTAGCACGCTACCCAGTATGCCTGCTTATGAGCTCTTCTCCCCGCTATCAGGCTGAGACGTGACCTGTATACCAGCACGCTGCGCGAATAACGCAAAGGACATGCGCGGGTCGTCCTCCACGGACCTGGGTCATGCAGCCCAAATGTCAGTGATACACCGCATGCAGATGACGCTAAAACGCACTTGCGCTTCATCTCACTCCGCCATGTGATCTCCCGTAATGGGGGAGTTCGCAGGGTCGCGCCCACAATTGCCAGGACGAGCGCGACGACTACCTCGAGCGCAATCTAGAGTACGACCGCCCATTAGACCATTTATATGCCTCTTCACGTCGGCGGACTCACGTCGGACGGCAGTGCACCCTCTGGCCTCCCCAGTGCTTTCAGATAGGACAAGTCTGCACCACGCCGGACAAGCATGTGAGCCAGGCGCATCCAGCGATACAGCAGTGACAGCTCAGGGCTGGACTCACGTTCATACGTTGAGTACGCGCCTGGTGTGCGAATAGGATTCAAGTTTCAGCACCCCAGCGGATGGAGACTGAATTGAGCGAGCGGGGCTGACCATGTAAGAGCGCAAGGGTCGCGATGACGAGCATGAGGCTGCCGAGCATTGTGTTGCTAATATGACGCGCTGCCGTCGTGAGGCTCTTGGATTTTAAGATAAGTTGAACAGCGCTGATGCGCTGATTTCAGGGATGATTGAGTGTAAAGCAGGATAAGGCAGGGTTAAGGGTGTGCAGATGCAGGCAGAGACGGCTGAAAGCCCGGTGTGAGGAGGAAGCGCCCAGGATGGGTGGAATAAGCGCCTGAGACGCGTACGCATGTGATCTGGGCGCGTCGGTGGCGCTGCTCCCCGCGAGGCAGGCGCGTCGCCGTCGACGACCAGCGGAGACAAATCTACTTGCACTATGATAGCAAGTTGCTTCGAAATTTGGTTCAGCGGTGTTTGACAGTCATCTTTTATCTCGCTTTCAAAGACTCTGCTGCGCCGCCAAACAATGGGTGTCACCCTGGCACCCACTGGCACTGCTGGTACGGTGCCAATAAGACACGATCAGATCCGCTTCAAGGTCAGCTAGAGCATAGCTCATATGGGACACTATATTTGGCTCAATGCCCCAACGTTATGAGCCCTGCCATGCCATGCACAGTAACAGGCTGGTTGATGATGTGGAAGACGTGACGTTCGTGAATTACGACCAGTTGACCCTAGTCTATGTACATGGATTCGTAACAATGCAGGTATGAAGCGATTAGGTGAAGGGCGTAAACTATATATTTCGTGACATCCAATTCAACTCAGCCAATGCGAGCACTTTAGACCTTCTCCGCTACCGGTGTCGAATGGCCTTCGCCGTGGACTGTAGACGCCGTGGACGAGCCGGGCTCGCTGTTGTTCTTATGGTCAAGACCAAACGTGTTGTCCTTCTCCACCTTCATTTCGACCTCCTGGAGGAGGAGCAGCGAGATGAAACCCAGTGCGCAGATGCCGATCATGCTCTTCCAGATGATCGACATGCTCTTCGCAAAGGCCGCCCGCACCTCGTCGCGCAGGGGCTCGGGCAGATTGTTGATGCTGGGGATAGCCGCGAACGCAAGCTCCTGGCCGCTGGGGAACTGCGAGGTGAACGCCACGGGCAGGTTCTTCTGCAGCTGGTTCTGCAGAATGGTGCTGGCGATGGTGAGACCCCAAGTCTGTATGTGGATGATGAGTGATTCTATGCATAATAACCATGAGCGAACCGAGACGTACCTGAGCGAAGGCACGCGTGAAGGCGAAGAAGGCCAACGCGGGTGCAGCCATGGTCACAGGCATCGGCGCGAGCACGGGGAAAATCGTGGCCGAAAACTGAGGATATATCTCAGCATACAAGTCTGATAGAAATAGTAGTTAGAATACTTACGATAAGACCGGTACCAGCCGAAACAAGGAGCTGGTAGCCGACCCACTTGCTCGTTGGGCTGTTTGCCTTGAGCAGACTGAGCACACCAAATCCGATCGCGGACAAGACCCATCCGAGGTAGTTCGCAGGGCGATACTTCTTAGAGGTCTTGACCATGATACCGCAGACCAGTGCGAAGGGCGCAATGACCAGTGCGGTGGCAAGCATTTCGACACCAGAGCGGATTGGGCTCGCGCCGAGACATGCCTGGAAGTAGACGGGGAGGTAGTCTGTTGGAGCCAAAGTGTGAGCACTGGAGTGCTTGGGACGTTGGACAATACTCACAGATGAGCGAGATACTCGTGATACCGTGTGCGAACGTGCCGAGGTAGCCAGCGAGACTGGTGCGGTTTGCAAGAATCTTGAAGGGAATGGTGGGATTCGGGGGAACACGGAGCTCGTACAGGACCCAGACACCGATAGTGACGAGACCAAGGATGAGAGGTGCGAGGACGTGGGCAGAACCCCAGGAGTAGCGGCCACCAGCCCAAGTGAGACCAAGGACCGCAACTGTCGTGCCAGCAATGATGATGAGGTTACCGCTGCAAATATTCTGTCATTCAAGTGATAGCAAATAGGATCAAATTTGCACTCACAACCAATCAACCCGTCTGACTTTCTCTTGCATCGTGCCCGGAGGCGTGCGGACGCGCAAGAAGAGCAGGACCAGGGTAAATGCGATACCAGTAATGGGCAGGTTGATGTAGAACAGCCATCGCCACGAAGCCTTCTCAGCGAGAGCACCACCCTGAAGAGGCAGATTTACATCAGACGCAACTGCCACGAAGGTGCTGAGGGTACTCACAATCGGAGGGCCCATACCGGAGGCCAGAGACCATGTCAGCCCAAGGATACCCTGGAACAGTCCACGCTCTGCGAGCGGTACGAGGTCCGAGATGATGATACTGGTCAAGTTCGTGATACTCCCACCACCCAGACCCTGGATAGCTGCAGGAGGTTCAGTCTTACCAAGACAAGCATATTACCGAGCTACTTACTACGAGCGGCAATCATCATGTTCATGTTCTGTGCTGCACCAGCGAGTGCACTGCCGAGCGCGAAGAAGACAATCGCAACCAACATAACCGGCTTCCGTCCAAAGATATCCGCGAGGCCACCCGTTAATGGGAGGATCGCGGTACTGGCGAGCGCATATGCGGATCCGACCCAGACATAGTTGTCGCCACCATTAAGGTCCGCTGTGACCGTCGGAAGGATTGTGGAGACACCGGTCAAGTCCATGGCACTCAGGAAGATGGAGGAGAGGACGGCAATGAAGGAGAGCCAGAAGGCGCTGCCCCTTCCGGACTTCCCCGTCCGGGGAACCTCTGCTGGCTCGGGAGAAGACATCGGAAATGAGGAGAAGGAGGGAGGAGAAGGAGGATGGCAAACCGAGAACGAAGAGTGCAAGTAGATATATGCGCACTTGGCGCCGGAAGCTTCTGCACTCGGTAGGTATGCCTCGAAGCCGAAGGCCAACAGCCAACAGATGGGCCATAGCCGGTGGCAGACCTGTCACCGAGGATTGTCAGTGCGGTCAATGCAGTCCTGGTAAAGTTACTGAGTAGTTTCCATTTCGAGCGCCCCAGACCCTACGGCGATCTGGACCTGCGGGCGCCTCGCACACTCTTGTCAGGGTCCGGCTATCCAGAACGTTCGGCGTCGTTAAACATGCCAGATAGCGGTCGGCACCCACGAGTTAAGCTTCGTCATAGACAACGAGGTAGAGGGAGCGCACCATAACATCGTGGAAGCCCGTGATCGGGAAACGCCCAAGTCCGAGTTTCTCGGGATACGGCTGATGCCCGGGCCAGGGACAGATCTTCGGTCATCGGTTCGGGACCGGGGATCACCTTCCAGAAGTAGCATTCGTCGGCCACCACTGAGCATGGCTTTTGCCGTCGACCTCCCTGCGCCAGGCACGCCATTTGTCGGCGAGCCAGAACCCAGAAGAGCGGCGGGGACGAGCAGCACTTGCCCACGCCGCTGGTGGTATGTCGATCGCGCACGGTTCCGAGACCTGTATTTGGGCACCCTCGGACAGAAGCACGCACCTCGGTGACCCACATCAACGAGTCAAGCAACTGTATTATCCGTCGTGGCAAATTGATGCGACCAAAAGAAAACGAAGGCTTCCATTCCGCTCTGGAGTTACAATGGTGCCTGAGCAGCTCTGGCGTTTCTGGAAACTCGGATGACCAAACGCTCGCTGTGCTCGCAGAGTCGGCGTGTCGTCACGGAAGACGGTTGAGGTATCCGGAACTGCGAGCATGGGCGAGCCACGCAGTACATTTCTGCCTTGGCAATGTCAATGAGTACCCAGGACCGCTCTGCTGCCATGATCCGCCGGATCGCCTCATCAAACGAGGTATGAACCCTTTGTGGGGCGCATGGGGCACTGGGATTCTCCTTCAACGGCCAATTAGCAGTCAAAGGTGATGAACAGCACGCCTCGCATTCGATGCCCGGTTGGCATTTTGACGTGCAGATTACGCACGTTCTTGCAGCCGTCAATGCATCCATATCCCCATCACGACGCGCTTTTGCAGCATCTTTCCAGCAGTGAATGAAAGTCTGATTTCCACGGATTTCAGGGGCATGTGAATGAAGAGGCCAACTCGGCATTCTGCGCCCCGAAACGAGCGCATGCACATGTCAAAAGACGAACATCGAACTAGATATCGCCATCAACACTCCCCTTCGCTATTCAGCTGTTGCACTCACAGAGGTGTCCGTCTCGGCCTCCTCACCATCCGCTACGGCCTTACATACCACGCATGGTCATGCGGCACATATATGCATGAATTTCACGAAACAGGACTGCAATCCAGACCGAGGCGTCCCTGATCGCAACGCACGTTGTCAGGGTCGCAGACAGAAAGGGGCTATCTCTGCGAGGCTGAGCGTGCAAGCAGATGCAGTCGCCGAAACCTGTTACACGAGACGCGTCTTGATTGGAGGTGAGTCGTCGAGTGAGTTCACCTGCAGGAAGGTGTAAGGATGCAGGGCGAGACGCATCTTGACTGGAGGTGAGTTCGAGTAAGCTCACCTGCAAGAAGGCGCAAGGATGCAGGGTCTAGTACGACAGTTCAATCGCTCCGATGAGCCCGTACCATAGAGAACAACGAGAACACGCCGAATCTATTCATTGACCAGATGGTACAGTCCCGAGCTGTCGAATAGGATGTATGCGGGAAGCATCATCCCTCATATTTGCCTGTAGAGAGCTGCTGCGCGAACGGTATGTCAGGAGCGACTAAGCCAGTAGCGACGGAAGCCCAGGCACGTTGGGTATTCAGAATGCAAACAAGACCGACAAGAAGTTATAAGAGTGACACACTGAGAGAAACACTACTGAAACTAAGTTGTTATTGAATGAAGGTCTTGTTGAGAGCCGCCTTGTAGTTTGTGGTGAGAAGGTCCCGGCTACGCGCGGAAGTAGTCGGGCTGTGCACGGTCGCTTGGCTGGTGCAGCGTAGCGCCGGAGGCAACGACCCACCTTTAAGCGTACGCCCAAGATGTTGTTCTGGTTGTCCGTGTTCGCCCTGTCAACATTACTGGTAATGTGTGAGTATTGCCTCCCGTATCATAGCTGTCTTATCGGCGATAGCGGTTCTAATACTATCTGGCATGAACAGTGACATTCCGGTACCGTGCCGCCCTTATCCCCTACGTCCCCAAACCCGTCAAATCGCTATTCCCAAGCCTCAATCATTATGCCCCTTTGACGACCTTTGCTGCGCAAGCTGATGCAGGACTGACTTCGGGCCAGTTTGATATTGAGGCGAATATGCGGGATGGGGACTCGAGGGCTGGTCTTGATGAGCGCGGTACTCAGGAGGTTCTAGAGATCATGCGCCGCGAGCGGGTGAAGTAAGTATACTGCTCTCTTTTCCTTCGTGTGCAGTCGATTTAACAGATATTCTGTTTAGCTTCGACCAGGCAAGGCTGATTCGCCAGAACCGCATATTTGCGGAGAATGGCATTGATCCATCAGGTTCGTCCAGGCTATTGTTCATTTAGGCTACAACCGACTGATCTATGTCATGTAGGCATGCCATTGGACGCGAAGTCTGTTACTCGACTGTGATGCTCTTGGACTCTTTCCTGTATTACTGTTCCCTGTGTTTTTCCATGTCACCCTCCTTCCATTAACTCGATATACTCGGGGTTTTCCCTTGCACGCTACCCTCTAGCATTCCTTCACAATCCACTGTTGCTTTGGATACTTACGGTGTATTCCGCGTGTATTTGTGATCCCATGCGAACGGATGATCATCGTGACCATATCCTCCAGGTGACCGCACGTCCCGTTTCCAAGTCCCAACGACACCCTCTCAATATAAGCTGCGAAGTGCTGCGCTTTGATAGTGTCTCATGAAATGCTCCGGGGCATGATGACCACGTGCGCTTGACGTGCCATACGCTTCTATGAAAGCAATCGGAGGGCACAGCGATCGGGCACCGTATTTATCTTCGTACTTTCCACTCACCACAACACAGACTCCTCTAGCAGCACAATACAACTGATGCCCTCTATCCAAAGTCGAAAAACTCCGTCTCCTAGGTCCAAGAAATGTTTCCGCAAAATCATTTCTCCAGTAAGTCACCTTGACGTCGAACAAATCGCCATACATATTCACCTTTTCTCCTCGCCTCAAGTGCAAAATTCCCTCAGAGGTTATTGACGAGATCGTTGCCGCCATTCTCGCCGATAAACGTGCTTTTTCATCCATTATGAACTTCTCTCTTGCGTCGTATCAATTCCGGCAAATTGCCTTTCGACGCTTCTTCGGTCGGCTGTATGCGCGCTCGAGTGGTCATTGGACCAATTGTTGCAAGATCCCTGGGATGTTCTCGTGGGTCCGGTGCGTATCATAAGCCGTTATCACGGATCTTAGCGGCTGTATGCGCCCAATCTGACGCATACATGCGCATATATCCAGCAAACTCGAATGCTACTCCTCGACCCTCACGGGCCATTGTTTCTACCTGCGGTATTTCCAAAATCTGCAAGCCCTGGAAATCGATTTCTTTAAGGATGGTCTCAGTACTCAGTCGGACCGCGTAAAGAGCATTCTACGACACGTAACTTCTGGCCTCACCCGACTCACGTTCACGTTCCTACCCCGTATCGATACACCTTTGCTTGATATCGTTGCTTCTACTCTGCCCGACCTCGAGACGCTGGAACTTAGCTGCGTTGGACGCTTAGATGAAGACTGCTGCTGGGGTTGCTATGAGGATTCTGCAAGCTGCACTATTCATTCGCCCTTGCCAGACATATACAGTAACGTCGACGAGCTCGTGGTACTTCTTCGATCTGAAGATTGTCTATGCTGCGTGTAACTCATCTGACCTTGTACTCCTTAGGAAGCCTATGGAAGTGCTCTACAACCGTTGCAGAAGTTGGAGCATCTTCATCTTGGCATCTTCCTCTCTGGCCTCGACGCCTTCGACCAACATCTCCTGCACGCCGAGCTGGAGCACCGATTACTGCAATTCGTGATGGAGCACGACCACGCCCGAGACTTCGAATTGCCCTTCGGACTGGACTTCTGCCACAAATGCGCAGAAGAGCACGCATGCGAAGTGCGCACTCGCGAACTCTACGCCGGCGCAGCTATGGCGACATATCTCGAATCATTGAAGACCATTACTTGGAGCTCGTACTTCGCAGAGAAGCAGCCCGGCGACAACATCCACGAAAGGTCGACGACGATGTGGATACAGAGAAGCGAAGAGAAGGTTCGCGTGAGGAGAGCACCCTGGTAGCTAAGAGTTGTTCTGGTGGAAAGTGCCTTTCTTGTAGGATCTCACGTTGGCAATGCATGTGGCAATCGCGACTCAGTAAGCTGCGGCCTTCGCGGATCCATGATCACATCACTGCGCGGGATCTCTGCACGGATACCTCCCGACCTGAGCTACGCGTCAATGAGGCTCTAGTATTTGATCTCAGCGGTGTTGGTGGCGGCGGTGCACCCGTGAATGCATCCGGGACGGACCCTCGAGCCCTGATACTGTTACCCTAGATGGATTAGCGAGGTGTGCCTGCTGTCCTCGGGATCCCGTAATCATTCACAGCTGGTGTCCAGCAACATCGATGTGTCATTGATACGCATATAACAGAGGGCGGGGGCGTCAATCGGTGATACAGTCCAAACCCCCCCTGTTCTGCGTACAGTGCAAGATGAGCGTTTGGGATCGTTGGTTGCGCAAAGGCCCCGAGAATAAGTATATCGACCTCATTTTCGAGGCCAGTAACTACTATGCAAACTGGGATCCATTGAAAGTCGTGAAGGTGAGCACGAAGATGCGACTGGATGCACGAGCCATAGTACATCTACGTCGTGCCGTTTGTAGCCAAGATTCGATTGCTAAGTGGATGTTTGCAGACCGGGGACTACGGCTACTTGCAGAAGGACGGCTCATTTGCCGCTGACGGCAACATCTTCGAGGAGGGCCTGGCGACGAAGTATGGGATTGAGACAACAAAGACGGGGGAGGATAGCATCCGTTGGATACAGTCGGTGAAGACGAAAGAGATCAGCGGAGGTGCTCAAGCGAAGGTGTAAGTGTCACGGCACGGCCCAGAACAAAGTGCTAAACTCGATAACCACAGGGGGACGGCACCGCTGGTCGGTGTGGGCATCAAGAAGAGCTTCAAGATCGCAAGCAGCCACGGTGCCGTCCTAGTCATGCTAAAGCCCCGACTGGAGAGCATCAAGTACCCGGGACGGCTGAAAGCCCTGCTAACCTCGAGCGAAGACTGGAACGAGCGAGTCGTCATCTCCGAGGTCTACACCTGCCACTCATATGCTCGTCTCCTCGCTCCGAAGCAGAGCAGCGAGGTAGAGATCAGCCTCGATGGTAAGTCTCACGCAGGACTTGTTGGCGGCAAGGCGAAGATGCAGTGGAAGACCAGCCATGAGGCAGGTGACTTCAGGTGCCGACACGGAACGGGCAAACCGGGAGATGTCATCTGCTACCCCCTGTTCAAGCTCGTCAGCCTGCGTGCCAGAGGGCCAGTCCTGCGCCTCAAGATCACCGGCTCTGGCAGTCGCAGCAACTCGAAGGTGGTTGAACAACCGGTGACATCGTCCGTGGCTTCGGAGGCAGACGACGGTTATGGATCGGAAGCCGAGGAAGGTGACGAAGAGGAAGAGTGCGAGGAGGAACATGAAGAAGAAGAGGAAGAAGTGCAGACAGAGAGTGATGAGGATCAAGGAATGGAGGACAACGAGGCTGCTGGTGCTACGGACAAAGAATCGGGTGACGAAGAAGAGGACAGTGATGAAAAGGGCCATAGTGATGCTGCCGGAAGGCGGCATAACGAAGATGCAGAGCAGGGTGATGAATCGGACGATGAATACCCTACCAGGACGTCTGTCAATTCGGATGAACTTGATGTCGATGAAGACAATGCGGGCGTCTCCGATGATCCGGAAGTCTCAGACAGAGACGACGAGGATGGCAGCGAGGAGGAGCAAAAAGAATCAGAGGGCGAGGAGAATTATAGTGAAGCAGCCACTGATTCCGCCGGTGAAGGATCTGCGGTGCTCGATGACTCGGAGTACGACGACGATGGACAGAGAGAGGAGAGCGAGGAGGAAGCGGCGGACGGCAGAAAGATGGCCGATGCAGACACGGACGAGGAAGAGTCGCGAAGCTATGGTTCCGGAAGCGCAGAAGAGGACTCTGCCGAAGAATCCGAAGAGGATTCTGCGGATGAAGACACTCGTCCACAGACTTCTGATAGCGACAGCGATGTGAGTGGCACGCGCGCCCTAATATTCCGTGATGGAGCTAACATCGCCATTCGGAACTACAGTGATCCCGACATTCTGAAGGACAAATTTCATGCAGAAGTTTTTGTCTAGACCCGAGTGAGAACACGGATAATGAGTCCTGGGCGGCTTGTAAATGTACCTAGAGAATGAAATAGTGCCACAGCCAATGTTTTCACCGTCCCCAGTGGAGTCTGCTTGTGACGAAGAGCGATCGCTGTTCTCGGGAATGCTGCCGAAGGTTCACAATATTCGAGTGGCAACAAGGGATAACAGATCTCGCGGTCCATGATGGTGTCTGATTTGCTCTGACGGACATTTCGCAGTCTTGTATAGGAAGCGAAGATTCTGGTTTGCGGCAGGCTTGCTCGACGTGATGATCAATCCACAGTGGGTCTTGGTGCGCAGCACGATGGATCCTCCTCGCTGTGTAGTGCCGCGGACGCAATTTTGTAAATTGACGAAAGTTGTTTGATCAAGAGGCCCACATGTCCCGCGCCCCGTAGCCCTTCTCGACATCCGGAACCAGCACAAATGAGAGGCTGGGGGCTATCGCTGTCGGAGACCGAGTGCACATGACCGCTTGCGCCGTCGCCGGAGTGGCAAAGCATTGTTCCACGAGTGGCGAACAATCCATATCGGGCACGGGAGCCGCCATCTTGTCGATGGAAGTTACGGACGCGTCGGCTGGTACAATCGAGCTGCTGTGGCCGCATACTCACGTGGTTCGTGTTCCGCTACTTAAGGACCCTGTGTGAGGCCACATTTCGTGAGCGCAAGCCATTTCCCACTCTAGTCTCTTCATTACCCCCCCATTCTCCACGCATTGTCAGTCATGTCCAACACCACACGGGAACGCGAGGAGATGAAGGCGTGGTTCAACGCGCTGAGAACACCCGATTACGACAAGATGTCTCCCGTTCCTCCAAGATTCGCGCAGCCTCCTCGCACCGTGCGCAAACCAAAACAACGATGCGCTTCCAGTGCAGACGATTCGAGAAGTCCTCCTGAAGGCGATGACGGTTCGAGGACGGGGCATTCGATGGCGGGTCGCCTAGACGGCGCGAGGAGAGCCAAGAGACCAGCTGCCCAGCGACCGGACACGAACGAGACGAACCCTGGTGCCATAGACGACGAGTTGATGTTCGAGCGAGCTCGCGAAACCGGAGACCTCGTCACATTGGCCAGGATGGTAGCCAACATCATCGAGGATTCTCGGAGGCGATTCCCCTCGTCGTCTGATAGGAACACAGCCAGTGGATTGGTGGTAGACTGGACTTCCTCGGAGGCGTCGGACGCCAGAGCGGAGAAAAGGGCGAGGTCGTCGGACAGGACGCCGACGTATCAATCCAGCCCGGAGTTCGAGAAGTCTGTGGATCTCCTTGATGAACTCGCGCGACGGAGAGCTGAGAGGATCGACACCACAGAGAACAGGAGGCGAGCTGGTGAGGACGGACAGGATTTGGCGTCTTCTCTTCCCGCCGAAAAATGCACGACGCTGAAGACGGATGGCGGGAGGGTGAGAACGAAGCGGCCTCGGCCCCTCTGAATGCCCCATCCACATGTTTTTATTGGAATGCGTGAGTGTGCTTCTTATATTGCTTAGACTGATAGGTGACCTATTCATCAGGGGTATCCCAGAGATACGACGTACACCGGTTCTCTGCGATTTTCTTTCTGTACATACACTCTTGCTACGAGTGCGGAGGTGTACCATTAGGTCCATATCCAAATTTCCAAAAAGGCCATCCCATACCTGTTGTTCCTGCTGAGATTCTTTTCATTTTCATTTTTTGTTGATCTCACCCACGTAGCCCTTATGTCGTGTAACAGAATGTAAAGTATCGACTCCGAATGATTGTACCATTGCCGTGCTAAGCATCTTGGATTGTGATTGGGTATGCTTGCAGGTGCTTGCCCCGTCGCCCACAAATGTCGTCCGGGCTGCTATTTGAATCTGGTCCAGCTCGCTTAGTCAGCCTAGGAGTGCCAAAACAACCACCTCAGATCGGCCGCGCCGTCGCCGCCTCTCGCCCTTTCCGACGTGCAGAACGAATACTCGTCGATTCTGCCAACAAGTACAACTTTGCGGTATACGTAAAGATGTCTCGCGCCGCGAAGGTCACGTTTGTTGGTTCGATCATTCTCTCAGTTGGCATCATCTGGGGAGTTCACTATATGCAGCTACAAGAACGAGAAGTGAGTGCTTTCCTCACCGAGTCTTGGGTCGGTAGAATCTCAAGATATAAAATCACAGACAATGTTCCAAGGCGTCTTGCGCGACGACGAACGACGTCGTGAGAAGATGCGTCAACGTGAGGAAGAACTGCGGGAGTCACAGCGGAAACGTACGCTGTACGAACGCGTTCAACCCGTCTCGGGATCGGCGTCGACATCATCAGAATCAGACTCTGGGACGGATGGATGATACCTCGTATACTGCCTTGAGTATGGGTTCAGCCCGTCAGAACGGCGTTCTCGTATGAAGGTCAGCATTATTAACACGCAGACAGGAATCATCGACGAGTGTTTCACCCATCAGTAATTCTCACTGCATTTTCTTTCAGAAGGTATTATTAGATACCGGGGAGGGCGCGATACCTCACCAACGATGACGCCCATCACGACGACACGTCGACGCCTTACTGAGACCGAACCTGCTGGACGTATGTATCAGTACCACGCAGGTGCTCACCACATTGGAACTTGTATCTTTTCCTCACTCAGACGATCGCCATATTGCATGTCTGCTCACCAACAAGTGCATGATTCAGAACTTCGATGACGCGGTGAGGTTCCGTGGCACTTCCGTAGGGGCGACTCGTATGACCTATGTCATTCTAGCGCTTTCAATGATACAGAATCCTGTCCGGCTTCGATGGCCATTCATTGAGGCGCACATACCAGTCGTAGAAGCTTATTGAATCAAGTCATGAGTCTCCTGAGCTTTCCCACTGCGGTTACCGCAGAGCAGGGTCATCCGAGCAGCACATTCACTCTCGCTCGAATTCACCCCGGCGAAGGATTATGAGAGGGAGAAAGCGATGCTCGAATGATCTCAGCTCGAGTATGAGCCTGACGAGACTTTCACGTTGCGAAAGAGTTACGGAGGGAGCTGGAGTAGGGATCAAGCGTAGCCCGATCTAGATCTCGTTTGACCGGCTGCTGATTGGCTGCCTAAACTTTGTAATGTGGACTTGGTGGCGACAATGTGCATCTCCTCGGGTCGCCTGATCACATTTTTCATGCTCTTCATGGCGAGAAAGTAGTATCACATCGCGCAAGTTGCTCTGGGAGCGCTGGCATTCTTTTATTCCGCCGCCGTACTAGCGGGTTGCCAGACATGCCTGCCAATTCGGCCGCAGAGAACGTCCTTGGGACTATCGGTGCGCATCATCTTGATGAAGACCTTATATCAGTCTGCTGGACTTCAGGTTCACAAGGGATATAGCTGTTCCACTGACACTTTTGAACAGGGACCATATGTTGGACTGTCCAGCTTATCCCCCAGATCTGGAAAAGCTGGCGCGACAAATCCACTGAGGGTCTCTCTCACTGGCTTTTGTACGTCATGCGATCCTTCCCCCGACTTCCTGCATGACTGGCTGATGGGTCCCACCCAGACTGATGTGGGGTGTCTCGGGGGCGTTCCTCGGCGTGTATGCCATCGTGCAGGACCTCAATATCCCTCTAATAATACAGCCGCAATTGTTCGGCGTCCTCTCCTTTGTATCATGGGGGCAGGTGAGCGCGATGATATTATTCCTCACTATCCTGTGTGAGCTGACGTTTCCACGAAGTGCCAGTATTATGGCGAGAAGCGCTCCCGTACTACCGCAATCATAATGGCGGTCACTGCTACTGCGGTTACAGCGGGTTTCGAGGTAGGAATGGTCTTTGCTGTTCGGGTATGTACATCTCCTACGATTGTATTTACTTCATCACCTCATCTATCCAATAGCCTAGCTTTAACAAGGGTAACCACGGTCCCGTCGAGGCCTTCGGGATCATTAGTGCGGTTATTATCTCCCTCGCACTTCTGTGAGTATCTCCCATTCCATATGTTGGCTCTCATTTACTCATACCTTACCTTAAGTCCACAATATTACGAAATTTACAAGCATCGCGAAGTTGTCGGCATATCTTTGCTTTTTATGACAGTGGACTGCCTAGGCGGCGTCTTCAATGATCTATCACTAGCCTTCAAAGCCAGCTTTGACATCACGGCTGGTGTGACCTACTCGTTGGTCGTGGTGAGCAATCTCTCCCGAGACTTTCCTCGCTGATGCACTGATATCTTTCTCTGTGGGCAGTTCCTTGACGGCACCATATTACTTCTCGCCGCTATTCTCAATCCGGTTGCCAGGCGGCGGCGGAAACGCGCAGCAGTAGAGATTACTACTGCAGATGGCTCGGTTCCTGAACCTCTGCCCACAATGAGCGGAATATGCACTCGGAGCGTTTCTGCGGGGCAGAATACTCCCTTGGATAACGTAATGTCCATCGAGATAGACGACAACAGGGTATAAATTTGGCATCTGGATGGCAGCTTAACTTCACGAATCTACAGGCATTTACAGTATACACCACTCTAACAAATGACTCCTCTAATGCATCCACCATAGATTCAATAGACAGAGTATGTGTTTGGTCTTATCACGCTGCAATGTTACATCAGCAATTCAATACTGTCCGAGGGAGATTGGCATTGGGCACCGGACGAGATCGAGATTGAGGCTCGTCTCATCCACACTCAGTATCGACGACAAAACTTCTCATGGGTCAGTACGAAGCGGGCCATGTAACTCTGGGGCGAGAATTTCACTCGTAAAGCTCGTGCAGGACTGCGCCCACGGTAACCCGATATGGATCTGTGATACTGCACGCCGATTGGCTGAGTGGGCTTTCTCACGTCATGACCAACATTGGTGGCGGCTACTAACTCGCGACTCCAAGCTGTTGCTATAGCGTATACCAGCGATGGGCAGTTGACATCGCGGACCCTACCCTTGCAGCAACCCAATATTCCTTCATATGATCATCGTGCTGCGAGCCTCGAGACATGCCCGCCAATTCGGCGGCGGAAAACGTCCTCGGGACCATGGGTAAGACGTCACATCATTAGCAACACCGAATCTCCTGTGAACATGAACTGTACTGAATTATCGCGATAGGTACAATTTGCTGGACTGTGCAATTGATCCCACAGATATGGAAGAGCTGGCGCACCAAGACGACCGAGGGTCTTTCCCAGTGGCTGGTGTACGATTCAGCTAGCTCTAAGGACAACTTGAATCTCAATTCGCGCTGATCATGTCCTAATACAGTTTCATGTGGGGAGTCTCGGGGGTGTTCCTCGGAGTATACGCCATCGTACAAGACCTTAATATTCCCCTGATCGTGCAGCCGCAACTGTTTGCCTCCCTCTCTTTTGTTTCTTGGGCCCAGGTGAGTCTGGAACTTCACGTCTGTATCTTCTATGAGGTTACCCTATTGTTTGCGCGTAGTGTCAGTACTATGGAAAACAACGCTCACGCGCCGCAGTTATCACAATGTGGATCTTTGTAATGACTCTGTCTGCGGGGTTTGAGGCCGGCATGATCTACGCTGTTCGAGCACGTGTGAGATTTTCTTCAGCATGAGAGTGTCTCTTACAAACTATGCAGCCCAGTTTCCAACGAGGCAACGATGGGCCGGTCAAAGCTTTTGGAATCATTAGCGCCGTTACAATTTCTTCCGCGCTACTGTACGTATCCAAGTTTTACCTGATAGAACGTTCATTTGACTTGGCAATTCTTGAAAGTCCTCAGTACTATGAGATATACAAGCATGGTGAGGTGATTGGAATATCAATCACTTTCATGGCGATCGACTGCCTAGGCGGCATCTTCAGCGTTCTGTCGCTTGTGTTCAAAAACAAGCTGGACGTGACCGCTTGCGTAACATATTCTCTGGTCGTGGTGCGTGATAACTCTGTGTTCCACTCGTTGTTATTCACACTTCCTTCAACCTGTCAGCTGTTAGATGGCATCGTATTGCTTCTCGCTGCTATCCTGAATCCTCTTGCTCGACGGCGACGGAAACGTTTAGCCACGCAAGCCGCCACTGTGGATGATGTACAGCCCGGTCAGCCGACCATGAGCGAATCGATTTCGCGGACCGTCGCTGTTCGGCCTACGACACCTTTCGAGGATACAAGGTCAAACAATGATAGAAGATCATACATGGGAATGAGGGGGACAGCTGTAGAAGAAGCTTCGGCAACTCACGGCGAGCGTCACGTAGACCCCCAAAGAGTACAGCTAATGGAATCATGAATGACCAGTGTACTGTAGATGCAAGTACAATATTTTTATCGGAGCGAATATATACTATGGAATACTCCAGAAGAGACACATTTATTACTCGTGGCCTGTCAGTACACCGTCTAAACCACTCATGAATGTATGTGCTTCCGTCCATCGACTCGTCGCACGGTTGAAGGTTCGACGTAAATGCGAAGTGACTCCAGGGCGCGTTAGTTGAAATTTCGAGGGGATGTGGCCTGGAACCGGTTATATGAGGCATCATAAGGCAACGACGCATCAGATGCACTGGAGCTTGTCCACACAGGCTTCAAACCGCTGCAGCACCCTTTGGGTGAAGAACGCCCTGGGGTGACTCTTGTGATCCTCTACAACAATCTTGAACGTCAAAGAATACAGCTTCATGGAGTGATATGCACGAGATGCGAGACATCTCAACAATGCAGCGATCGCTGCTGAGTCGCGATTCTGAACCTGGATAGATAGATATTTGAGGTTGGGGCAGATTGGGGGAGTGCCAGGCTGCACAAACAATGCTGTCGCCAATTCTCCCAGTGCATCGCGCTCGATTTCGAGGCAGGTCAGGGAAGAGAATGACCGCAGGATCTGTGCCCATTCAGTCGGTCCGATGTGGTCTAGTCGACCATCTCCCCTCCTGAGAACACATAGACATTTGGGCTCCAGCGTGGCCAAGCCGACCATGGAGTTCATGAAGAGGGTGCGGAACGCGTCTCCGTCTGCCATCGTCTCTGTGGCGCTGGTTTGCGCCAAATACGGGACGATGTCAACTTTCAGATGGGAGTCTCCGTCGGCGTCGGAATCGTATTCGCAGGAGGAACGTCTGTCGTCTGGTGAGTGGCTATCGTCCTCGTCGTCCTCGTCATCGCCGGAGCCTTGTTCCGGGTAGGACTGTCCACAGGGACAGTCCAACCGGCAAACGGAGTGGGTTTCCATCGATGCATCCCAGCCAATGTTCCAGTCGGTGAGTGAGACTTTGAGGCACGGAAGCTTGAGCGCAATAAGATGCCCCCCGTCGACTCGCTGCAACGCTGCGGAGACCGCAGCCAGCGCAAGGCGAGGGATGTCCGACGCCCTTTCTTCCGCTGCACCGCCATAAAAGAACAAGAGACGCATCCGAGTCTCTTCAAGGAATTTGATCTGGGCGAGCATGGCAGCAATGCGTGCTGCGTAATCCAAGAGGTGGACTTTCTGGGCATAGGTGAAGATGTTGGCGGGCTTCGCGACTATGCCGTTCCAGATGTCCTCCGTGACGACCGGTAGCACATGCCTGAGACTGAGGTCGTTGACATACTCGCATGAATTCTCCAAGAACTCCAGGAACTCGTCCATGGTGGGAAGGGGACCATTCAGGTAGTCCCACACCTTCAGGACGGCAAGGGTGTCGAGGAGATTGGGATCCCACTCCCATGGGTAGTACACCCTCGTCAGTTCCAAGGCCGAGAGCTGCGGGTATAAATCCAAGCTAGGCTCGAACTTCGGCTCGTCGAACTGGTCCTCTTCGGACCCGCACAAAACCAAGCCCTTCAGGTTCGGCATTTTGAACGTCAGGCGCGGATGGAGAGTCGTGGCGGCGGGAGTGGGGACCATGAGCCCCTCGACGCGCTCCGCATATTCTTCGAGGATGTCGGCGAGGGCGTCAGCGAGGATGGGCTGGAATGTCTCGTCGGCCGTGACGATGTGGACGAGCCTGGTCCCGGAGCGCTCAAAGGATGCCCGTAGCAGGGCGATATGGCCAGGACGGTCAGCGCAAATATGGACATCCGTCCACAGGCTACTGCAGGAGAGCGCTACCGCACGCCAGAAGTGGCAAACATGCGTAACTCTAAGCCATTTGGTGGATGGTCTCGTCCAATTCTCGGAGGAGGACTTGATATCCAAAAATATCTCTATCAACAGCTCGGCGGGAACACGGGAAGCCATGGTCACCTCTAGTCTACCGTCTGAAGTGAGGGATCATTGAGTTGGATGGTCAAGTCAAAGATGATATGAAAACGCACCGTATCAGAGACGAAATGATGATAACAAATCAAAGGCGAAGGGTGCCCAGAAGTTGTCTGCGATCAGGAGGCATTCCTGGCATCTCTCGAGGCTCTTTTGTACGTTCTGCGACTGCTGTCTCTGTTTAGTGCTACGGACAACCGATCGGCTAGGCACCGTCGGGTATTGGCTGAATGTCACTGTGACGAGGTTCACAGGCGCACCGTATGGATCGGCTCCCGCCGAGCACCGTAAAACTCGGTACCCGTTGTGCACCGCATGCCCTCGCATGCCTCAGGTCTCTTCGAATACCCTACTGAGCGGTTTCCAAGGAAGAGTCATGCTATCGTATAGCCGAGAAAGCGGTTTGTCAAATCGTACTGCGATCATCTGGCCGAGGCCCTGCCAGTGCACAAATGTCACCTCAATCAGCGGCGAACGGGGCTTGTGAGCTGAATCCGCAGTCAAAGGGATTTCTCACGCGGTTTCTGGGATGAAAATGTGACAACTTGGTATAGATACTATTACTGCCTGACGGCCCTGGTGTCCAATGCAGATTGACGTATACAATTAAAAGAAACACATATCTTGCGGAGCACTCACACTCTGCTTCTGCTCTGCCTCCTGCCGTGACTCGCGCTGCCGTTCGCGCCTCCTACGAGAGGTGCGCTCTCCTCATCGTGCTCTTCCCCGTCCATACTCTCGTCCTCCAGTGCCGACCCCGAACCAGAGGGCACCCGTAGCTGAACGGCATCCGCCTCCTCATCGAAAAGCACATCATGCACATCGTCTCCGGGCTTCCCATTCCCGTTCGCAATCCCATTTCCTAAGGAGGACTTGCCGGGCTTCGCGCGTCGTGGGCGGCCCGCGCCGGGCGCACTCATGAAGTCGGTGAAGCTGGAGATGGACGAGCCTTGCTGACTTCCGGAGCGTCGATGGTTCTGAAGTAGTTGCTGGGATTGCGATGTGCGGATTGGGAGGCGGTAGAAATCCTCTACTACGTCGTCCTCTTCATCCGGGAGCGTGCCGATAGCAGAGCCGTTGGTGCTTGCGGGGGCCGGAATCGCGGATCGAGAACGTGGTAGCGACCGATAGGTGCCCTTGCGCAGGTGTATCGCATACGAGTACATCAGCGCTGCAAAGTAGATCTGGCCAATGCATGGAATGTATGAAGGTCAATAGCGGGATATTGGCATACAATATAGTGCTTCACCTTCGCTATCCATCCTAGCACCAATACCGCCGTTGCAAGACCTTGTTCCTCCTTCCAAAGAGCGGTGGCGGCTTCTACACGTTCTGCGTCGGTGACGTTGTGCATCTCATACTTCGGGCTACCATTCGCCAGCGACTTTTGCGCCTCGGAGTTGACGGTGCGCCGGCCGTCATGCGGTGTATACACCCACCAAACGACTGAGAAGAATACCAGCCATGCCGTGGACAACACGTGGTCTGCGAAGAATAGATGTGCGAAATAGAGTGTTTGTTTCGGGTCTTCCTGCAAGACAAAGTAACTCTTGATTGAGAGGCAGGGTATGTACAAGCTGAATCAAGACCAACTTTAGAAATAGCCTTGAGACCCCATGCAAGGGCAGCAAGGCCAAGGACAGAGTATATATAGAGGCTGAGTTGTGCTGCGGAACCGCCTGCTCCCGTGAGTACCGCTATGAGGCCGTACACGCCTGCTACTTTGTTGATCAGCTAATGACCAAAATACATTCCATTGTGTCAGAATATGTCCAATATTTCCAGGTGGGGAGTAGACGCACGGCAAAGAAGACGACCATGAGGGCTCCCGTCTTGATGTCAAGCAACCCGAGAAAGGACGAGAGCGGCCTGAGACGCCATTCTGGACGGAGAGTGAGCTTCATGAGGTCCGCGCCGTTACAAGAACCATAAAGTAGAAAGCAAGAAAGTGCGGGGGCGCTGGGGACAGGGAAAGAGTGGAAGGGTTGGCTGCGCAGCGGCAGATGGGAGACGGCGAAAGCTGGACGCGTTTGAGCGCCTCTTCATATTTATTTCTCTCCTCCGCCACTTACCATCATCCTCCACCTCCTTATATCCCCGCCGAACGCCCAGAATCTCGCAACTGCCGATGGCTGGCTACTTCTCGAACCATTCCCAGTCTCGTTTCCTCGCCAACTCGACCACCGGGTCCAACGCAACTACAACTACAACCGCTGCCACAGCGGCAGCAGCGACGTCCCCCGTCGCACCTGCACCGCCTCCTGCTGCACGACCGCGTGCGCCGTCATCCAAGCACTTCTCTACTTTTGTGCATGCCCCGGCAGCAGACGAAAAGGCGCAGGGAAAGGACAAAAACGCCTCGAGCTCGCCGAACGGCGCCTCCGCCACAGTGCACCCCCTCCGACATACGTATGTTCGTACTCTCCCATGTCTCGATCGACGCCCCTCTTATCATGAACGACGTTCTCTTAGATGGGTGTTCTGGTTCCGGCAGCAGCGTGCGCCGGGTAACAAGATCACAAACTATGAGGAGGGCATTAAGAAGGTCTCTGCATTCGGATCTGTATGTATCTCCTAGATTTGTTATCAATACCGCCATTTCTTAGTGCATTCGACTGTGGTATCTAGGTGGAGTCCTTCTGGTCACTCTGGACGCACCTGAACCCTCCATCAAGTCTCCTCCCGACCACAGACTACCTACTTTTCCACAGTGGCGTCCGCCGGCCCGTGTGGGAGGACCCTCTGAACCGCGACGGTGGTAAGTGGATTGTGCGTTTGCGGAAGGGCATTGCAGACCGCCTATGGGAGGATCTCGTGCTTGCGATTGTTGGGGACCAATTTGACGGTTGCGTGGAGCCTGATAATGGCTGCCAGAAGGATGGCACAGCCAAAGATTCCGCGGGAAAGCAGGAGGATGGTTCGGAGTGGCCTGAGATATGTGGGTGCACCATCAGTGTGCGTCAGAACGAAGACATTATATCGGTGTGGACCCGCTCCGACACGAACGCGAAAGCGAAGGACAAGATAAAGTACGCTCTCCTGATAACTACTTTGTCGCGCGGTTTCTCACCATCACCCATCGCGTAGAGAAACCATTCGGAGGGCGCTGAACCTTCCGCCTACGACGGTGATGGAGTACAAATCCAACAACGGTAAGCCAATTTTATGATTCTTGATTTAGCTTTGGCCAATTTTTCCCAGACTCGATGCAGGACAAATCCAGCTTCCGTGTCGCGCCCACGGACCGCACACCTCTGTCATAACAGCCGATGGCCTCCACATTGTGAAGCAGCTGAATCGTATGCTTGAATATGTAGCCATACGTTGTGACTTATTGATCCTCTTTGGGGCTCATCTCCCTTTTCTATGTGCTTGTAGCCGCGATGAAGAGCAAAAATCACATCTGAGAAGTGTTCCTGATCCTCTGAGCGACATTGCAAGAAACTTGATAATACCTACGAATCCTTTGTTTTGCTTTCTATCGTTGAAGGGGTGCTCCCTGTCGTACCAGATGCGTCAAGCCATCTGCATATTAAAAGAGTGATGACATCACTGATGGAGTCGTCCATAAGTAGCCCATCACACTGGCACGCAGACTATGAACTTGCCATAATAAAGCTGCATGGGCAAAAGACGTGGCAACCACCTCCCCACTTTCCGGTAGTTCCCTGTCTCTGAGTCTCTCCTGCTGCTGAAATGTAGTACATCAAGGCTATGCTGATGGCGTACACTGCTTTTGAGGTTGCAACAACTGCGCGTCCAGCATGCAAAGTCAAAGTCGCATCCGCCGCCTCTAGCAGGTCCACAACCGCGAAGGAACTTGACACCTCTTTGGTGTCGACACCCTCCACGAAAGACAAACAATGTGATAAGGCACTATCAGTCAAAACATGATCCGGGTTTCTGGACCACGATCCTGGTAGAAGTCCCAACAGTAGGCCCACTAGCTAGCTGCCCTATGTACATCACGACCGAGTAAATCCGATGTAGCAAAAGAAACGTAGAATGCCGAACCAATGACTCCGAACGAACGGGGCCGCCGACGCAAGAGTTTCGGAGCGACCCTCCTGGTCGTCGCACGAGGTCGCTCAAAGTGTTTCTGCGTGTCAAGTTCGCCTGACTCTCGGAATCACTGTGTTTCATGAACCAGAACACAAGAATATTCGAGGTCTTTCCGCTGAGTATGCGTGCCGTCAGACCGTATGACACTCGCGTCGTTGTACAACTTGTAACCTAATGTCCCGAACAAGATCGCTCAGGATGCTTCTATACCAAGTTCGTCCTATGCTTGGGAGTATTAGTGCCGTGAAGTAGGTCGTCAGAATTCTCGAAGCCTTTCTGCTGATCATACAATTCGCCTCGTTGTAACTTCAGGTCACGAAGGATGCTTCTATTTCAAGCTCGTCTTCCACGCTTATATACAGAGCGCGTTCCAGTGCCGACCCTTATCCTCCACAAACAAGACACGGTTCCCACACCACGGATTGCTCTTCCATTATATATTCGTCGCCGATTTCTCGCTGCATTGCATGGGACACTGCCCTGAAGATGATCGAGCACCGAAAAATGTAGGTCATGGTTCTCAAATCTGGACAGCGGAGCTCGACGGTTACCTCCGCATCTTGGAAACCCTGCTCGCAACCTCGAGGTCGTGGTCAGCTCCAAATCCGTGCTTCTGCAAGCAGAGCTCATGGACTGCAACCGCGATTTTCGTGCTGCGGAGGCCGACCTCGCCATCTGCATCGTGAATGATGATGGTGTCCTGACATGAAGCAGTAAGCCGCTCGACCAAAGTTATAGTATTCTCCTCATAAGTATCTTTATCCAAGCGACAGCTGATTCGGCCCCTACGGCTTCTTTGCGAAGAAATTTGAAGGCGGGCCTTCACCGGTCTTGTCGTCGCCGGCCTCCAGACCCACGCCGGAAACTCGGTTGGTATGCACTTTCGCGTTCGATGCTCACATGTCTTCACGTCGATGATCCTACGTCCTATGTAGGACCGTGCAATGCACGCGCTAGCGCACTGTGCCAACTCGACTATCGTCTGTGTAGGAGCCACCGTCGGAGCTCTTGGCGGACGCCTGCTTGGAGCAGCAGGAATAACCATAGTCTGGCTGCCGTCCTGTCGACGACCCAGTAGCGTAAGCATACTCATGGCGCATCGTTCCCCTACATGTTTATGTGCTGGACGCCGCCTCTATGTCATGCAACGGCCCTTCATGTCGAAGGGAAAATCGTGCGAGTCACCGAGTGGTGGAAACGAAACATACATTAACATTCAGTTTTACACAGCATACAGCCTTGCCCCGCAAAATTACAAGAATATATACTAACAGCGCTCCAAGAGGGTGAATTCTGAGAGTCCAGCAATAAACTACGAAGCGTGAACTTGACATACCGTTCCTTGCGTGTATCGCACATCGTACCGCGTACCGTGATCCCCTCCTACTCCTACTCCTGCCCGCTCACACTCCCCGCGCTCGAGGCGACCGCATGTTCATGGCGTGCAGCGTCGAATCCGCGGGCCCACTCCGGTCGGCGGCCAGCGACGCCCCCGCGCGGCGCGCCCCAGCTGCCCGCCCGCGCGACGCCCGCGTGCGGGGCCGGGGGGTGGAACATGCTCTGTGCGCGGGCCCTTCTCGCGTCAGCACCGCACCACTCGGGCCCGCACGCGCGAGCCAGAAGAGGAAAGAACGAAAGAACGGCACTCACTTGCTCTCCGCGAGGGTGGGCTGGAGCGCAAGCTGCGCGAAGCTGCCGGGGAAGAGCGGGTGCCCGGGTCCGCGCTCGCGCAGGTGGTCGTACGGCTCGTCGAGCGAGCCCGCGGGTGTGGCGCGCCCGCTGCGCAGCACGCCGGGAGAGGCGCCGAGGGAGCGGGGGCTGCTGCGCGCGGGGCCTGCGAACGGCGAGGTGCGCAGGGGGCCCGCGAGCGGCGAGATGGGCGACACGCCGGAGGGGGCGTCGCCGGCGGCGCTGAGGTTGCTAGAGGGAGTGGGTATGCTGAGCGCGGCGGGGGTCATCGGCGAGGTGACAATGCGCAGGCCCTGGATCTCTTCCTCCGGCTGCTTGTTGGGGTCCTCGTTCCCGGCACCCTCCTCTTCCTCGTCCTCCTCGAGCACCTCGGAGAGCGCGTGGTGATCCGGGTTTGCAGACGTGGAGAACGGGGGCGGCGGCGCATTCGATGCGACGATGGGCTCGATGCTGACTTCCGTCTCGGAAATCCCCTCCCGCGCCCACGCCTCCGCGAGCTCCTCGGGGGTCGGCTCGGCGAGCGTTGCCGGCTCGTCGAGCACGCGGGGAGGGACTTCGGGCGACTCGGGCTCGAAAACCGCGCCGTACTCCTCCGCAGACATGCCCTGTGGCAGACCCTCGATGGCCTCGCGCTCGCGGCCCTCTGGCTGCAGGTCCTCCTCGTCGACGTCGAGCTCGGGCGGGACGCCGAGCGCGGCCTTGATGCGCGACCAGAGCAGCTCGCTGTGCGCAAGGATACATGCGCGGGCGCGGACCACCCACAGTGCGTCCGGCACGGCGTCGCGGTCGACGCGCGTGAGCCAATACTCGAGCTCTCCATACGTCCACTCGCGCGGGTCTGATTGCAGTAGCGACGCGATGCTCAGGGGCGTCCCGGGCTGACGGCGGTCTCGGGGGAATGTCTGTGCGAGAAGGGCGAGGAGCTTGGAGCAGGGGGGATGGCTGACGAGCTCGGTAACCTCGGCGGCGCGCTCAATGTATGGCAGGTACACGGAGCGAGGGAGCTGGGTGAATGAGACGGGCTGGGGAGTGGGGGGAGTTCCAGAACTGGCCGGTGGGCGTGGGTTGCACGACTGACGGGCGAGTTCTACGAGCTGCTCGGGGGAGAGTTTTGGCTGGCCGCTGAACATGTTCTGGCCGGAGCCTGACAGACGCCGAGTGAGGCCGGGTGAGGACGGGCGCATGCGTGGGGAGGACGTCGGGCTGGGCGGCTGGGCTCCAACTGGGGAAGAGGGTCGGAAGGAGGTCATGGCAAAGCTGAGGCGATTGCCGCCCTCCTTGCTGCTTGATGAACTGACAGACGCGTTGCTCCCGTGACGGCGGTGGCGCCGGCCGTCCTCCTCTGGCTGTTGGGGCGGCACGCGCACGATGCTGAGGCGCGAGGTGAGCGAGCGGGATGGGTTCAAGTTGACCTCTGCGTGGGCTCCCCAGGGATCGGAGGCCGAGATGGAACCGCGTCGCGCAGCGAGGCGGCGCTGGGTGCCGGGACCCCAGGTCGGGCTCTGGGCTGGAGACGACTCGTTGCTGGCGATGCTGGAAGGCATTGTGCTAGATCAGGCTGGGCGTGGTGGTCAGCAAGGCGAGGGCGAGGGTGTTAATGTGGAGATGCACCCGGCAGCTTCCCAAGAGCAGACTTCTGTACTCGGTTCGAGCTATAAGCAACGTCCGTCCAGGTCGTATTCGCAAAGAGACTGGTCTAATCGAGTGCGATCGACGCGGGTGCACTGAGGACTAGAACGGCGCAGAGAGACAGGACGATGGACGTCGAGGATGAAGAAAAACGAGGAGAGCAGCCATCGAAGACCTCATATAGCAGTCCAGTACGTCAGTATACCGTCGCGCGCCCAGGCTTCATCCAGCCAATCACAGCCCTTCCGCCTCCACCCGCTTCGTCCCTCGGCGAACCGTTCTGAAACCTGCTGCATCGCCGGGCCTTCAATGCCATCCGGACACATACGCTTGTCGCTTGGGAACATGCGAGAATGCGCACGAAGCGAGTACTCGAGATCACCTGTCCTCAAACCCAATGAGGCACGCGCCACCAAGGGCTAGATATGCGCGGCCCGCCGGTAACTGATGTTCCACCGGGGATGAAATGAACGGTATGTGGCGTGCCTTTGGTCTTGTGCACCCAGTAGCCGACTTAAGCCAACGAGGGTTGAGGACGGTGCGTGCTATCCAACCCCTGTGTATCCACAAGTATGTAACAATTCACGCGACCGATCACCCCAAGTTCGCCATTCAATAGGCCTAGAGTCCAGCATGGCCGCTCGCATACCAGCGGAACTGTTGATGAACATCTTCGACAGTGTAAAGCGCCAGTGCCTTGCCTCCTGGCCGCCCTCATCAATCCCCTCGCCTGCAGCAAACACCCATGCACTCTTGGCGCCTCCCATACCCAATCTGGGGTATCTCCATATTCGTGGGTCGGATTCCAGCGGTTAGCGACAGTCTCCTGTTGGTCTCCGCTTCGCAGTGTCGTCCGCAATGAGAATGACAAGTTGGGTGGCACCGCTGACGCTATACAAACACGCCATGGTCCCGTTAGTACGCGGCACTTCAATTGTGACCGAGTCTTTGCCTGCGTTGGGTCGTTGGCTTCGCCATCTCACCGACGTGCCGCTAGCGAGACCGCTTCCTGTGCTCAACGCTGCCCGTCCCTGAGGCACGAATCTCAGCTCTGACATTAGCTGGCACCTGCCCTACGAGCACTCGCGCGCCGACCTTCCCACCTTCTGCATAGTCTTCTCAGGTGCTGGGCATCCTATGCCATCGCGTCGTATCTCACGCTCACGCCGAATATGCCTGAAGATGGGAGGACGCGCTCTTTCCAGAACTGATCCTGCGACATTCACTACACGCCGCGTGGCAGCTCCAGCCTCTGCATGATGATTGATACTAGAGACACAACCTGACCTGCGACCAACTCTGCTGGACGCAGCTACTTGATACATATCATTGTCGCAGCATTATCAACACAGATATTCCAGTTAACCTCGAGCTATCATGTCTCATTAAAACGCGTATTCATATGGTATTCATCATCTTGGATTCAGCCATGAGCGAATACAATACATACAGGCAGTGCGGAGAGCCGAGGCGCGGCCCGCCTGTCTGGTCGCCACCCGCCATCATGACCAGTGCTCGGCTAGTCGGCTCCCGCGGCATTCCGGAACGACGCACATTGCAAGCACCATCGATGGGCCACAGCAGGCGATATATGATGAGGAGAAATGACCAACGTGCTCCCTACCTGAGCATCACAACCTCCGGACATTGCCCTGCAGCTGCGACATAGCGCGGTGAGTGCATGCTGCGCGCACCGCTCCCGCCGAGTAGCTCGCTCACGGAGTGCATTGCTGTCTATGTACAGGAGGCATAGCACCGCGCTGGGAAGACAATGGCGACCCGCATGCCGGCCGAGCTATTGATGATCATCTTCAACGACGTCAAGGACCGCGGGCAGGTGCACCTGCTCCGCCCGACAAACAACTGGATCTGGGTCACGCACGTCTGCCGCTACTGGCGCGCCGTCGCGCTCGCGTGCGGCGAGCTCTGGTTCACGATCCACGTCCGCCCGGATGTCCCCGCGCACCTCGGCCTCCTCCGTGCGTCCCTCGCGCGCGCGGGGAATAAGTCCGTCAGCATCCACGTCGCGGAGCTCGCGTTCTCGGAGGAGTTCAAGCGGGACTTCGTCGAGATCATCGCGCCCCACTGGGAGCGCCTCGCGATCCTGGGGATCCAGTCTCCCGCGGCGACGAGCATCCACCCGGGCTTGACGTTCCCGATGCCGAAGCTCGAGTGGCTGGACCTGCGCGGCTCGGAGACCCTCAAGTTTGACGAGCCGAGCTTCGTGCCCTTCGAGGGCCAGTTTCCGGAGCTCGAGTACCTCCACCTGGAGAGGGTGTACTACCCGTGGAAGTGGCCCGCCGACGTATTTGGGTACGTTACGCTTCTCCGACTCTGGGACTATGCCCACGGCCCTCTGCCTGCTATGACCGAACTGCTCGAGATGCTAGCAGCGTGCGATTCTGCCGAGAAGGTCGACCTCAGCCAGTGCCTTCCCATCGCCACGGATGTTGTGCCCGGTGCGCATCCGCAGCCCCGCGAACGCTTCCTTCCCTCCCTGAAGGAGATCTGCCTCTCCGATTCGGTGGCGCGCGTGACGAACTTCCTCGCACATGTGCAGTTCGACCCGGCCACGCACGTCCGGTTGCAGTTGAAGTACGGGCACAGGCGGGGCGAGGAGGAGGCGGACGATCCCCACCTCGCGCAGGTGGCGGTGTCGCGTGCCCTGCAGCGACGCACTCGGGAGCCCGCGCGGCACGAGGAGCTCGTCTTCCCGTGCGTCCGGGTGATCGTGAACGGCGAGGACTTTCAGGAGGGCTGGATGGCCATCATCCGGTGTCACCCGAGCTGCCACTTGCACTGCGGGGAGTCTTGCAAGGACGACGACATGCCTCTCATCGTGGAGATCGACGCGTACATGCCCTTCGAAGACTCCGAAGTGGACGGGAGCACGTTCCGGGTCCTCTTCATCCGCTCCATGCTCGGCGTCGCCTCAACCAGGCCCCAATGCATGCACATCATGTTGTCCAAGGGCCAGGACGACGCGATCGAGAGCGTGGCTTGGATTGAAATCCTCCGCGCGTTCGCCCACCTCACTCGCCTGGAAATTACTGGCGAGGCGTTTGAAAAGCTGCTTCTGGCGCTGTGGGTGTGCCCGGAACGCCCCGCGCTCTGTCCCAACCTGAGACACCTGACGGTCGAGATGCACAGCGTACGAGGGGAAACGATCCATGCGTTGCGAAACTGTGTCGCTTCTCGCGCGGCATTTGGGATGAAGCTGGACAGCTTCACTTTGAAAGTCCCTGCAGAAGGACCTCGGGATGGCCATCCGGTAGCACTGCTTGCGATTGCGCAACACTTTGCATATGTCGCGGAGCGCTTCCAGTGCCTCAGCTTCATTCCAGAACGTTGGGAGCCGCTGCCAGAGAGTATGGCGGAGGAGGAAGGCGAGTTGTTTTGCGCTACTCTATTGTTTCGCCGTTGCGACGACCTGACACCAATCACACAGTCCGCGATCTGATTCTGCGGGACGCGAAATTCGAATGATGCATGAGATTTATTGATATCACTATATTGGCACTCACGTACGACGTGTATTCACACATACCATTGTCGCAGTTGCAGTCCCGAATGGCTTCGTTATTTCCGCCGGTACTCTATGCGGCCATTCACGCCGTGCAATCACAGCGATTGCTGTCTACGAGATGCCCATGAGAGCTTGCGGTAGCGAAGGCGTCTGATAAGATCTGTGCGTGGTCGCGTTGTCGCCGCCGGATGTCGAACGGCGTGATTTTGAAAGATGCTCGCTAGCACTTCGGCCCAGGGCCCTCAGCCGCCGGCATCGACCCAGGAATGGCAACATATGTGGCATGGACGCGCCGTTCTGAAGTGAAGGTTAGGAGGCGTGTTGTGTTCTCCTGATGTCATTCCGTTCTACGACCGCGCTCGAGGAATTAGAGGCCCTCTTGGACCGCAGGCGCTGGCGAGGTTCGAGAGCAAGAAGACATTACGATTGCTGCGTTGGTGCGCTGTCGCGCTAGAAGCGTATAATTCGATTGTGGGTAGTTGTGCCTCGACGCCACCACGTCTCGTTCGGGAGAGAGGAGACTGATAGTTCGATCCAGTTGGTGCGAGGTAGAATGCAGACAAGGAGACAGATAGTTTTTGGAGTAGGGTCGATGGACGACAATGTCCTGGTTCGTGCCAAGCGCCCCGGGAGACGCTTGTGTGCTACAAATAGGGCCAAACAGGGCAGGCATCAAGAGTTGGCGGATGGCGGAGTGTCCCCGCAGCCTGTGCAACTAGCTCTACCCTCCCTCCCATAATCCATGTCATTATCCTTGTAGACCCTTGCCTCTCCAACCCGGTGATACGATATCCAGCATGCTCGCCAACGACCATGTGCATACCACCGCTCACGGCCGCTCGGTCTACGGCGCTGCACCCGAAAAGCAGCGACCCCAGGAGGACGGGTCATTCAGCTGGCTGGCCAGCTTGTTCGCTGCTAGGCAGTCGCTGCCGACCCACCTCGACGAGAAGCATGCATGGGAGAGTAACACGTCCGTCCGCCTAAGAGCGCTCAAGAGATCGCTCCTCCGCAGAATACCCAAGCTAGACACCTCGCGCGTGAGGCCTCTGACCCGCCCACCGTCGCCCGACGATTCCTCCAGCCTCGCCATCCCGACCCCCGCGACGATCCGTTTTATTCTGCTCTGCAGCCTATGGTACACCAGCTCCGCCCTCTCATCGAACACCGGCAAATCCATCCTCACCCGCTTCCGCTACCCCGTCACCCTCACCTTCTTGCAGTTCGGCTTCGTCGCCGCGTACTGTCTGCTTTTCATGAGCCCGCTCGTGCGGTTCACGACACTCCGGCGTCCGTCAAACGCGATCCTGCAGAGCACTCTTCCCATGGGTATTTTCCAGGTCGGAGGACACATCTTCTCGAGTATGGCCATCTCGCGCATTCCTGTCAGCACCACACATACGATCAAGGTGAGTTGCGGACGACATTGTATCGTCGCAACACCTGACCGCGTTATGCAGGCGCTTTCGCCTCTGTTCACCGTTGCAGCGTATGCCCTACTTTTCGGCGTGAAGTACTCGGCAAAGACCTACATGTCACTGCTTCCGCTCACTTTGGGAGTCATGCTTGCTTGCTCTTTTGACATGTCGGCGTCGAACGCGATCGGGCTGCTATGCGCGTTCGGCTCCGCACTCATCTTCGTATCATCGAACATTTTCTTCAAGAAGGTCATGCCCTCCGGATCCACATCCACATCACACAAGCTCGACAAGCTGAACCTGCTCTTCTACTCATCCTCCATGGCGTTCTTGTTGATGATACCGGTATGGGTTTACTGCGATCTTCCAGTACTCCTTGCTACCGCCCGTGATCCTTTGTACATCTCTCATCCCGCCCACGGCTCTGGTCCCAGCCCGCACGCGCACTCGCTCGTATTCTACGTCTTTGCGAACGGTACCGTGCACTTCGCCCAGAACATCATCGCGTTCATCATCCTCGCCGGCACGTCACCCGTCACGTACTCGATCGCATCCCTCATCAAGCGTGTGGCTGTCATCCTCATCGCGCTTGCGTGGTTTGCAACACCCGTGCATCCAGTCCAGGGCGTCGGCATCGCGCTCACATTCTTCGGGCTCTGGATGTACAACAACGCCAAAGGCGATGTCGAGCAAGGCGAGCGCGCCGTGCGCCGTGTGGAGGCCGCTCGCTCGCTTGTCCTCCCGAGCACCCGCGAGGAGACCGACCTCGTTGACGAGGAACTCAGCACGCCCGTCTCCGCCATGCCCGAAGTCGCACTGACGTCCGCATACGGCCGGCACGCGCACGGCCGGGCACCCGAGGGCGTCCTCCCGCCGTCTATACCCACCTCTACCTCAGCATCCTCCCCAACGCACCCACCGCTCTCGCGGCCTCCGCCCCCACGGCGTCCCTCCCAGTCGCACGCGCACGCGCAACCCCCCGCGTACTCGCACACGCACCCCCACCCTAACCTGCACATCAAGATCACCCCGCCGTCCGCGGACGCGCGCGCGCGCTCCCCCGTCGGGTCCTACCCCTCCCCGCCGCCCTCGCTCGACTCCCCACCCATGAGCCCGGGCTCGCGCCGCCAGATGCCGCGCCGCGGGTCCATGGCCACCGGGCACGGGCACCCGTACGCACACCCGCACGGCGCGCTCGAGGCGTCGGCGCCGCGCGCCGCGGTCGGTGCGTAGCGCCCGAGCGGGGGGTGCTAGAATTTCCGCAGATGCGTAGAGCGCGACGCCGCTGCACGGCAGCGGTGCGCACACGACATACCCCGTACATACGTACATACACAGATGCCCGCTACGCACGGACTTGTACGGCTCTTCTAATACCTCCCGGCCAGCCGCCTTCTTTTGCTCGTTCTCACTCTTTGGACATCTTCGCTGAGCCGGCCGGGCTCTTTGTGCGTTCGTTCGCCCCGGACGGATCCGATTGACAATTTTGCACCTGGATCATCTCATAAGCATACGTAGATCTTGGGTTTGTTTTATTGACTTATTATTCTCGCTGCTTCCGTTTTGCGCGACGGCGGATGTGATGAACGACGAATGATATGATGCACCTGCACAGAATTGGTCTTGTCGCTGCTTGGTTTAAGACTACTTAGGTGCTATTGAGCTATCGGCAGGCTAAGTAAAGAGCCGCAAAGGCCCGGAATCAAGAGGTATGTCTGTACAGTAACCTACACGCAGAATGCCGGAAGCTACTGGATACATCGGGGACGGGATCGATACAAATCGAATAGTGAGGGTATTGTGTGTAGCCACAGATCTGAGTCCTTGTAAATAATCATGGTGCAGATCCTGAGTCGTTGGAGTTAGTCAATATCTAAGATGTTGCTTCCGAGATCGTCGCACGAACTGACTGCCGAAAGGAAAGAAAAACTCAAAAGCTCTAGCTGGCCTTGCCGCGGACGACGAGGCCGGCGTCCCAGGTGCCGACCAGCCATCCGTCTTGGACGAGTGCGTTCTTCACTGCGGGGCCGAGGACGCCGACGCCGTTCGCGGAGTGCGTCCCCCGGCCGGTGATGATTTTCAGCGGGCGCACTGGCGAGCCGAATGCCTCGTGAGCACGCTGACCAGAGCCGGTAAGAGATAGGAGATCTGCATACCTTGCGACGCAGCCTGCGCGCGGAGGAGGTCCTGGACGATCTGGACGGCCTCGGCGACAGTCGTCCCGTGCAGGTCGATGGTGTCGCCGTTCCCAGAGGCTGAGCTGTGCGTCCGTCAGCAGCCGGGCATGACGCGATCCGAGGCAGACTCACCGTGTCGCTTGAACCATCGCGCGCGCGCCCTCCAACGACTCCTTCTGTGCCTGCTGCTGGAACTCGCGGGCCTGCCAACGGTCAGCTTCGGGGCTCCCACGCCATGCACTACATGCTCACCCGCTCTGCATAGTACAACGCGACGTCGCCCCCGTGCTTCTGGTTCCGCGCCTGCTGCCATGCACGCCCCGCCTCCTTGAGCGCCTCCCGTCGGCGGTCGAGGAACTGCTGCGCGCGCCGCCGATGACGTGCGGCGGTCGCTGACAGCTCGCCTACGTCGCCCTTGCCTCCTTTTCCTAACCCGTTGCCTGCACCACGCGTCCGCCGAGTGTGCACTGCAGCATATGCAGGGATGAACTCGGCGAGAGGATGGGCTGACGGAGGGGGTGAGCGCACCGGGATCGTTTGCCATGCCGATGTGCTGCCTGCACTATGTATGACGGGCGACGGCGGGGGAGTGCGGAATGCAGGAGGTGGGTGCATCGGCAATCTGAGGACGCGGAATGGCGTCGCTGGCGACACCGGACTCGTGGACAGCGACATCGCGGGCGATGACGGTGGTGGGACAGGGGAGTGGTACACGCTCCATTCCTGCGTCTCGAGCTCGCGCAGGAGGCCAACGATATCGAGCACCGCGTCCGGTTCCCCATGAGCAGCACGCAACGCAAGCTTCGCATCGTCTACGAGCTGGGATCGGGCCTCCGAGTCGAGGTCTGTGTGCTCCGGCTGGCTGAAGAGTATCTCACAGAGCGAAATGAGTTGAGGCGCCTCCTCCGGAGTTGGATCTGAGTCCACAGGCACATTGGAGGTGGAGGCGATGGAGCGCAATGCGGCGCGGACGGCGTGCATGGGTGTCGGGTGGTTGGGCGCGTGGAAGATGGACTGGAAGTACGACGGAGGCTGCATAGGGAGAAGCGTGGAGAGGAAGGATGCCACGGAGGACAACTGTGTCCATGGGTCGGGTGCAGCTGGAGCGCGAGGTGAGGTGGGTGCTGAGCGGATGTGCTGCCGCTGGCGGACGTCGATGAGCGCAATTTTGGTACCGCGGTTGTTGCTGCTCTTCTTTGCCTTGGTCTGTGTGAGGGATAGCTGTTGAGGTTTCTTCTTCGTCTGCACGGTCTCCCATGGCGCAATGTCATCCAGAGAGCCGCCTGCGGCATCACCGTCTAGACCGTCGAGGCCGCGCTCCTCCAGCTCACGAATGTACTCCCCACTAAGGACGTTATCGATGATGTTTTCCATATCCATGTCGTCCA
Source organism: Obba rivulosa (assembly GCA_001687445.1). Classification (NCBI taxonomy): domain Eukaryota; kingdom Fungi; phylum Basidiomycota; class Agaricomycetes; order Polyporales; family Gelatoporiaceae; genus Obba; species Obba rivulosa. The sequence continues at coordinate 287,213 of KV722331.1, forward strand.
CATCCCCCAGGTATACGTGACTGAGTGCCTTCCGCAGCTTCCCTACCGGAACGCATGGAAAGACAGAGCGCAGGAAGGCGAGAGGTGAAGTCGCCGATTGCTGAGAAGATGCATCGGACGTTATAGAAGTCGAGGTGCTCGAGGCTGCGTTGTCTCCAGAGAGACAATCGGGGAAGTAACTGTCATCAGTGATGCTGGCGGAATGCGAAGAAATCTTGAGCTGTGAGGCCTTCTCCGTGAGGACATCCTCGTCGTGCAGTTGGGTTTCTGCTGCAGCTGCCAACTCAGACAGCTGCTCGCGCAAAAGTCTGAGAGCTTCCTGGGTATGACCGTTGGTAGACAAAAAGTCATCTACAATGAGAGCAATCAAGGAGCTATCCAGAGGTGGAGAGAATTCGGCCTTCGAACAGGAAGGTCAATGCAAGCCTATGATATTGAATTGACGAATACATAGTACGACACCTCACCTGGAAAGTGTCGTGTAGTGATGCCAGGGATCCCATCGTAAATATTATGTATGGATAGGGTGGAGAAAATGTGTGGAGAACCTCGTTCTGTGTCCGAGGCGGGTGTAGGCTGCGCTTGGGCGAGTGGCTGGCTTGGGGCTGACTCGCTCAGCCTCCTTCCGACTCCCTCAACCTCGATAACAAGGCCACACGGGAATCGCGTGTTCGTCCCGAGGGATCACTTCAATCATGTAGAATCCCCATTGACAACAACTCATACATATGTCTCTCTGTGGAAGACAGTCTGAGCGTGGAGATATTTCCACTCAAACCAAGCTACAATGATAGCTTTGACGGGCTTGTAGTTCTGTCATGGCCGCGACGTGGACATGCTATGTTACCCACTGACCACCACGGTTACATCAGCTCAAGAAGCAGTAATATTGCAGGGCGATTTGGCATGCCCGAAGTGGCCTATCCCTCGGCGATGTTTTTCCAATCGACACTGGCGCGTATGTATTACCTTCATACTGAGAGTACTCTCACATTCTACTGGCGACAAAGCTTACAATAGCCCACCAAACATGATACTCAGAGGGCGACTACACTGGCTCTCACCCAACTATACTCGACGTGCGCTTGTGAGTATTTACTACTCACTTGCTTCTGACGTACCTCTGTCCGGACGCGTCACCGCATGCAAACTATCTCCTGCTCAGAAGTGATACGTTGCAAGATCTCGTCTCAAGTGTACACTCTGTTGGACGGTCTCGCCATTGAGCAACGTGGAGGAACTCTAACTGCGATCTGTCACCAATGGGATTGGAAATGCCACTAGGCATTGTAAGAAAAACCTCAGGTGTCCAAGGTAATCTTGAATTTAACTCTACTTCCGAAGACTTCGGAGAATATCTAAGGAGATCTGCCTCGGCGAGACTCGGCTACTGCTGTGAGTGATGGACTCAGCAGGAAGGTCTTTTCTCCACATATACTGGGGAAATCGTACCATCAGCCGGCCAAGTGCACGCCCCAAAGAAGCTGGCAGTGCCTTCACACTTCGAACAGGTGAATCTCGGAGACCTGGGATTCAGCGTCCCCATTCTGGAGACACTGAATCGCCCGTCTTTCCCTTGTGCAAGATACCATTACTGATACTGCGGATCTTAGCACCTCCTACACAGCCAGTGAGTGTTCTCAACTTATCTGACCACGTCGATAACGGCTGCAATCATCAGATGCTTGACGCGCTACCTCGGATTGCCTGACCAGTTGCATGCCCTTTGAGTCCTGACTGCTACACGGGCACCGGGCAGTCTCGGATACGAAACAGCTCGCAGCTTTCCGGGCGACGACAATAAGCCGATTCGAGCACGGCCATACACCTCAAAAATTCATTAGCGTCGTAAAGGGTCGTATAATGTTACACATGGGACTCAAACTATCAGACAAGAGTGTTTTCAACCCTTTCTCTACAGCAAGAATGAATTTCGCTTCATTTACTACTCCGAGTCCTGGATCCACTGGGCATCGCCAGACTAAAGTTGTGTGCCTGTGGGACGGGAGTAGGCGCTTGCCTGCAGCCTCGGCGCGGAAACATCAGTGTCTCTTTGGGCAAGTCATCGCTCGAATCTATGAATCAGAAACCCTATCACCTCCGTCCGGTTCCCGCCCGGACATGCGACATTGTTCATGCCACGGTCGTTCGATAGCGCTATAAATCGGCACTAAGCAAGAGCCACATTGGCATTTTGTGAGACGCTGTGACATCTTTTGCAGTATTAGTAGATAATGACTCTGACAGTGCAGTCTTTATCCGGAATATTGCACCCGGTAGGAATGCACATAGGCCCTGCCCAGTCTCCATATAAAGTCCAGTCAAAGTTCTGCTTGATTGGGCAATCCTGCTTAAGTCCCTGACTGTGCTACGACACCTCCTAACATGTCGAACGCGTTGATCTTACCCGTAGTTCTTGGAGTCCTTATCGCCATTTTGTTACGCCGTCTCAAGCGACGTAGTCCACTGGAACATCTCCGAGGACCACCGTCCTCTTCCGTCGTTTATGGTGAGTTGACGAACAGAAGTTTTCTATTGATAAGCAGTCTTACTGTACAGAATCACAGGTAATATGCTCGACATCGCACAGCAAGACCAGGTTGGTGATATGGATACCAAGTGGAACCGCGAATACGGCGGTGCGTGGCGAATTAAGAACTGTTTGGGAGTAAGTGCTCGCCACACGCACAGCCATAATTCACGTGCTCTGATTCGAAATCTAACCCCAACACATAGGGAGATGTACTCATGCTGATAGATCCCAAGGCAAGTTTTCACCGTAACCTATGTTGCTCATTGACATTCCTGACTATGCATGACTAGGCGCTGCAACATATTTGCCAGAAGGGCGGCTATGACTACCCTAAAGACAAGACTTTGAGCCAGACAATCCAGATGATCACCGGACCCGGTCTCGTTGCTGTGAATGGTAAGAGTTGATGCAAACTTTTCGTCTCAAGGCTAAAGCCTCCGCACTTCCTGTATCAGGCAACACACATGCGCGCCAACGCAACGTCGTGCATCCAGCCTTCTCGAATGCCAGACTTCGCGACCATCTGTCGACCTTCCAGGCAGTTGCTGCCAAGGTATGTAGGATGTAACGTGATCCGTCTTATGATACTACGTGTGACAGATGACAGACAGGTTGAGGACTACCTGCACTAAATCGGAATCACAGGATGGGTTCACCGTAAATATGCATAATTGGCTGCATAGAACAGCCTTGGACATGATTGGGCAAGGTTTGTGACACCGACAGTTGCCGCAAGTGATGACTAATGCTAGGAATATCAGTTGTCTCCGATTTCGACTTCGGTGCTTTGGACGATGAGCCTAGTGAACTAGCTCGAGCTTATCAAAGTACTTTGTAAGTGTTATTAACATTGACTGAGAATAAGTGATTGAAGTGATTAGCGGCGAACTCCCACCACGTCCACCAAATTCTGAGGTGCTGTTCAAAGGCGCCTGGAAGTGGATGCCAGCGATGGTGCTGGACTTCATAAAATACATGCCGTCGCCCGAGACGAAACGTTTGCGTGAAGCGCTCGATGTCATGGAACGTCTGGGTGCTCAACTAGCAAAGCAAAGCTTGGTTGCATCTACTTCGGGCAAGTCCCGCGATATGATTGGCGTTCTCGGTGAGTCCTTCGACTACTACAGTGGCCCATGTTCTCACCGTTCTGTGATAGTCGGCGTCAACAGCCGTCAAGGACCGAGTTCACGCCTCAGCGACAAGGAACTTACCGCCCAAACAGTTACACTAATACTCGCCGGACACGAGACGACCGCCACGTCTTTAGACTTCATGCTTTGGGAGCTGGCCAAGAGACCTGAGTGTCAAGCCAAGATACGCGAGGAGATAGCTGCACTTCGCAGCAAAGTTCTTGCACGAGGCAAAATCGAGTATACACTCGAAGACCTAGATAACTTGCGATATACCACAGCCGCAGTCAAGGTAATTGCACTTCTCGTATTAATGACCTCGAGGCTCATGCGTTGCCAGGAATCCTTGCGGTTACACGCTGTGGTATATCATTTAACACGAGAAGCTACCAAAGATGATATACTACCGTTGTCTGAGCCCATACTGTCTCGAGACGGGCAGCTAGTACATAGCATACCTATCAAGGCGGGACAACTTGTATTACTCTCGCAGTGGGGCTTCAACCGGTACGTAACGTCAACTCTTTCGTTCACAACACCGACATGAGCCCCGTTGTCTGGTATCAGGTTACCGAAATACTGGGGTTCAGACGCAGAGACCTGGAATCCGGAACGCTTCCTCCAGCCTGACGCGAATAGAGATCCGAGCATGGGGATGTATGCAAATCTGTAAATCAGACTATTCCGTACATGTGGCGCACCGTGCTGACCAATGTCTCAAACAGGATGAGTTTCTGTGAGTCAAAGGGTTTGATCGAGGAAATGTATTGACGATGCTCCACATAGCGGCTGGCATACGTGGCTGCATTGGATGGCGATTTGCGTGAGCACAATTTTGGGACTACCGCGCCTCGTTTTAACGCGTCAAACTTTGACAGGGTGTTGCAAATTACGTCGATAGCTATTCAGCTACTTGAGGATTTTGAATTGCGGATACCACCTGATACCCCGGAGATCGTACGGGCCGCACCTGGACCTATCATGACACCGTACGTTCGAGGCAAGATGCATGAGGGCCCATGCATGCCTTTACAAATTTCTCCACTGTGAAAGCCTCCGAAAACTCTCAAGTGCGATGTATTCGTCTCTGCAATGCAACTCTGAGATGTAGCTTGCGCTTCTCAATGTAGACTGGATCTTCAAGGGTGATGTAGTCTATCACTGTACCGTTAGTATGACATTGGTGGATATCATCCCGGCAATGAATTCATCGTTCTGCTAATTATTCAGTGTCGTAACAATAATTCCTCTATGCACCCACAATCAGTGATTGACTCTGAAGCTGAACGACAATTTATCGAACTCGCCTGATGGAGTTGCCTTTTTTGGTTGCTCAGCCACTGGCAAGTCGTTCGTCGCCACCTGCGATAGTCTGTACACTTGCTCCTCCGCTACATAAGAAGAATTTATGAACAGCCTTCTTGCATCCCATAGTTCATTCATTAGCTCTCTTTCATCACAATTTGGCGTGATCTTCAAGACGGCATGCCCAGCTTGAATGTAGCAAAATACGATGAAGATGGCCAAGATTGGTCCCCTCAGAGCATGTCTTCCGGGTCTGACTGGGAGTCAGAGTACACGCCCGGCAGTGGTCGACGAGTAAGTAGTGATAGCATGTCTCCTATCAGGAGCTGACTGTGCTTTAGGGACCCCGAGTAAAGCGCAGAAGAGTCGGAGGTCGGGAAGCCTCGCTAGTGGCTCCGTCAGCCTCTGCCGCGTCGTCGTTCACGTCTCTTGAGTCTCTTTCGGAGCTGCTTGCTCATACAGATCCCGCTGAAGAGCAAGCTGGAAGGAATGGATCATTTGAAGCGTTGATCGAAGAGGTGTTGCCCAATCTACTCGACGCTGAGCTTGCGTATCAGGACCGACTATCCGAAACAGACGAGTCGGTAAGTTCTTTATGCACGATGTAATGTCAAGAACGATGCAGACCATTATTTTGAATAGGGTCAACTCGTTCACCCTATCTCCCGAACAGAAGCAGGGGCTTTGATTGAGAGATTGGAGGCCTCTAGACATTCTGGGGCCGCACTGACTTCGGCCGCAGCAGTTGTTGCAAGAAGACTCAAAGAACATCAGGTGGGGCCAGTCTCCCAACGTCCATCTGTCGTACATGACTTGATAGTGCCTACAGGGTACTTTACGCCGCCGAGTACTCGACGCGCCAATCATTCGCGTGCCTGCAGGGCCTCTAACACCACTCGAAGCACCGCGCCCGACCTCGAATGTGAACCCGCAGGTACTCGACGCCTTGTATGCCATACAAACTACTCCGTTCGAACGGTCCTTCTTGTCTCGCCTCAATGGGGTGCGGTCGGAACGTACTCCCGGGCTCATTGCTCTCGATTGGGAGACGCGGAGTCCCTGGATGGAGCTGATGGGCGACATCCGTGAGCACTACGGCTTAGCGCAGTACGTCTGCAATGTGTGAGCGGGATGTCTCGCTCAATCGTATTTGCTATAGCCCAGAACGCGAACAGCCTGTGGAGATACCGGGGCCCATCGAATATGCATCTCTGCAACCTTCGCATCTCCCGCAAGTGCACAGTCTATTGGCGCATATTTTCTGGGAAGGCATTGATGGTGCGTCACGCTCGATGTCTCTTTGATCTCCTACTCACATATTGGGTAGTGAGCGATGCGCTGCATTATTCTCCTGAACGATGCACGATTGTCGCCACGTACAAGCGTCTCGTCGTCGGGGTTGCGCTCCTTAGCTCTCCTGTTGAAACGTATATCACATATCTCGCGGTGCGCCCGGGCTGGGAAAACGCGCAAATTGCAACGTTAGTTTGTGATCTCTAGCATTTCCTGCCGCTGACAACCGCACATTCTAGATCGATGTTATACCACCTCATTACACTAAATCCTAACAGAGATATCACTCTACATGTCTCCATCAGCAACCCCGCCATGGTGAGTTACAACATTGTCAATGAAATCAAGCACAGCTAATTCGGCGCTCGCAGCTGCTCTACAATCGCTTTGGATTCAAGGCGGAGGAGTTTATCGTGGGGTTTTATGAGGATTACTTGGACTCGCAGTCACGCGCGTCCAAGAATGCCTTCAGGCTCCGGTTGCGGCGATGAGCCTCAACTTGTCCGAGCCTTCTTCGACACCGGATATGTGCTAGCACCGGAAATAGGTGCAGGGGTTGTATCAGAGTCGCCGTCCGAGTCCAGCTCGGATTCGCGTTCTAGATCTTGAACCCACTTTCCACCTTCCGCGCCTTCAAATAGCCAGACGTGACTGACCGGACGTCACTGTCAGCCTGATACATTCAAGCCCTAATAGTCGCACTTACGTGTTGCCTACCCGCCGCGGCTCAGATAAGTGCACTTGCGATGGTCGCTTCAAGTCTCTTCTTGGGCGACCGGCTTTCGGATTGGTAGAACTTGTATTAGCGGGCAATTCAGGCAGGTCCCAATGCAGCCGCTGGCAAAGATGCTGCACAATTTCGTCTGCATTGCCGAGGAGAACGATCTGATGTTGCCGTTAGATAGACATATCAGTTGGTGGAGATGATGTACTTACGTCCGGGTTGATATGTCTCACTGGAGTCTTGTTGATAAGAATCTGTGACATTTGGTTTAACAATTGACTGAGTGATCCGTGTCGGAACATCTTACTTGTGGCACCGAATGTGGTAGATGGGCTTCAAGACGCCAATTTGTCAATGTCGGACCAAGTGCACATTTCCCCCGTTTATACTCACCTAAGATATCAGAAACTGGAGCAACCTTCAAGGAGGTCCCGATAACTAAGAGCAGGTCGACCTGCTGTCGATCCTCTAGCAGAGCTCGGTCAAACACGTCGTTGAGTTTCTCGCCAAAGAATGTGATATCTGGCTGAAACGCAAATGAACGGTCGTACGGCAGTTGTGGGTGGGAGCACGCATACCTTCATAATACCCGGAGGGTATGCCGGCGCGTCAGACTCGTCAGATTGATCGCTGTTCCACTTCGCACTGGCTTTCTTCTTCTTTCCATTCTTCTGCACCTCTTTCGCAGCAGAATTGCAAATTTTGCACAATGGCACTGTTTGCTCCATGATCTCCGGCTCAATGTCGCTGCCTGGTACATGTGCTTTGCAATTCAGGCAAGTTGCGGTTGCAAAAGACCCGTGGCATTGGAGAACGCGGTGAACACCAGCTCTGGTCTCAAGTGTGTCGATATTCTGTGTGTAGTTCTATATGTGGTGATAGGTTAGTGTCTCTGTATCACGCAAGCATCGTGAATTGGGAGCCTACACGAAGCAGCTAAGACAGTAAGAACACGATGGCGTGAGCTAACTGAGTGAGTTTATGATCAGCAAATCCTAGCTCACTTTTCCCTTGTCTTCGATCAATTTAATGAAGCGATGACACGGAGAGGGTATGAAATTGGACGGGTATATTTTGCTGCGAATTCATGAGCTACATGGATCTCAACTTCATCGTAAGTGTTATATAATGCACTTGCCTAGCAAAAGAACTTCAAGTGGAGTACTATTCATAAGCACTGTTTCAGCCTAGATTCGTATCATCGCTCACTAAAATACTAAGAGAAGGACGTTAGACAATTCGATCGAAAGTCGGATGACACTCACATGCAGGGTCCTCTCGGAAATAATGTATATCAAACCTGGAATACCGTAAGTTCAGGATTTCATCCATTTAATCAGCGTGCCTACATTTGCTGCGGGTCATCTAGGTTGTAGTGATCATCACGTGCGAGGGTGGCATAGATACCATCGCGCGAGCGGAAGTCTGGAATTCCGCACGAAACGCCTGTGATATAAGTTCTCATCAGCACCGCGGCGAAGGCCTGAAGCAGAGAGACGCACTAATCCCGGCTCCGGTCAAGATGATGATGCGTTTTCGCTCTCTAATCAATTTTACCACATCATCAACAGTGTTGTACTGTGGCAACTTTTCCCGCGCTTCGAGTCTGCATCAAAGTCGTATCAGTGTCATGATGCAGCCAATCAGTCAAGTCCAACGCACTCTCTTTGCAGTGCAACTCGCAGGAAGTATAGTAATGTCTTTCTACGCTTCATGCGCAGTTCCTTACACTTGATATAATTTAGACGTTCAGATTCGTCAATATGCCAGACCAAGACTTAACTCACTCACCAAACATACGCCAAAGGCATACAACAATTTGGGGATCGGGATGTCTCTTGAAATAACATATTCACCTATGAAAGCAGAAATACCTAAATTGCGATGTAGCATATTCAGAGCTTCTAGCATTTATTTTGATCGTCTATGTGAAACATACCGTGCTCCTTGAGGTAGTATAGCATATCCTTGACTTCTTGCTCTTTCCATGCAATTTGGGCTGTGCGTAGAATATGCTGCTTTAGCATCGTAGCTCAACGGACACGTGAGCACCCCGTCGCAACTCTGCGGTTCTCGAAGCAGGTCACGACAAGGACAGGTAGTCCGAGCTCCTTAGCTCACCTTCCTCGAGGTATGCGTCGAAATCCGACGCGTCCTCCTCCGAGGACGCGAACTCGCGCGGATAGTATGCGCTGCCCACGTCGACTTCTTGGTCGTCCTCACTATCGGAGTCGGAGTCGTTGATCTGAAGGTCCCCGGTATAGCCGTCCAGGAGATCCTCGATAACATCCGGGTCCGCATCGACCACCTCCGCGGCAGCAATGTACGCGCGGACTTGTAGCGTGTATATGCTGATGCTACGCGACTTCGGGCCCGGGACAGAGGTGGTGATGGCGGACGCCGGAGGAATCGCGCTAGCAGTTGAAGATGATTGCAGGGCCATCCCCTTCGCTTCAGCCATGATGGTTGTTAGTAAGTGAGCGAAGACGGAGTGATAGCAGTCGTAAACCGGCAGATCGTTGGGCGAGATGCGGAGATTCAGCAGCCAGGACCTCAGACACCCCTCAATCTCACCGGGCACCTCTGATCGCAAATACCGGGCTGTTGTATGATACAGAGCACAACTGCATGGAAAGAATACGGGATAGCGGATTACACGGGGAACTAAGGGAGAGGCGAAGAAACAACCGTCCATAAAGACGAATGGGTATAGAGGGGACAAGGACCAATCAATGCCAAGACTACAACACAGTGAAACGAAAACTTTCTAAGGCTACAGTGATGAAAATCTGTCCAAAACAATGAAAGCGAGATCAGGTTCCAAGAAATGCTCGCTGCAGCCAAGAAAGTCCACTTAGTAACCTGGTTAACACGGTTGTCGGTCGAAAGCCTACTCACCACGGACCAATGTTACTGCCGGTGCTTGCGAGGCTTTAAGAGCAATTCGTCATCCTCTTCGTCACCGAAATTCATCCTCACCCTCCGATGCATCGGTCCCTGAGGACGCGTAGGCAACTGCGGCTTTGTCGTAGTCAGTGCTACAGGAGCGTTTGAGAGCGTTACGGTGCCCGAACGCGTGCGGCGGGTACGCGCGGGGGCGGCATTCTCGGTGGCCGCAGGAGCGGCAGTGCTGCCAGAATCCAAGGAGGCGGATGGCCGGATGAAGTCCGACGCACGGATGGTGTCGCCACGCTTCCGACGGTGCGTCTGCTCCTTCGATCGCGTATTCTTGGCTGCGGGTGGCGCCTCAGGCAGTACAGACGCAGGCGCATCATTCGTAGCAGACGCCTTGCTCCCTATTGGGATACACGAGGATGATCCTCGATTAGCATTTAATTATGCACATCGGACCCTGCCAGGGAAACATCTTCTTGGGAGGTGTGAGCAGGCACATACCGTCCAAATCGAGTCCCGAAAGAAGATCTTGGACTTCGTCTGCGTCAGCCTGTGGGTCTTGTCGGCCCGAATATTCCGCAAGCTGCGTTCTGACTCCGGCTAAGTGCGGGACAGCCATAGCAGAGACACGCAATGAGCTTTTGTGGAAGACAAAACGGTGATTGAACAGACCAGTTGCGAGTACGAGCGCCGCATCGAGTGTGAAAGCAGTCGGTCCCCCTGTTCCTTCAAAAGGTCCATCCATCATCGGGCCCGGGAGGTCGTCAGTAGCCGTGCCTCCCGACGCGTTTGACACATCCTCGTTTGATTCCTCGCGGCTCGGATTGCCCAGATCATTGATGTACATCGAGAAGTCCAGAGCGGAAGAGAAAATGCTGTCGCTAGACATATGCACAACAGTCCGACGTCCAGGAGGCCGGTGCCTAGCTGCAGCCCCCGCAGAGGGTGATTCAGACTCGGGGGAACCGTCCATGTTGAAGTCCTGAGTAACACGGGATCTTGCTGGGAGAATCGGAGAGCTGTCCAGAGTGGGAGGTGCACGAGTAAGCTGCCAGGCACCAATGGTCGTGGCACGTTTCCTGCGCGGGGGCGTCGAAACTTGTAGCGGGATATCGAAATAGAACGATCGTTGCATAGCTTCGAAAGCAGGGTCCGAATCGAACTGTATAGCAGGAGGAGAGCGACTAAGAGGTTTGGGAGGAATAAACCATTCGTTGGGAAAAGCTTCATGCGCATTCATCGTGGGGATTGATCCCGTACGAACATGGGTAGGAGGATTGGGCTTGACTTTGCTAGCAAGACCGACAGTGTACTGAGCATCATAAACTATAGGAGGCAGACTAGAGTCATTCAGCGTTGGCAGCTCTTCTGCTTCTCGGGTTTCACTCTTCTTTGTCTTGTGCATAAGAGTGGACGATAGAGTGCGTGATTTGGTATGACGGGCTGGCTTCGCTGATGATTTCTTCACACCGGCCGTCGGTGACTGAATGCGAGATCCCGGCCGGCTGTTGAACGGGGAAGCTAAACTGCGAGAATATGCAGGATCTGCGTTCTCCTTCAAATTTCGAGAACTTGTGCGAGAGAGCATGCGTCTAGCGACAGGTATGGGCGACAGTTTGTCAGAGATGGCAGTCTTTGCAGCGGAAGAGGGCAGCATATAGTGCTCAGAGAAGAGAGACGGTTCAGGTGTTTGAAAGAGACTATCTTTGTCATTCTGTCTGGTGAGGGGGTTTGATATAACATTGGCATTGTCACTGGGAGGACGACTTTGCGGGTCGGATTCCGGGTCAGATTCGGAAGACCTTTTGAGTTTCTTTGTCTTTCTTGTGTACTGCTCGGCTTCACTTTCTGTAGCAGATTCAGATACCTGAGTTGCAGTTCCAGCTTGCCGAGATCGTTTCTTCATCCTACGCGCCATCTCAGCCAGCGGGATGTCATCCTTCTCGGGCGGGAGGGGTCGGAGAGGAGACGATTGAACAGTCCTCGGCGGGGCAGACTTCTCGCGACCTTTTCTACTCCTGTACGTTGTGAGCGGTTTCTTCGACGACGCAGACGGCGCCATGAGGGATGTCTGCTCGTCGACGACGGCGGCAACGACGAGGGGCGCGTCGGGCGGGTAGGCGCTCCAGAAACGCGTCGGTCACGAGAGAGCCAAAGCGGAGCAAATAGGCACGTCAGTGGCGCGTCTGCCAACGAGCAACGCGGAATTCGTCGAGACTGATTGACATCGCAACATTGCCGACGACATCCTCCCATGCCTCTCATCCTCTGACTTCCACGTATACTGCTCAATCTTTCATCTCCTCCAACTCAAACGCGTTGAACGCGTCCATTCTGCTCAACCATGGTGGTCACAAGACGTGGCCCCGTTCCTCCCATGCCCACTTCTCGCACCAACTCCTCGCAGCCAATCCCGCGCGTAAAGGGAAAGACACCTCAGACGGTACCATACGTGCCGGATGTTCCAAGCCCCCTCGCGAACGGGAAAAGCGGTAGTAGCCTGGCGGGTCACTCGGATGAAAGGCATCGCGGAGGAACGCCGCCTGGAGTCAAACGAAGCTCCAAGCGCAACAAAGTGAGCGGCCTTTAGGTCGTGCTCGATTACCTATCTTACACTGGATTCTAGAAATTGTCGAGTTTCCTCGAATTCCTCATCCGCATCGTTGCCATAGGATTCATCGCGTACAGCCTATCGTCGTGCCCGAACGACGTCCGCTATCAGTCCAGTATCTGCCGCGGAATCTCGGAATATCGTCGACATGTCTATGACCCTTATATTGCCCCACAAGTCCACCGTGCTCTTTCGCACCCCTCTGTATCTCCATACGTGGAGAAAGCCAAGCCAATTGCCGATCGCGTTTACAGCACTGCGAAGCCTGTCGCGCTACGCACCCAACAGGAGTGGAACAAGCGGGTCGTGCCACAGTGGAAAAAACGCGTGGTCCCTCTCTACAACAAGCATGCGCGACCCTATGTTCAAAAAATTGAAGCACAGGTTACACCATACAAACGACGTGCAGAGCTGGAATATCAGATCCGCGTGGCGCCGTATGTGCGCTATGCAGCAATGTCCCTCCAGAAGTGGCAACGCAAGGCACATCCGTACGTTGTGAACGCTGCCCATAGGACCTACGACAGCTATCTGTACGTTCGGCCATACGCTCGGCCAGCCTGGGAGAAGTTCAAGCACCTGGTCGCACGCATTGCTGCTATCCTGGGTCAATACAGGCGACAATTCGTGGATCCTCATGTCGAGCAAATTTGGGAGCGCGTCAAGGAACTCAGCAGCGTGAAGCCAAAGTCTTTCGGCGATGTTCCGGATGTGGTCACCTCCCGCGCCTCTGAGGCCGTGAAAGGCGTGTCGTCCATTGTGTCCTCTGCGTTCTCGGCGGTCACGTCGCCGAGTAATCAACACATTGCTTCCAGCGTTTCCGACATCACGTTCGCCACCTTAGCTCGTGTCCCTGAGACGCGTTCTGCGGCGGACATCCTGGAAGCGGTAGTCTCGCCCTCGTCTACGCCGCTCTCCGCCCTGGCGTCCAGTTCCCTCTCGCCCCTGGCCTCTGACGTGTCCGAGTCTGTACACTCCACCGCCTCCATCGTGTCCTCTGCTGCATCAGCAGCAGTTTCCCCTGTGTCAGAAGCAGTCTCGTCTCAGAAGGCAAAAATAGAATCCGTGGCGGCATCCGTTGTGTCGGGGCCTGCTACCTCGTTGTCTTCAGTTTCGCCCATCTCCAGCGCATCATCTGTTGCCTCGTCTATCACGGAGCAAATAGCCACATCCGCGTCAAGCCTGGGTGAGGCAGCGACGATTGCCCTCTCTCACGCCTCAGGATCCGCAAAGACGGTCGGATCATCCGTTCTATCGGGCGTCTCTTCTATCGCGGAGGTCGCGGAGCAAGCCACTTCAGTGATCCCTCACGTCGGCGCTCCGTCCACCGAGACGTCTGCGGATGATGTGAACGTCCTAACGAAGAGCGGAGGCTCCGTTCTGCCTTCGCCCACTCTACGTCCCGGGGACAAGCCGGAGGCGACCGTGGTGATTGAGCACGTGGCCGGAGATGACCCGGATGCGGATGTGAGCCTGGAGGAATTCTACGCGGAGCTCGGCCTTGACGAGGATTTCGGTTCCGCCAACACCGTCAGCACCGAGTCCACACCGGCCTCGCCGGTCCATCAGCATGTCGAAACGGACGAGGAGAAGGCTGAGCGCCTCCGCGTACGGCAGGAGAAAAACGCCAAGAAGCGGGAGGACATTGAGCAGCGCCACTCGAAGTGGGAGGCCGAGCTATCGGAGAGCATTAAGGCTAACCAGAAGGCACTGCGCAAGGCACTCGTTGCCATTCGCAAAGCCGCCGCCACAGAGCTGCAGGAATCGAAGGAGATTAAGGAGGAGATTGACAGCCTCGTTGATGAGGCTGAGAAATACCTCCGCGGACTCGAGAAATATTTCCAGAACCTCCAGAGGGAGGAGCGCAGCTTGGAGGAGAAGCGGCTACTGTGGGAGAAAGTCGTGACGAAGGTCGACGAGAAATTCACCCAGAGGCTCGCGCAGGCTGAGACCGTTGTCAATGGATGGTATTTGCAAGTCCTAAATAAGGAACTCGATGAGGCCAGTGGTACTTTCGGCGATGAGGCATAGCGGCTGACTGGTGTAACAGGTTCGCAAGGTCACTGATGAAGTCAAGGACATCGCAACGAAGGGACAAACGGACGTCGGGTTCGATTATGCCTATCTTGACGATGTGACCTATATGGACTGGCAACGTTACCATGATCTGCTGCGCAGTACGTGCTTACATTTTCTCCTAACTACCGGCGTTTACTCAATCGTATCTGTGTCACCTTTCCTCAACTGCCCGCTAACACCGAATAGCGAGCGACAATTTCACCTCTCTTGCACACTCTATTCAGAATGGCTCCCATCCATCGCCGCCCATCAATCCTGTCATTACCGCAATGTCCGAGCTCCAATCCGAAGTGGAGGATGTCGTCCTCGGCTTCCAGACACGCCTTCGCAGGATCAGGCGCAACGGCGAGCGTGCGTTCAATGGTCAGGAGGTTGAGCCGGACTTCGCTAACTCAGTGGACGACGACACGGTTTCAATACTCCCGATTGAGGATGAAGACGATCAAACGCCTGCAGATGTCCACATCCCGCCCGTTGTGATCGGTCGAAGCAAAGAAGAGGTAGTGGATGCGCTCAATAGGGTCGCGGAGCGGGAAGGAGACGCGACGTCGACCCCTGGCGACAGGGATAGCGTCAACTCAGAAGAGGCTCTAGTGCACGATCTTGAAGAGGAAGCAGAGGCAGCGGCAGCGTCCGGACTTGGTTCGCCTCCGCGAACGCATGTGGAACTCTGATCCACACCCTTGGGTGACATGTGCAACCATCACATTGTGAATACTCGATGCCCTCCATGTTCGGATCATCGCTGTTGCTTTATGCGGATAGTGCTGTCGCGTAATTTATTGGTAGTTGACAGAAGCTGTGGTGGTCACGACGCGACACATGCAGCATTATGTATACCTCTCCACCGCTGTAATGTCCGAGCGCCAAGTTTGTTTTATCGTACACCATTTATCAACCCCTAGAATCGTGAAACATCCTACAATACATGTGTTCGACAGACTGCGATCATTTGGCCGAGCAATCGTGATGGTCCTCGACATACAATTAATGTGCCAGGTGAGCAGTGCGGCCCCGTTCTAACCCGGTTCCTAGCTTGCATGCAGAATCACCAAACATATGATTGTTCTGTTCGCAAGGTTGCCAATCCGACAATGCGGAGGCCGCCACGGCAGATCACATTCTAGCCTCTGAGTCGTGCTGAAGTTTTGAAGCCATCCGGAGACAGCACCTTATGTAGCGGTGTACAAACAGGCTATTGAATGGCCAGTATTTACCCGACAGGGAGAGACAGTATAAACTATGCAGAATATCCAGCATGCTAGACAGAAGTGTTAAAGATAGGTCTGTCCGTCATGCCTCCGTGTCATAGCGCCAACGAAGATGACCTTCATAGAAGTCGAGCACCTGAATTTTACTGTAAATTCCTGTAACTCATTGCAGGATCATGCACTCACCTTCATGGGCATCTTCTTTCTTGCCTCGTCGTTGGAAACCTTGGCTCTGCCCTTGCCATTTTTGCTAACGGCTGCGTTAGCATCAAGTAAGCTGCGAAAGTCTGATCTAAACTCACAGCGTGAAGTAAACCATGAGGTTCCCGTCATTTGTTCGCTCGACTGTGTCGATCTGTTGCACAATATGCTCCCAGGTGGTCATGTGCTGGTAGTTCTTCATGGAGACGTATATCCCATCTTCATTATCCGTGTCCTCTTTGGCCGCGCGTTTGCCCGTCGAGCGCCTGCCTGTTGTGATAGCAGCGGCTTTCTTCTTCTTGGACACGGGTGCTGGCTCTTCCTCTGATTCTTCCGCCTCGTCGACCGACTCGGGGGATTCTCGTGCAGCCTTTGACGCAGCGGACGGCCTGCCGCGCTTCTTGGGCTTGACCTCGGTGATTTCAGGGGATTCCTCCCTTGCTGTCGAACTCTTACGTTCTTTAGCGAGAGATGGTCGGCCACCAGACTTGCGGGCGACTCTCTTGTCCTTCTTCTGCAATTTCCAGTACGCGTCGATGAGAGCCTTAGCATTTCTGACAATACCAGTATATGATTCTGTGACAGAGAGCATATACGCGCAAAAACACGTACCCTGCGTCCTGCTCATCGACCCAACTATTGTGTTCCGATCCATACCCTTTCCACTTCACGAGATACCCATATCTACCCTGTTGCAGCAGAACGTCAGGGAACGCGCCTGTCAATCTCTTGAGAACGTGTTAAAACATACTTCGGGGAATGTCCCAAGTTTGGCGTCCAGGATCTGCTCAATCTCATACTCCTCTTCGTCACCTTCAGCTTCTGAGCCTTGGACCTCCGCATCTACCTCCATCTCCTCTGAAGTTGAACAATGGCCAGCTTTAGCCTGGAGTTATGCGTGATTTGAGGAATGCTTACCCGATGCTCTGACCTCACGCTCATCCTCGCTGTCGGCAGCTCGTCCGGGCATGTCTGGACGCGTACAGGGTGCTCAGCGGAAACCAAGTGACCTCAACTGAACGCGCCAGGGGAGTCGTGCGAACAGGACGCGTCGCTTTCCCACGGGTCACGCACTGCGTCCTACATGTGCAGCTACTATGGCGCCCTGCACAGTGCAAAGGCGATGGCTTGTCGCAGGCAGCACTTTGGCTATGTCCTGCCTATCCAAGAAGAGTGCAGCAATAGAAGAACGTGTACGGAGTAGAGTCTGCGATTAAGCAAAGTGTTGACGATGACAAAGAGTACAGTTACAGACGCGTTTATTAGCGCGCAACAAGACAAACGAGAGGACGAAGTGATCAGATAAAAGCAGCTACACGGTATTTCACTCCCTTCGGCGAGTCGGACTTGCACTGCGTCCACGGCCTCCCCTTCCTTTCTTCGGCCCTGATGGTGGTGGCCTGACAAACGCATAGTCGCATTGCAGGGTTTGCTCCAGCAAAGATGTCCCCGATGCGCCGTCGATGGCAGCCTGAGCCTCGGCCATCGTCTCGTACTCCACCAGAGCGTATCCCTATTCCCAGTCAATTGATATTCAGCACGAGGACGGCATGGGGATGCTAACCTTCACGTAACCCGTCCGCCGGTCTAAGTTCAGGTGGAGGTTTTTGATTTCACCGTACTCGGCGAATTTGTCCATGACATCTTCTTCCGTAGCCTCTTCGTGAACATTGGTAACGAGCACGATCCAGCCCTCGACCGCTGACAAAATTATGCAGGTGAGCAACCTAACGACGCGATGCTGTGGAAGTGACAATCGGATACTTACAACGCGCCGCCCGTGTCTCCGCAGCCTGGGCCGATTCGTCCACTCTGTCGAACGTCTGCTCAGACGTCACCGCACTTTCGTTTCCTAAATATATGCGACGCGTTGGCAGATGAAGGCTGTTCAAAAGATTGTTCCCGTAGGCAAGAGCAACACTCACCGGCGGCACTCTGGAAACCTCTCCCTTTACGTCTGACGACACCACCATTGGCGGCTACAGATCACATCATTATATACCAAACATAATACAGCCGGGAAACATACCATCGTCGATGTTCATCTCATCGTCGGACATGGTAGATGGGCGTCGAGTACAGCGTTCAGCGCGAACATGCCGGCATTGAGGCCACCGGCGCATGCCGAGCCAGCGGGCCGTGCCGGAGACGCACAAGCCAGAAATGGATGACTGCCGGCAATCGGCGACCAAATGGAGCCAGACTCTCGGCGCTCTCCGTCCGGCGTTTGCTGTCCAGTCTAATCGAGGGTCCACTGTTACACTTGATGGCACAGTCAGTCGTGACATGGGATTCAGGAAGCGAAGATAATCCCTTACTCCTGGCTGACTTTGACAACGAGAGTGAACCTTTCGACGTATATGTCCCCTGGCTGCACTGGTACAGTCTGCCGATAAATTGCGCCCGGTTATTTGTCCCCAAGGATCCATCGACGTGGTAAATGGCCGTATCACAGTCACAGCGTAGGGTTTTATGCACATGAGCTAATCCATGCTGATGCGTCATTGCATGAGACACCCTCAAGTCTTGGCTCACACAGCTGTGCCCCTGGACCGCCCAGTATACCCTGCATAGACCCTATGGTCCCTGTCAGTCTGAAATTCCCTTCGAATTCTCAAGGGGGTCTGCGGAGCTCGTTTCACATGCGGCATCTCATGAAATCCATCTATACGGCGGTCTCCACCCTATCGCATCAATTGTCAGATCTCACCACACGGTCATACGGCCTAGAGTGGAAACCAAAGTAACCGGAATTCAGAAGAGGCGGGACCTCCGCGACTTGATGGGATGTCATCTGCTGTACCCTTCTCATCGCGGCTTCCACGTTGTGGCTTATACCGCAGAAACGGTTCCTGAGATTTTACGTAGGTCCCTTCAGCGGGAGCCCGATCTGTTCGCGTCTGTTCGCTGTGAGTCAAACTGCGTTGCTTCTTAGCATTCACACATCACGCCCACGCTGCTGTTTCTGGAGCAGTACCCTGTTGACGGCACTGCCCGCAGGAACATAAATAGAGGGTCTCCCGACCGCCATACTCCCCAAGATTCCCTTCACTCCCTCGTGCGTTTCGTCACCATGAACGCCGAAGCACTCATTAACCATTCGTGCACACTGTGCTGCCGACCCACATCGATGTGGTGCAGCCGTTGCCAAAGAGCATGGTACTGCTCGCCAGAGCATCTTACTAGTGTGCGTGGGTCAGCCCTGACCTTCGTGCCATCCTCATCGATATGATTGTAGGACTGGCCGCGTCACCGAAAGGAATGTGTGCCCGTGCAGCCCTCACAGCACTGTAATATGATCGCCACGCCACCTCCGATAGTCCAGCAGGTCATCAGCGTCTCCGCTATCCTATTCACCCCTGAAGAAGGTTGGTTCCTGATGCACTTCGGGTCCACTAATCTCGAGTTAACCTCCGCCTTCCAGAACGGTCACGGATAATATCAGTGCAGTGCCGGCCTCAAGGCACACTTTCCCAGGGCATGTGCCCGGTGCCGCAGTTGCAAGACTATTTCCCCGAAGGGATGCCGAGTACCATCATTCTGACTCAAGGACTGAACGGCGAGCCGCTGAGATTCCCGCTTCACATCTGGTACTGTCCTTCTGCACTGCAACGCGGTTCGCCGGTGAACCGGGCGATCTATCGCATCACCTCCGGTGCTGCTGCAAAAGTCTGGTGTGGGCCTGTCGTCGTCCTCAAGTTCAATGGATCTAGGAGACAGGGCTACTCTGACGCCGGATCTAATGATCTCCCGGCTCTTTCTGCCTATTTCCTCGCATACAAGTAATGTAGGTCTTCGCTTTTGTTTCCTTGATATGCAGAGCTGATGCTTCCGCAGTACCTTGGTTCTGTGGAGCACGACGCCGGTTACGTCGTGTACTACAAAATCAAGTGACAGTAATGAGTTATTCCGTAGACATGCATCGCTATCGTACACGTCGCTGTTGTCATATTGCAATAGATCCCCGATATACTTGAGCGCTTCAGTGTGAGCTTTGTAACGAGAATCCGCCACGAACCTGCAAACATCTGATATGCTTCCTTTTCGATCGTGTTGTGTCTCTTGAATCTTCTATTCAGAACTTCTACGCATCGTTCCTGATAACAATTAGGCTGTCAAGATCTTCTGCCTCATGGCACACAATAGCCGCCGCGAGCTTCTTCCCTGGGACCAACTGCTGCGATCTCGTGAGCGCGCTGCGCTGAAGGTTCTTCCTCCGTTCGCGAGTTACTGCATCCTGTATACTGGACATGGCGGAACATTCTCGAAACCCTGACACGCGCAAGGAAAGTCTCACGATCGGTGTGTACACTGAATGTACGCTGACTTGAAAATTTCCGCTTCGCGGCCTTGACCATTTTGCCACTACCATCGCAAGCTCTGGATAGATCAGGCTGCTATTGGGACTTTTGTCCAATTTGGCGTTCGGTACCGTGATAGATATCGCGAGTCGTCACGCAGTGCGTCCGTGAGGCCATTGCGTAAGCCTGCTACCAGGATCAGATGTATAAATTTTCTTTCGTACACTGCAAGACTCACTTCTGCATGCAGTGACCCACGAATGACAGGGTCATCATAAATTGAAGGGCCATCATATGTGAAGCTCGTCTTTCATGCGAGGTTTGTGGTTGCCGTTGAGTACGGACTGTCGAGACATGGCAACGAAGTCATCCCCTGCTGGCATCGCCTGGTGATCCGACCTTGGTGCTGTGTGACCTAGGTAGGCAGTGCAGTACCCCGCATATTACTCAAATTGATATCCGTCGGGCAACTGTGCCGCAGGTGCTCCCAGAGCTCGTTTGGCTTGAGGCACTGCTCCGGTTTGAACTCGACTGTGCAAGGTGCATCCCGGCGTCCCACGTTATCTGACATGAACAGGCACCATATTCCGAGATTACAAGTGTTACAGATAGAAGACGACGTGAATGATGCGAGAGCAAATGGTGAGCATGGTCCGGTTCGACTGAGCGCTCGGCTGGTAGAGGGTTGAGCTGACGCAATCTGGTTCGGACTTGCGGTCGGTAAAAGTACTGGGTAGGGGCAGACTGTCCGACGAACGCTTGCCATGAGTCGTTTCAAGCTTGAAAGAGGCGGTGCGAGTGTTCTCACGGTCCGAGCATTCCAAAGATTTGAGCCAAACTGCGATCAAGAATGCGCATGCACTGATGTCTTCAACGGAATTTCAACTATTTGCGCTCGGCAAGGCCTCATGTTGCAGTCTAGAGCAAATATCAGGGAACATATGGAATCGCAGCCAAGTCGTACTTGTTTTTTGTTTTTTCACGAGGCGCACACTGATGGCCAGTAAAGCTACCATCAACTTGATAGTGCCCTGATTGGAGATAGCAACCGAGGATCTAATCTCGTCCGTCCCGCGCACATCTCGGCGGACATGTATTCGTCTCCAGAGGGAGCATACGATCCAGGTACTCGGCAATCGGTCTTACTCGCGGACCATCTTGCACGATAGGAATCACATGGAGCATCTATTCACAATGCAGAGGCGGAATATCTAGGATCATAACGTTGCGGAATTATCTGCTCGTTACGACACCGACAGGCCGCCAAGTCATGGATTTTGTCAGCAGTCCTTCTCGTCAGATGAAGCATACTAACTCGCTACACTTACCATGGCCTCGTGATGAGTTAACGTCTGAATCATTCCGAATTTCGATGCCCAGATCTGTCCAGCTGAGGAGTACTACGAGCGCCCAGCCTCATGCACATTGCATGTGTCGTACAATAGGACTATTTGAGCAAAATCTGACAAGCACCCCTTGGCAGGGCCTAGACCGGAACACATCCTTGGAGCGGGACGGAGACAGGACATGAGCCGGGGTGTGTTCATAGGGTACATAGGATCAGAATCGCTGCTTCTCAGCGAAGTATCGACCGGAGGTTGCTGATCCTTCAATCACAGCGAAGTCGAGGATCATGCACAGGTCTGAACCCCTGGCGGCGCGCGTCAGGGAAGAGCTAAATGAAAATTGGACGAAAACAAGTCGCATGTCCAGTGCAGTTTTGCCACATGCCGCCATCAGATTTTGACAGGCGGAGTGAATTTAGTCGAGAAAAAGGATGCGAAAACGGGACAGCCATGATCACGACGCCCGAAATGGAAGGCTGTCTCGAGTCCGACGCGTCTGTGGCGCTCAGGTCACGCCTCGCAGATCTTGCCGCGACTTTCAGCACCTTGACGGCCACTACTAGACATTCTCCTGAACGGCGATCCCGGCGTCGGAAAATGCCCATTTGAATGAGAGAGTTGTGCTCTTGCAGGTGGGGAGCCATCAAATGTGCTACTGCGCATGCTGTTGACTACGTGACCAAGTTTCGCATAGTGCTGCTTCTACTGGATGATGATCGCATAGACCGCGGTCTCCAGGATCAACGCTGCCCCCGGCTCCGAGGTCCTAAACAGATGGCTATCCCTACCGCTCTAAGTCTGCCGGCCGTGTGGGCTCTGCCCTTGGCGAAGTGCCTGCAATGGTCCGGTGATGGGCAAATTCTCATGATGACCAAGAGCGCAGTGTATATCCTGGTATTTCTTTCAATGTTGACGCTGAAGCCTTGTGCATGACTCGTGCTTGACAGACCCCCGATGCTGGAGTGCGCGTTGATGCGGCCTCAGTCATCAGACAAGCGCCCGAGCTTGAGAACTCACAACATAGCATCAAGCCACTTGGTTGGCTGAGGACCATGATAGAATATGATAGGATGCTCGCTCATTATTGGCCCGCCGATTGTCAAGGTACCTTTTAGAGTTTTCCTCTGTACCGAAATAGATCATAGATGTCACTCAGAATGGGGTGCTGTCTCCCTGGGTTCCGTCGACCCAACCTTACGCGCTGTTTCACCTTCTCCAAGCAATCTCACAGATAACGCCAGGTGAGTGAATCTTCTACCTGAAAGGAGTAATAAGGGCCGAGACAACTCACCTCACCAACTAACAGCTGCTTGATTGCGGTGCTCAATTCCAACTTGGAGCTAACCATATGGGGACCAGCCAAAAATCTGATCAGAGGTAAATGGACCAAGGTGAGTATACTTAGAAACTCGACATTGAATGAGATGGTGACGAGGAACTCAGCTTGTGGATGTTACGGCATATCTGCGAGAGTCGCACTCGCAAGGTCAGATGGACAGTGTACTGGCAAGGACATTGCAGGCACAAGTTACATGTGCGTCAAATGAGAATGATGAAAGGAACATGATGAACGCTGGCTGATATATCTTTGACAGCTATTGAGTGGTCACCGCAGGCCGATTTCAATCTCTCGCCGACGCCGAGTATCGATGGATCATTGCTTGCTACCGGCAATCGAGCTGGCTGCGTGGTATTCTTCAGGTGAACCATTACCCCGGAACACAATGCACGAGGATGCAAACACATTTACAGGTGTCTCGGCAACGTCGTAGTCGATTACGGAATCTCTTCCGTGGCTGTCCTCCAGGTCAGCAATCGATTGGTCAATCAGCTGGCCTGGTCTCCGTGGAGAGCGGCTGAGGGCACAAGCGGCATTTGTTCGTCTAAACCTCGAGGTCCATTTCAAATGCTGATATTCATATCGCGACCTCTAGGTCAGGCATACCTGGCATGTGGAGATGGAGATGGCTCAGTCACCATTGTAAAGGTCACGCAGACCCTACAATCTATCCCAGAAGTCAATGAGAACAGCAAAATTATAGCATCTTTCGAAATCCAGGAAGAGAGGCCTAGTGAGAACGATGGACGCGTCATCACGGGGATGAAGTGGATTCACACGTCGAGGCGAGGCGTAAGTATAGGTGTCATCCTTCGAAGTCGTCGGTACCTCTGAAAAGAACGCCAACAGCCGATTCTCGTATATTGTAAAGCCGGCGTCGTGAATGTTTGGTCCGATAAAGTGACATCCGATCAGTGGTCTGGTCGGCGAAGCTTCCTGCTCGTGACCCGGAAACTTTCCGTGGGCTCATCCTCACTTTGTCCAGTATCCGGCATTGAATACGTGGAGAACAAAGACTCGCTGGTGGTCTCACTCTCGGACGGATCTTTCCATGTGCTCCGCCAGCTCTCAACGGATCCACAGCGGGACAACCAACACACCGGCGATGGACTCACGGGCCCGCAGTTGTCTGCCGCTTCGCGGTCGGTGTTCCGTCAGGTTGAGCCGGAGACAGTTCAAACCAAAGATGTACAAAGTATCTACGGCATGTCCTCGTACGATGGACAGGGGACGTACGTTTGGATCCACGAGTACGTCGGCTCCATATCAATAGCGCTCACGCTCTCACAAGGCCCATAGAGCTTGTCGTCCGACGGACTTCACTTACAAGCATGATGCCAAACATATCAGCATGTTTGTGGTCGCTCAGCTTTGGCCGAGTGACGATGCCGACATCCTACAGGCAGTACAAGAGCGATTAACCACCGCAAATGCAGGTATGGGCAACATGTCACTGCACGTGAGACTTTCGGCCCCATTAAGTCCACAGGTAGCGGCGAAACGCCTTTGGCTATGCTCCGGTCAGCATTTTTGCATCTACGAGACCCTTCGAGGCTACACGAGCTGCGGACGGGCCTGTTGCAAATCATTCAACAACCAGGAGCCTTGGAGAACGGCGCTAAAATTTTACTCCACCCCTATTCCGGTGATCTTTCTCCCGACACGCGACAGCAGTTGAGAAGAAGCCTGTCAACACATCTATTCGGCTGGGCCCCTGTGCTGTCCTCTCGGCTGAAACTGACCCTAGCTGACTTCTGTCAGGTATGCTGACAGCTCGCTGATTGCTCTCACGCGCGTCCTGACCTTGGTCATTTAGAGACACGCGGACAAGCAAGACCTGCAGGACCAATTTGGACTTGCTGCTCAAGCTCTGTCGTCGTCGATATCATCTCATGTCCTTCGGACAATCATCCGGCATGCGGTAGCTGTTCTTCCACTACTGACAAGTTCGTTTCACCAGTTCTCTCCTGTGCCTGAGCTCATAGCGGATATGCAGCGGACGACGCTCCCTTCGTGTTGCGAATCGTCGTGCAGGCGTCCCTTCCAGACTCACCGCCCGATCTCAAGCAAGAGGCGAGCGATCTATCCGCGAAAGTAAGATCGAAACTCCAGGATGACCAAAGCGGAGTCGCGGATCTGAAATCGAACGAGCTGTGCCCTGCTTGCCATGCACAGATAATCTTGAAAGATATTACTTCAGCAACATGTCCTAATGGCCACACTTGGAGTAAGCTTGCACTTGCGCCAGAATGGTTGACATGACTTCTCACTCTCCGCTGCAGCCAGATGTTCAATCACATCCTATGTGCTTTCTACTCCCCTGGTCCGCACGTGTATCGGGTGCGGACGGAAAGCGTTCCTTCCAACAGGGCAGGATCCCCGATATCAAGCCTCATTGCCAGATAGCGCGCGCAGAAGCTGGCTAGTGCACGACCTTCTTGATGCCTCGCGGCGTTGCTTATGGTGCGGGAACAACTTCGTGACCCTTGTCTGATGCAATTTGCTTTCCTCTGTCATGTGTCGCTGTGTTGTCGTATGTATCACCAGCACTTTCAAATGAGAAGCTACAGGCGCGACCCCAGTGAAACATGGAGGAACATCAGGGTGCTGTGTGGCCTTGTGTGGCCCTATCCGATGAGCGCCTGCAGCTTACCAAAGTCGGGAGTGCCCAATCCAGTCACCTGGCGTTCATGAAAGATTCCGATTCAGTGATTAAATGCGTTGCAGTGTTTCGGAAGGACGTACTGGGTCCCAGCCTGTGCCCGCTGAGAAGCCGTTCGTGTCGCATCCGGGATTGGAGCCGGAGGTGATGTCGTTCAGGCCCGCAGCGCCCGTGGAATACAGAAGCGGATTGAGGAAGCCCAAGGGTGCGTTGCCGTTCGCGAGACGGAAATCGTTCAGTAATGCGACGACTCCGGCGAAGGTCTGCCAAGTTCAGGACGCATTGGCCGGCATGAGTACGGTGTTCATATCCGAGAGTAGGGTAGTTCTCACCGGCGAACTCGCACTGGTGCCTGCTACGGACTCTACCCTCCCGCCGATCACAACTTGGAAGCCTTCGCCCTGCGCTGACACATCGGGGTACGCCCTTCCCGAGACACTGCATGACAACTCCGATCAGTCTCGCGCCCCATGGATCAATGCTGCGCGGCTCACTTGAAGAGACCAGCGTTGGTGGAACCGAGCCTAGTGAGGAAGGACGACACCGCTGTGGACTGATAGCTAGGCGACCACGAATTAGCCAGGGTGCCGTACCACGCCCGGCTCCGAACAACGCACCTCGGCTGCGCAAAGTAATTGGAGAACCCGCCGCCCGAGAAGCTGATGCCAGTCTCTGGGACATGGAACGTAGCGCCCACCGTAGTGACGAATGGACAGCTCGCTGGGAAGTTGGGCTGGAAACGCTGTGTGTTCGTGCCGTCGTTCGTGAGGCAATCGCCAGCGCCGACGCCATCATCGCCGCTGCTGAACATGATGCTAACACCACGGGCGCCGAGCTGCGCGAACATGTTGCACACGCTTGTCGCGTAGTCCAAGGGGACCTGCACGGACTGTCAGGACTTGAGTGGTTTTTTCCGCAGCAACCCGTGCCTACCGTCTGCTCATCATCCCCGTAACTCGTTGTGAACTAGGTCAGTGCAAGGGTTCATGAATTATGACAGTTCCGATGCTCGGGGAGGCAGTACAATGAACTTACGGTCTGCGGAACGTCACTCTGAGCGAGAATGAAATTGAGGAAGTCCAAATATGGTTCATTCGTGTTCGTCGGAGTGTTGTCATCCGGGATGAAAGGTGGAGAACCACCGGTACTGTAACCAGGACTCAGCAAATTATTTGTAATCAAAATATTGCGAGCCTACCTGAAGTAGACATTGGGAGTTGGGAAAGATATACCATCAGCATATTGTATGTCTAAGTTGGCCTTGATGAATGCTGAGCGACATTCTTGGAAATGAGGAAGGAATCTTATATTACCTCTACACCGGGCTCCGACTGCGTATTCTCGCCGCCATTTACAAGAACGACGGTGAAGTTGGAACCGACTGCATCGGTCCTGAACTTGCTGAAGAAAGTCTACGGATCATGTTATCACCTTCTATGGCTTAACTGTAAGGCCGCATCACCCACCTGTAAATCCGCGAAATTTGCAAATTCTTCCAGGTATCCGCAAATTCCAAGCTTGTTCACAGTCGTGGCCGTCGGAGTGTAAGATGTCGTATTGTACAACGCCCGAAGACAGGAAGGAGTGATGGTCGTGGAACAACTCGATGGTACGGTGGCCAAAGTTTCGGGCCCGGTCAGCATGGGCGCGACGTCTGCATCGGATTCGATGGTCGGAATGTGCGGCTGCAGGAAGCTGGTTTTTTTCTTGCTCTTCATGGTGCCAAAGTACGTGGTTGGCGCAACAACTGCAACGTGCCCATGCAGTATACTAGGAAGGCTGTAGTTCATGGCACGGACGACATAGTCATCGCTCCCGGCATGGCGATAGACATTGTATTGCGTCCCGAGTATCCTCTCGGCCTCAGCGACAGAGACCTCGATGCTCAGCCAGTCGCCTCCATCAGAGTGGTGACAAGCACTAGTGTCAATGTCATGAGCGGCAATCCACGATTCGACGAGGTCCACGGAGTCTGAATGCGGCGCGACAAGCGCATCCACTTCTTCCTTTGAGAGATGCTGACCATATCTAATGATGATATCAGGTGAAACCATCAGGGTGGAGCGGCCTTGATGATCATCGTGCGACGCACCTGAGATGGGCCGGATCGCTGACTTCGTAGAGGGCAGTGATGAGCTCTGCGATCCGGGCCTGCTTGAGGCCGATACGCAGATCAAAGCGATAATCAGCGGGCGCTGGTCCGTGCAGCTCCCAGCCGCGCGGTATCTCAACCCAGGCGTGCTTGACCTCGAAGTCGTCCCATCTGGGAACGAGGGGCTTGCCTGCGCACAGATGCACAAGACCGACGACGAGAGCTTGCAACCACAGCATGGTGGGGAGCGACGATCACAGACGTGCTTTGTTCACCACGGCGCTGCTTATAGTGCCGAGGAAAGGTACCGGATCGTCGCCATCGTCAAGACCATGCGGGTGACAAGCTGCCGCCAACACGGCTATGGGATGCATCCGCGAGGACGACGATACAAGATGCAGTGACCAAGTCGTGATATAGACCAACTTGGCACTCGTCTGCCTATGATAACACGAGGGCGGAAGCACACGTGAGAAAACGAGCGAGCGAGAAAGATACGAAGTGAAACTGGAGTAGTGAATCTATTGTGAGACCTGCAGTACGGGACTTTGGCATTAAGTCGTTAGAAATGTATAGGACAGAGTGTATGATTCGAAGCATTTGGCACAATGCAAAGGGTCTTGCAGGGTCGGCGCGCAATCAGGGTCTGCACAGGTCTGCACTCGGCTGGATCTAGATCCCAATCGACAGCGATCGCCCTCTCGGCCATCGCCGTGACCCCCAGAAAGGAAACCATCCGTTATCACCTGGCTGTCTCGCCACTCCTGCAAAGTTACCCCTGCCATCGGAAACTAGCATATCCAGGTTTTCTAAGCGTATGACCGCATGAGAAGAAGTACCAAGAGTTGACACGTGGGACGTACAGACTTGGCGTCACATGTGCCCCAGTTTCTCAGAAGCTGGAATATCGCTATCTAGTGACCAACTTTGCAGCACGAGACACGTATCTGTGCGAGGCAGCGACGACAGTGACGTCTGATGACTTCGTGGTGCGCACTCACTTTTCTTTTTGAGTAAATCACCGCGTACTGACATGAGGCCTAACTTGACCTTGGTAGTAGTACGCTACCAGAGGCATCATGCACACGACGGGATATGTTCTGATAGCAGTTGCTCTTATGACCGGTGCACACTGTATGCATTTCCACTTCCGTGGACAAGGCAAGGTTCTCGTCTTGATAAAAGGACATCGCTCAGGCGGGTAAGATCACGACCAGACTTTGGTCAGGAGATCTCATTCTGAAGTCGTTCACTGTGCTTTCCCCTATTAGCGATTTGAACGAGACTTCCAACGTGCTTTCCGGCCCGTCGTCAGCTATGGCGGCCCGCTGACATCTCCGCCAACGCGCGTCAAACTTGCTGTCTGATGTCATGCATGGTCGTAAGTATCTAGTACCTGCGCCTCACAAGCCATTGAAATGGACATAGGTCGGCCTTCCTGGGTGCTCCAGTCCCGGATGCCGTGCTCCATGACACCCATCCGCGAGGCTGTGTCAGTTTGAAAGATCACGACCACCGCCATTCCCACATGTTAACTTGCACGAAGGTTTCCGGGATACGGTCTGTACTCACCGGGAATGTGCCCTAATGGAAGCTTGTAGTCATCTTCTCCACTGCATCTTGCGGCCATCGGATGGCATGGGTATACAGTCCCTCTTAAATCGACGTCAGCTGAAGCTTGAGTGACTTCGGCGAAGTCCAGAGGAGGCAGGCTCGTCGTTAATTTGATCATATGAACCTTCAATTCGACTTCTTTCAGGTCTCGCTCTGGCGGCACCGCGGTGTTCGCCTTTGTCTCTATGCAAGAAGATGCGCCATCGTACTCTATCATGATAGCGAAGAACCCCGCATGGCAGCATATAAGCACTGGTCTTGTCTTTGGAGCTCGTCAGGACAACCAGCGCAATGTCTCCTGGCCGCTTTGCAGTTCTTGGCCTTTTGGCCCTTGTGCATCAGATCGGTGCTCAGAATGTCACAGGGCGTACGCCATTTCTTTGTATCGTTATGTTGTTCTAGTTCATTCTTGTCCATAGTTGCACCTAAGAAATTCCTGAGCTTGCCCTTAGGCTCAATCAAGCCGACAGGCTGGTTGTATGACCAGGTATGAGAGTGGTCGATATTCAGGCTTCTTCTGATCTTGATCTCGCCACATAGCTCATGGTACAGACCAATGGTCTTGCCGGGCATGAACACGACTTCTATGACTAGTATGTCACTTGTTGTCTACGGCTTTCAGGGCAAGATGCTAACAGTGATTTCAGTGTTGCTGACAGTGACTGGATAGGTGGCGATTCCTATTATTCCGATCTCGAAGAGGGTAAGCAAATCTTCATAGCATCTAGAAAGACATGACGAGGTGATCTAACCTTCATCAGCTGGGAGCTATTGGTTTGTGCGTTGATGACATAATCGCATAGGATCTAGGCTGACGGCGTATACGCAGAACGGCCTAGTACCGAACGGCGTTTTGGTAGACGATCCCACCATCCAGTCGCAAACTCAGGCTTTCCTGGACTATGTTTTGGATCATCAGGACGAGACCGGATGGCTCGGACCGGAAGTAAACACCACAAAGCCGCGCTATCTATGGGGAAGGTATGACAACGTCCTCACACTGGGTGCAGAGTGCCAGAGTTATAGTGTCATAGCTGAATTCACGCCAACAGGTATCCCTTCCTCTTCGGAGCGATCCAGATGGTCGAGGCCAACCCCTCTCTCACGGACCGGGTCGTGTCTTCCATGTACAAGTTTGTCACCCTCGCCAACTCGATGCTGAAGAATGGCGAAGGACTCGAGGACTGGACAAAGACTCGCTGGGAAGACTTCATCATCACTCTGCAATGGTGCGTCGGTAGATGTATGAGGTGCACAACACTAGACACGATTTCAGGCTCTATGATTTCCATCCGAATGGACAGGAAGATATGCTGATCGAAACAATGGAACTGCTCAAGTGGACCGGCGATCCATGGGAAGACGTCTTCGAGGAACAAGTAGGTTGTTCACCCGTATCCCCTGCAGGACCTGAAATTGACTATGGTGCCAAGTACTTCCCGAAGGGCCCTGTCGAGCACCTTCAGAATCCCTTCCCAGTGCTCACCTGGCACGGAGTCAACATGGCCGAAGGCTTGAAGGCCCTCCCCGCAACCTACCGCTTCACGCATAACCAATCTGGTCAGTATTGCGACTCAGGAAATATGGTTTCTTATCTCAGTCTATGCCGTGACAGACCTGGATCGTGCGAGCGAGGGATGGGACCTGCTATTCCAGTACCACGGTCGCCCTTCCGGGATATACGCCGCGGATGAGTACCTCGCTGGACTTGCAGCTGTCCGCGGGTGAGTTCCAGCTACAATCTAGACCCAACAAGACTATAGCTCCGTTCTGCAGCACTGAACTGTGTCTAGTGGTGGAGACCATGTTCTCGTGAGTTTCGATACAGAGACTGCCATGCGAAGTGCACTGAAAGCCCACACTTAGTGGATCTTTCCTGTACCAGGTGATAGGAGATCCAAAGTATGCGGATAGGGTGGGTTCATATCCCGAACGTCATGGGGTATAAGGCTTGACCTATGGTTCCATCGCATGTAGGTAGAAAGGATCGCCTACAACTCCCTTCCCGCCGAGTTGACTGGAAGTGCGAATTTTCATCACGTTTCATAAGCTGTGTTGCTGATAGGTGATCTAGATATGTGGTCGCGGCAGTACCTTCAGCAGCAGAACCAGATTGCAGCGAAGAATATGACGCCGTAAGTACCCATACGATTTCCGGACGGGAAGGCACTAATAAATATGACGCAGGGATCCATTCCCGGAAGATGGGTATGTACTCAAATGAGCAGAGCTTGCACATCATTGATCGTTGGCATAGACCGTACTCGAATGTCTTCGGACTGGAGCCGAACTATCCGTCTGTCCACTTTCTGACCGCGCAAGTTACAACGGGTTGATTATTCTTTGACAGATGTTGCACTGTGAACCATCCTCAAGGATGGCCTAAATTCATCACCAATTCGTTTGTCACTACGCCTGACGGTAACTCCCTCGTGCAAGTATATCTTGGCCCCTTCAGCACCAATACCACACTAGCAAACGGTATGTTCTGCCAGCCCCCCTCTTCTGTTTTCTGACGCTCTGCTCAGGGAACAGGGTCACCGCGAGTGTCGATACGATATATCCCTTCAGCGACTCTCTGACGACTACAATCCATGCGGACAAAGCGTTCACGCACTACGTGCGCATCCCAAGCTGGGTCAGCAGCGGAACGATCGCCATGAACGGGGGAGCGGCGAAGGCCGTCTCGCCCTCCAACGGTCTGCAAGCTGTTCCCGTCAAGGCAGGAACGACTAAGTTTGATCTCCATCTCCCTTCGGAGATCACAATTGGTGGGTATAAATATGACGGCAGTTTCACCGGCTTCTGACTTCCCCACCACCAGAGTCACGGCCGAACGGGTCCATCGCCGTACACCGCGGCGTCCTGCACTACGCCTACGACATCTCTCGGTCGCAGAAGCTCCTCGCACAGAACGCCGAGGAGTCGCAAGCAGTCGACCTCGAGTTCGACGCGACGGCGCCCTGGCAGTACGCCATCGACCCGGTCACGCTCGAGTTCAACGCCGGGACGCCCTCGGACGGCCAGCTGCCGTCGCCGGTCTTTGACTCGGGGCTGCCCCCGTTCACGATCACTGTCGCGGCGTGTCCGATTGACTGGGCGATTGCCGGCGATACCTTCGCGGCGTCGCCCCCGACGGACCCAGAGTGCACGGGGCCGGCGGTGAACCTCACGCTATGGCCGTACGGGGTACGCGATCTTCAGCCGCATTGCGCAGATTTGTGCTGATTTTGGTGCCAGGCAACGAAATTGCGGATCGGCGAATTCCCCACGTTCAACTTGTCAAGCCTGAGTAAGTGAGAATGGCCGGCCCAGGTCTGCGGTGTGCTGGTCATTGTGTGAAGAGCTTCGATATAGGAATTGAATCAGAAGTGACTTTTCCGATGCGTCGGTATGACTGTATGAAATGGAAAGCAGCATGACAATCAGCGACAGATACTGTTTGTGAATAGTTCAGAGCAGTGAAGGTGACTCCTGGTGGCACATCTGAGTGTGGCGCGGGATGCCTTGATAGGAATTACTTATTGTATTACATAAGCGAAGCCTATCAGTATTATGTCACGTGCCTCAACATATGTAGGAATCGGGCCGACAAGAGGGAACGACCTCTTGACCACTGGCAGATCTTCCGAGCTTTTGAACAGTTTTCACATACCCTCTCCTCGCCCTTGGACTCGTGCACCCGCTCTCAACATCACTTTCCGCATACCATCTCACTCTCTGGACGAGGAACCCTCCTGGAGACCCAGCATCACTCCGAAACGAAATACTATTCCTGCGTCGCCGAGCAAACCACCACTCCTGCAGGGCGACATGCCACCACAACCCGGCGTTTTCGCGCTCCCGTACGCCTCGACACGGGCTCCCCAGTTCACAGATACCATCGACATGTCTGCGCCATACCATCACCACCAGACCGCCGCGGGCCCCAGTAGACTACACGGTACGTCCTGCCCTTAAGCCGCGATGCAGCGAGGCACGTAGAGCAGTCTGATGAGAAGGGAGCAGGCTCTGGAGCGGAAGATCCGAAGAAAGATAAGAAGAAGAGCACATCTCATGGGAAGTTTGGGAAGGAGCTGCACGAGAGGAGGGAAGAGTAGTGAGTAGCTTCCCGAGACGTCTTACTTTTTGCCTTTAGTAACTTCCGTCGCGCTTTTACTTATTGAACTGTTCTCAGTGCGGCCAGATATTATGCGGAGACCATCTCGGAGCTGCACACGACTTTTATACAACTTGCGACGCGTCCGGAGACGCTGCCGGCATACAATCTACGTCTGTATCCGCTCTCACTCGAGCGATCCGCCTTGCTCGCGTCCATCGCAATGCAAGAGAGACATGGGTTGGACTGCGTGCAGACCGCATATGAAGAGGAACGGGAGAGGGTGGAGGAAGAGTGGAAGCGGGGCAGAGAGAGGATCAGGGAGCGCCTGTTAGAGGGTATCGAAGAGAGAAGACGACGAGCGCGAGAAGAGAAAGAGGGAGAGGGGACAGTCGTCGGTGAGTGTGCTACAGCGTTGCAGAGGTGGCGCGGATTAACTGCTTGACAGACGCCGGGCTGGACTCGCAGTCACGACCTCACATTACTCGAAAGCTGCGCAACAAATTTGCGGGCACATCTCCGCCGCCCACACCTCTCGCGTCTGCGCCTGGCCACGCGAACGGGGTCATTTCGTCAATCTCCTCCGGCCCCATCACGTCCGGGCCCTTCCTCAACCCGCACTCGCTCTCTGTCGACGAGCTCCCATCGCCCTTCCCGCTGCCACTCACCTCCTCGCAGCTCAGCCACAATGGCTACAACGCGGGCACGGGCACTGGTGGGAGTAATCGGAGACGTGCGAAGGGCGGCGGGAGAGAGGCGCAGGCTGTGGGCGGCCTGGGCAAGAGCCTGTCAGCTCTAACGGGGAGCAAGGAGAGCGAGATCGAGCATGACTTGGGAGAGATCAGGCGAGGGAATAAGAGAAGACGGGCTGCAGCAGCGACAGCTGCGAACAAGGGCTAGTCATGACGACTTATGAGGATCACGTCGCGCTGTGAGCTCATCCGCAGTTTGGTTTTGCTTGTGGACTCGGTGTTCTCGGCTACGAGCACCTGCGTTGTGTTATACCGTTACAATACTATCATGTATCACTGGGTTTGCCTGTGGTCCGGTCACAATAATGTATGTGTCAACGAGCTGTACCTGTTACTGTGCGGAGCGGCATTTGAGGGCGCGCGGACAAGGTCGCTGCGAATCGCCACACCACCGCCGAGAAGGCCGGTCCGCGCGGTCCGCCACGTGGAGCGGCCCGGGAGGTTAGGGTTCCTGTTATGGTGAGCTATACATAAGCACCTACACCCAGCAGGCGGACTGCACTATTCCTCTGCAGACCTTGGACATCGCTTCCAGGCGTTGGCCTCCATTTACTACCTCCTACTTGCATCTGCACAAGTCCTTCCTTTGAGTATCCTTTCAAGTTCCCCAAGACAGTTACCTTTCTCATGCATGAAGAACAAGGTCGAACCCACCTCTAGTCGTCTAAAGTGTGCTCAGGTGCTCACAGCTGTCACAGATACATGTCGAATATGCAGCGCCCCCGGAGAGCCAGACCAGCCACTGTTCTACCCATGCAAATGCTCGGGCACGATTCGCTATATCCACCAGGACTGGTGAGCTTCTCTTGTAGCTGCGGAGCGTGATGAACACTGATCTCGTCCCTAGCCTGACCACCTGGCTCGCTCATAGCAAGAAGAAGACATGTGATGTGTGCAAGTACCCATACTCTTTTACCAAAGGTGCGCGCCATAGGTGTGCTTCGATGCTTTGTTCTGACGTTCGTGTGTAGTCTATTCCCCGAATATGCCCAAGCGGCTCCCGCCGATTCTCCTCATGCGCCAATTGTCCGGCCAAGCGCTCTCTGCGGCGCTGTTTGGAATACGAGCGATGCTCGTGGGATCTATTTGGCTAGCGTTCCTACCATGGGTTACAATATGGACGTGGCGGGCGTACTTTGCTGTGGGGGAGACATTGTGCGTCATTATTTCGTCTCGCTATGATGATCTACTGAAGCAGTGTTACTGCGTGCAGCGCTTGGTGGATCAGCGCTCGCCCGAGGCCTCATCCACCTGGACGGAACTATACACTCATGTCGTCGAACTCCACCGAGTCTGCGAACCGGACATCTTCCCTCGCGGCTCCCTCACACGAGCCATTGCAGGCATCCGTGCTCACCCATCCCCTCGTGCGCACTGTGACTTCCGACATTGTCGCAGGCCAAATTATCGCCTCCCTCATTGTCCTCACGT
Organism: Obba rivulosa; assembly: GCA_001687445.1. Lineage (NCBI taxonomy): Eukaryota > Fungi > Basidiomycota > Agaricomycetes > Polyporales > Gelatoporiaceae > Obba > Obba rivulosa. The sequence continues at coordinate 322,831 of KV722331.1, forward strand.
TCGTCGCGGTCTTCCTCCTGCGCGAGTGGATATCTCAGAACGCCCGCCCCGGTGTCTTCGAAGACGCAGATGTCCTGCCAGATGCGGAGGAGCAGCTTCCCCCGCTCGAGCCGGACGTCAATGCCCAGCCTCGGCTCCAGGCTCCGCTAGAACCTCCGCGTCCGCAAGGGCTGGATTACGCGGGGCTGCGGGAGTCAGCGAAGCAGGAGGAGGAAGGCCGGAAGCGCTATGGCACCGACTACTACGATGACGGGCAGCCTAGGATCCGAAAGAAGCCCCGTCGAGCCAGCGACGCACCCGAGCCCGAGTGGCTGCAAGTAGCTTCAGCCGCTCGCAAAGGCAAAGCTCCCGAGCGCGCCCAACCAGACGAGCGGCAGGGACGTGCAGATGTGGACGAACATAATGATGCAACGGAAGGCATGCGGGGAAGCCGGCGACGACGGAGGCTGCCGTCAGCTGACTCGACCGTGTATGGCGGGTCGGATGCGGACGAGCAATTCATGCGTAGCCCGAGCGCACGCACGATCAGACACTGGAGGAAACGCGCGCGCCGTGAGCAGCAGGAGCACGAGGCGAGGATGGCGCGGCTGGACCTGGACCCACACCCGGGCATGCAGGTTGATGGATTTATAACGGGATCAAGTCGAGTGACCCTCGATGTGGGGAGCGGGGCCGCATACGATGTCCCGGAGCAGGAGCTTGATACGTACGTTGCGGTGCCGTCGTCACCAAGTACGGATGAAGCGTCTTTGTTGGCGGAGCCTCCTAGTCCACAGTCGTTGCCCTCCTCATTGCAAGAAGATGCCTCTGAATCGCAACTCACACCCTCTCTTGTTTCAAATGCCACTGCAGATGGCGAGACTGTTGATACTCCCGACTCCCCTCAATCTGACACTTCATCCCGGCCTCTCTTCGACTCGACCTTCAGCTTCATCGGCTCCTCTGACATCAACGACGCCCCCTCCCAGCCTGCGACACCCCTGGTCGAGACCCCAGGGAGCTTGCGACGCCCGCCTCTCCCCAGCGTCACACTCCTGCCCTCATCGAGCTCTTCTTCCATCATCGCAGTGCCGAGTCGCGGACGGACGCCGCTCGCCTCGCCCCATCTCGCCACGTACCGAGCGCCTGAGGACCTCCAAGCAGGCCCGTCTGGCCTGGGCTACTTCGATGGCACTGCCGACGGCATCGACGGGCCCATGCCGTTCAGGGATGACGTCCCGGCGGCGGCGGCGATGGACGCGGAACATCGGCGGTACTTCCGCGAGGCGGACGACGATGCGGACGACGAGGGGAGCGCGGAGACGCATGGGGAGCATGATGGGGAGTTCATGGACGAGTCTGTGCAATGGTCGGGTGATGAGGGGCATGATGGTGAGGACGGTGAGGAGGGCGAGGACCTCGGCGTCCTTGAGCACGTGCAGCCTGAGGAACCGCTAGCGAGAGAAGAGGGCGGAGTTAATGCAGCAAATGGAGGGCCTGAGCCTGCGGCGGGAGAGCAGCAAAACCGCCAGGTAGACCAGAATGACGAGGCGGAAGCAAATCTGGAGGACGATATGGACGCCGCGTTTGAAGGTGAATAGTGATGGCTTTCAAGCAAGATTGAGCTAACGTCTCTTTTAGCCATTGGTCTCCGCGGACCGTTCTATGCAGTCCTGCAGAATGTGCGTATATTTTAATAAGCATGACATTCGTGTGCTAAATTACGAAATATCCAGGCTGCGCTGATGATTGTCATACTTGACACAAGTATCGGACTTGGTATTTTTGTGCCTTTCTTGATCGGAAAGATCACTGTCCTCCTATCGGTATGTCCTAGCAGCAGTATACTCACGAATCTAACCTAACAGATGCTGTAGCTGGACCCAAAGCGCTTCCTGCAGATCGTACACCTACCTCTCAGGCTCATCCGTCTCGTCACCGACCCCGTCGTGGATTTCGCGATGATGTTGATATCGCAACTGGTAGTGTCGCCCATTGTTTGGGCAATGGGGGCCACCTGCCGCGCGACACTCCACTTCCTCAGCCTTCTCATTAGCGAAAGTCGAGTTAATCAATTAGTTGAGAAAAGCGGTATCTTGGTATGTTGCTCATTTATGTTACCTCAACTTACTGATGTCGTAATTCCCTCAGTACAAGGTCGGGCTGGATGCCTCCCTCCGCCTCAAAGATCAAGCTGTGGAACTCCTATCGACGAAGGCGTCCAATGGACCTACGGAAGCCTCCTCCCTATTTGACACCCTGCTGCAATCGGATGCACCCGTCCTTCGGGTGATCGAACCGTATTTTGCACCTATTGGACATAACGTCCGAGTCGGCTCCAAGGAGGCCGTGTCCATCTGGATTCGATTTGCGCTTGGTAATGGACCGAACGAGAAAGCATTTGCTGTCGTTCTGGGATACGCCATCATCAGCCTGCTCTTGGCTCTCTATCTGAACATCCTGACCGTCGGGAGCGTAAAGAGCGCGGGCCGCGCGGTCCGTAGCGCGGTGCGTCAACAACTGTTGGTGCTCAAGGTCAGTTCGCACAGTAAGGCCATTGGACTGTGTCTGATGTACCCCAGGTTGCGATTTTCATCATGATTGAGCTCGTCGTTTTCCCACTTGGTTGCGGTGTGATGCTCGATATTTGTAGTGTCTGGTTGCTGCAACAAGGGACCTTGCGCACAAGGGCCGAGTTCCTCGTTTTTGCACCTTTGACCGCTATCTTCTACCACTGGGTGATTGGAACAATGTTCATGTAAGTATTCCTCGAAACGTAGACCGCGACCAGAATTCACCAGTCATCTTATAGGTACCAGTTCGCCGTTGCCCTTGCCGGCTGTCGAAGAATCATGCGTCCTGGCGCGATGTGGTTCATCAAGGATCCTCAGGACCAGAACTTCCATCCAATTCGCGACATTCTCGAGCGCCCTGCTTTAGTGCAGATCCGCAAATTACTCATGAGTGCCCTTATGTACGGCGTTGTCGTAGCTGTCGGAGTGGGTACGGTGTCGGCATTGCTACGACTCTTTAGCAGGACGATCATGCCATTCCGCTGGAAGATTCGGTATGTTGTAGGTTTCATAGATGACACATCGGTCCTTCTGATTTGCTTGTTATAGGGAGCCACTGTCCCCTGTACCGGTTGATCTAGTCTTCATCCATATCATCCTACCATACACCCTACAGTATTTTCGCCCGAAGAAAGTCCTGAGACAAGTCGGTGGTTACATCTGGAAATGGCTCGCCCATCAGCTCCGACTGACCTCGTACATGTTCGGCGGACGCCATCCATCGGAAGAGTTCACACCGAAACATTGGTCCTGGCGCGTAGTTTTTGCGACGAAGCCGGAAATTGAGTTGGATGATGCCGAGGCTCTCCGCGATGGCAGTTTCAGGCGCGTCCCGAATAGCGACAACATCATGTTGGTCAAGAATTCGCCAGCAACTGCCGAAGTCACCGAAGACGGTGCACCAATCGATGAGCGAGCCGAGCTACTCATTGCTGCTCAAGACTCAGAGACGGAAAAGGCGAAGCGGAGCATCAAGGATGATTACACTATCGTCTACATCCCACCTCGCTTCAGGTACAGGATCACCACATTTGTCGTTTGCATCTGGATTATCGCAGCAGTAATACTTGCGAGCGTCCTGGCTATGCCTGTACTCATCGGCCGACACTTCTTCAAGCTATTCACCTCGTCTGACGTGCACGACGGGTACTCCTTCATTGCCGGTTTCTACCTTCTATGGGCCTGCTGGATCGCCGCATCTGCTCTTGATAGACTGGACAAGCGCCGCCAACGGCTAGCAAGACGCGAGCCCCGCGCTGAATGGCCGCTCTACATAGCTAAAAGAGCATTACTCTGGATCGCCAAGACGTCCTACATGATTGCAACTCTGGGAGTCATCATCCCGGCTCTCATTGGGCTGGTCATCGAACTATACATCATCTACCCCATTCGTCACACCCTTAATCCTGCCATGGAGCCTCGCATCAGGATTGTAGATCAGTGGGCATTGGGGCTGATCTATATCAAGATCATCCTGCGCGTCCTTCGCATGCAGCGTGGTGGGGTTATGATGCGCGGGATCGAACGTGTAAGTTGACATGGCACACTTATATCCTAAGCTCGGCTGACAACGACCCACAGATCAGACGCAATGGTTGGACACATCCTGATCCAATCAGAGCGACGAAGGAAGTCATTGCTCCTGTCGCCGTCGGTCTGCTTGGCATGGTGGTCCTACCTGCCGCAGCTCTCTGGGGCATGCGTAAAGTGCTTCCACTTCCTCTTGAAAGCGATGCCTTATGTGAGCGATCTTCTATTACGTGATATATATCAAACTCTTATACATGTCTCCTAGTGGTGCATGTGTATCCAGGTATCTTCACGGTCGCAGGCCTCGCCCATGCTCTGGTTGCGCTATCAAGACTTGTTGCGACATGGTCCCAAAGCATTCGTGACAAGGAGTTCCTCGTGGAGATGCGATTACGTAACTTGGAGCCTGACCTCGAACAGGAACCAAAATCGGAGATAGATCAAGGCGAAGAAGACGAGGGAGAGGAGGTCGTTGAGGAAGAAGACGAGCAGTGATTGACACTGATTGTACGGACTTGTCAATGTCTTGCTTTCGTTGCAATGGTCCTGAGCTGTATTAATTGCTGTACATCATATCGTAGGCAATAATAATGCATAGATGTAGCATGTGTATGAGCGTTCACTTAAGTACATCGCCAGGGCTAATAGCAGGGGGCTTTGTAGTCGTGCTAAAAGGCTGTTTTCGCTTGTTGCACCAGACAACCCAAAAGCTCGAGGCTCGCATCGCGCGGAATGGCAGACGATACGATTAATAATTTATGAAAGTAGTTGACGAATAGATGGCATCCGAAAATAGCGCGACAACACCCTGAAGCCGGTGGAACACGACTAGTGACTATACGTACAGTGCTTAAAATGCTCTAGAAATACATAGCATAACATACATCACGAGCCCTGCATAGCGTTGGGTTTGGTCCCCAGAGACATCGGCTTCGGATGCTGCCCGTTGGCGACAGGCGCGCCCCTTCCCGCATTCATCTGCCAGTATGCTGCCGCAGGCATTCTTCCAGCCTGCATAGCGGCCAAGTTCATCTGCGGGGGGCCGTAGTACATCTGTGGGTATTGTGGCATCATGGGCGCAGCGACATGTGTCTGGTCCTGGACTGTGGTCTGACCAGGCTGCGGGGTTGCAGCTGGATTGGCCTGACCTGTGCCATTTGTCATGTGATGAGGAATGACCTGGGGGTGCGGATGAGGACGCAGATGAGGGGCAGCGCTGAACTGGTTCTGCATCTGGTAGTTGAAGGGCTGCTGTTGCGGCGGATGTGTCGGTTGTGGTACTTGCTGTGTATTTGGAGGCATGGGAGAACGAGCCAAAGGCCGGTTCGCAGCGAGCGGGCTGCTATGTTGCGGCGCAGTCTGATGCGCTGGCATGGGACTCCGAGACGTCCCAGGTGGAAGTTGGCCTTGTGCCTGATTCAGACGTTGTTGTGCAGCGTTATGCTCTCGTTGCTGTTGATAGGCTGCGTACTGCTGTGCGTAAAATGCTGCGTAAGCATTCGGCGCCTGCGCCGACGGAATTCCTGGCTGTGCTGCCTGAGGGAAGTTGGGGACGTTGGGAACAGTATTTGGCGGCGGGTTCGGCTGGGGAACAGGTTTCTTACTCATAGCAGCTTGTGGGAGTGTACCGGTAGAGGAAACGTTAGGTAAGAGGACATTGGGTAGAAACAAGGCGGTATTCTGCTGAGGTTGCGGTAGTGGTTGCGGCGCCCCGGCAGTCGGTTGAGGCTGCAGAGCCTGTGGATGTGGCGGTGTAGGTCGAGGTGAAACCTGCTGTATTGCAGATGCAGGCCTCTTCTCGGGCACAGGTGTCCGCGATGTAAGGGGGACATTGGGTATGGTACGCGGAGACTGTGAGGGCGAGGAAGAGCGATCGTCGCCCGCAGTGCCTTGATGATGCTGCTGCAAATGTGGCGGAATGGGTAGTGGAGCCGGTGGAGCTGGGGTAGCCGAAGTTCTGGGAACAAGAGGAGACGGGGCTGTTTCTAGTTTCTTCGCCTTCTTCTGTGGAGGTTGAGCAGCAATAACTGGCGGAGCGGTGACAGAGGGCGCCACAGTCGCTGGCTGATGCGCTGGAGAATAGGGAGCCGGTGATACAGACACAGCAACTTGGTCAATCTGTGGCGAGCCTGCACCAGGTACGGAAGGCTGTGACGGTGGCTGTGGCCGCGGGGCCTTCGAGCGTGTAACCGCGATGGCATCCAGAATACGATAACTGTAACCACATCACGCTATGAGTACGGTGACGTAGAACGTAGGTGAATGGCTGTACTTCGGAACCACGGGCTTGGTATACCGTGGGTTCATGAACTGTATGATCTTGAGGCGACGCGCTCTTTCGGACTCTTCATCTTCCTCATTCATAACGGACACTTTCCGTTTGAGCGGTAGTGGTGCCTGAGGCGACGCGTCCCTCAGGATGTGATTCGCCACCCGAGTCAAGTGAACATCCGGCTCCAAACATAGGGGAGAAGAAGTGGTCAACTATAATCAATCAGAGACGTGAGGATAGAATTCTGCCAGTTAGATTGGGGAACAAACCAATAATCGGGCTTCTATCTCCAACGCGTCGTGGTCTGACCATGTGTTGCCTGCCTTCTGATTCAGCAGGCGTATGTCAGCCCAGAGCGTCTCAGCATTCGGGCGGAGGACTACGCGGGTCGTCTCAGGTGTGGTCAACACTTCACGCCTGTTCTTCGCAGACCTATAGTCTTGGAGCTCGACTATCATACATCCTGCACAATAGAGGACCTGGTATGAGGATCATATCGTGACAAGGGGTGTCGCCACGGACCATCATAGAACGGAGCTTTGGCAGCTTCGAATAGGTCCATAAAATCGACCGGTATCCTGTGATCGCGTATGTCGTCAAGCAGACTCTATAAACGACGAATAAGCGTCAACGTGAGCCATTCACATGAGATGTGACGTAGTCCGCACCGCGATAGGGCTGTTGTACAAGCATTTCGAGCCCGAATTGATGTGCCAGTGTTCTGGATATAGTTTTACAGTAAAGGATGAAGGAGACTGCTCATGAGCAGCCAGAAGCTCCTGCTCGAAGCGCGACGGATTGTAGCCAGCCATGGACCGAAGTCCACGCCGACAAGGTGGTATTGAACTTGAGCTGATGGCCAGTGCCACCGCTTGCCAATGCCGCGCTTTCTTACGTAATCGCCATTCACTAAATCGCTCGTGAGAAAATGACCTCTACAAGATGTCTGATCAATTCAAGGAGGTGAGCGCAATAGCTGCCCCGTTGGCTGAGCAACATCGATGATATGCTCTTCAGCTCATCCCATTCTTGCACGAGAGGAACCCACAAGTCCGGCAAATCGCGCTTGCAAATCTCCTAGGACAGACGCCCAAGGGCGCACCCCATCGTGATATCTTCTTTGCCGGGCTTCGCAGTGGAGGTTTACAGAAACACCAAGACAATGATCTGTTGCGAGATTTGAAGCTGCTGTGTCGAGATCAGCTGGTAGTTGACTTCTGTCGAAGATGTCCGTATTTCTCTTACGCGACTCTCACAGGCCACCGCCCATGATGCCTTCCGAGCGCTGGTGAATCTGTCCGACAATTCCCTAGTGGTGCAATCTCTATCCGAACCCTCGTTCATGGCCTTCTTGGTCTCATACATTCTGGTCCGTGTGTTTCCAATTTAGTCGCACCACACGGCCATTCTCATGCTCTTGGAAATTAGAACCCCGATTCCATCCTCGCCGACCTTGCATCAATGCTTCTCTCAAACTTGACCACTTCCGCTGCAACATGCGCTACTCTGCTAAGCCTGAAGGTACTCGTTCTTCCAAATCCGAAGTCCTTCATCGGGTATTACCCGACTCAGTCAAGATCCGGCTCGTGCGCTGCTCCTGTACCTTATCCATCAGGCGAGGAGCGAGAAGTACTCGCGCTTCCTCTCCTCATGGATGCGTTTGTGCAAGGGGCGAGGTTGGGCGAGACGCAGAATAAGGATACGCAAAAACGGAAAGGGGAACTACATTTCCTTGCCAGCGTCTTCGCCAACCTAAGCATCGTGAGCTCATCCCCATCTGCAACTCCGTTTAAATATTTACTCGACGTCTGTTTAGACTCCTGCAGGGCGATTATTCTTCCTGACACCAAGGCCAGCAGATCCTGTCAACGATTCTGGGGATCTGGAATATACATTGTCTAAACTACTCGTTTTCACGGAACACAAGGATACTATCCGACGCGGTGGAGTCGCTTCCACCCTCAAGTAGGTCTTACTTTCTTTTTCTTGACATTCGCTAACGAGGCCTTAGAAATTGCGCTTTTAACGTGAAAGCGCATCGTGCCATGCTGTTGCCAGAGACCGAGCGCGTCGCCGTACCACCGTCCTCCGTTGAAGCACCTGGGATGGACGTTTTGCCGTACTTGCTATTGCCCCTCGCAGGGCCGGAAGAATTCGATTTGGAGGTCGGTTGAATCCTCTTCATTTTCCGAATTACAGTCAATACTGAGTGTCTGCATCAGGATCAAGAAAAACTTCCGTCTGCTCTTCAATTCCTTCCATCCACGAAGCAACGGGAAGCAGATCCGGTCATCCGTTTGACACACGTTGAAACATTGCTTATGCTGTGTACGACTCGCTGGGGAAGGGAGTTCCTCAGAGAGAATGGTGTGTATGAGATTGTGCGAGCTTTGCATGCACAGGAGAAGGTAGAAAAGGTGAGCGAAGCTCTGAAGATGTGCGCGTCCGGGATCTAAGGGGCTGCTGATGACAGATCTCCGAGCACATCGAACGCCTAGTCAACTTCTTGAAGAGGGACGAAGGACCTGACACAGGCGACGACAATATTGATTTCAGTGAAGAAAGCACATCGGAGACGAAGAAATCCTTGGAGTCCGACGACGAGGACAACATCATAGAAGAGATCTAGCCCGAACGTCAAATGAGCGGTAACTGAGACACCTGGCAGTGTATTTAAATCTAGTTGTACCGCGAGTGCTGTGCCTACGTTGCGTAATCTTGTAGCTTTATGTGGTACTCCTTGGTCCAATCTTGCCTAGGCTTTGCCAGTTTGTATGTTTATTGAAAGCCTTACAGAAGTGATGGAGGGCTCCGTTATCTTATCTTGCCGGAGATAAGATCAAATCGGGAAACTTTGCCGAGATAAGATCATGTCAGAATCGGAATTGAGTCACAGTTCGTGTGCTCAAAACTTTCGACCGCTTGCACCTCGCCGCCGTCAACACTCTGAAAATGCCCGCGTCTCAAGGTCGTGTTCTCCTTGCTTACTCCGGAGGCCTGGGTATGTCAAGTCCTTTTCCAAGATTGGACGGGACTCACAAGTACCACCACAGACACTTCGTGTATCCTTGCTTGGCTGATCGAGCAGGGATATGAAGTCTACGCGTTCATGGCCGATGTTGGTCAGGAGGAGGTACGTTTCAGCCCCCATAGCTGATAGCTGATCTAATTTCGGTAGTAGGACTTTGAGGCTGCGCGCACGAAGGCCCTCGCTGTCGGAGCGAAGAAGTTCTTCCTTGAGGTACACTTGAACACCATGCGAGTCAAACATGGTTAAGCTCACTGTCTACACAGGACCTCAAGCGCGAGTTCGTGACCGAGCTTATTTACCCTGCCATGCAGGCGAACTGCATTTACGAGGTATGTGTGATCAACAAATTTCGCGTCCCTTGTGTCTGAACCAGCATGTAGAATGTCTACCTCTTGGGCACCTCGCTCGCTCGTCCTGTGATTGCACGGGGTATGATGGCAATTGCTGACAGGGAGGGCTGCGAGTGAGTTGGGATCGTTGGTGCTCAATGAACCCTTCTGATTGTCTCTCAGCTTCGTCTCGCACGGTTGCACGGGCAAGGGTAACGACCAGGTCCGATTCGAGTTAGCTTTCTACGGCCTGAAGCCAGATATCAAGGTCATCGCACCATGGCGTATCCCTGGTGAGTCTCCTGGTCGATGTCTGCGATCACAACTCATGCAGCATGCGACCAGAATTCTACCACCGCTTCGCCGGCCGGCAAGCGCTCCTCGCGTACGCCGCCGAGAAGAACATTCCCGTGCAGCAGACCGCCGCCAAGCCATGGTCGACTGACGAGAATCTGTTCCACATCTCCTACGAGGCGGGCATCCTTGAAGACCCGAACAACACACCACCCGCTGACATGTGGAAGCTCACCACCGCACCTGAGGACGCGCCCAACACACCCGAGCGCATCACGATCGAGTTCGAGCGCGGTCTGCCCGTTAAGGTCACTGTGCCGGAGCAAAGTCGCACCTACACCGACGCCGTTGAGATCTTCGTTGCCCTCAACAGCCTCGCGCGTAAGCACGGCATTGGCCGCATCGATATCGTCGAGAACCGGTTCATTGGTGTCAAGTCCCGCGGCTGCTACGAGTCGCCCGCGGCGACGATCCTCCGTGTCGCGCACATGGACCTTGAGGGTCTCACCCTCGATCGCAACGTCCGTGCTCTTCGGGACCAGTTCGTCACCATCGAATTGGGCAAGATCCTCTACAACGGCCACTGGTTCACTCCAGAACGGGAGTTCATTGTCAGCTCGATTCCTGCGAGCCAACGCACTGTCAACGGTTTGGTCCGGCTCAAGCTGTACAAGGGTAACGTTGTGGTCGAGGGTCGCTCGTCGGACGAGGTACGCAATCGTAGATATCGTTTGTTACGCTACTAACAACAATATTTGTAGGGGCTGTACGATGCCAAGCAATCCTCCATGGACGAGCTCGGTGGCTTCGAGCCTTCGGACACCACTGGCTTTATCCAGATCGAGTCGATCAGGATCAAGAAGTGGGCGCAGGCCAACATCCGCAAGGGTCAGGGAGGTGTCCAGCCCAAGGACGTCTACGGCTCTCGAGTCTGAGCAGTGACGAACATAGCATTCCTTGTGCTGGAGGGAGATGGGAGTCGGGATGCTACTGAGTCCTCGCCAAAAATCGATTCGAATTGCTTTCGTTTTGTTGTAACTAGACTGCTGTCATTTCTATCCGCGGATATATTCCAAACCAAGTCCTATGAATGAGCACCGGGTATTAAGGAGATTTTAAGATCGCCATGTCTCGTGGCCAGAACAATCGTCCCTGTCACCTCGGAGAACGCACATTGAATGATATCGTCTGGAGTGCGAAGGTGAGTTTCAGAAATAGGGTCGTCACCGAAAGCGAAAATTTCTTACCTCGAAGGTCATACGAGTTAACCTCGTACACTGTATGGCCATCAATTGCAGACTCATTGTCGTTCCACCAGTCTGCATCCGAGTCTTCATCTCCACCATCAACTTCTCTCGCAAGAGGTAGAGCTCTATCAATGGGCGACCCGACGATCCCTTGGTCAACCATCAAATGCTGTGCTACAGCCCTGAATCCGACGATGCCTCGCCTAACGCTGCCACGCCGTCGCTCGATCCAGATCCCGCGTAGCCCAGCAGGCCCCAGGGCACACGCAGTCACGAAGCCTCGCGCTCCTGGTGTTAAACCGCTCCGTGGTACCATGGGGGCCTTGCCGTCCCTACTAATGGGCGTGCTGGCAGGAACCGCCATGTGGTGCGCCGCGAGCAGGCGCACTGACATATATGGCGGTGCAGGGGCATCACGCGATCCTGATATGGCGTCGGCAGGAGGGAGATCAAGGGATACCTTGTAGTGGAAGAGCCCACGCAGGACGTCGTACGCGAGGAATGATACTTCTGCGCGTATCCTTGATGATTCTGACGCGGGTGACGGGGGCACAGCGTCCTGACGAGGCTCTGAGAAAGAGACACCTCGGAATGTCATACCCCGAAAGGCATGTGTGGTTACTGGGGCTTGTATGTGAAGATCGGAAGCACTGGCACCGTTCCGGTCCGAAGTTGACGACAGAGATGGAAGTGTATATAGATCGATGGAATGTGTCTTCATGCACAGTACGTGGTTTCGTGTGATGAATTTTGCCCCAATAATACCATTCCACTACGCGAAACGGTATTTGTCAGTTATTTGATACAATCGCTGTAACAGGCGACTCGGGATCATAGCATCAGTTTCGGGACTTACCAGCTCTTCATCTGCAGTTTCCGCAGTGTCCACAATCCAACGGGTGCGACTATTCCAGTCCACAACCGCCAGGATGCTGGACAATGAGAAAACGGCGAGGTTGAATGTTGGATGGATGGCACGAACGGGAAACATAGGTGAAGGCGCCGTAATTGCGACTAGGATGTCCATTGTCGCCGTCGAATGCGACGGTGTAGGCAGGGTAACTCGTATCAATAGACAACCCACAGGGCTGCAACAGGAAAATAATCAGATTGTTCATTCATAAAGTGAACTAGACGGTGAAAATGTAACTCACTGAGTAATCACAAGAATAAGGGTATCGCTACCGTCATCCAGGCATGCTATAGAAGACGTAAAAAGACCAGATCCCTCAATTCTGCGGTTGATGAAACAAGTTGCAAAAGTAGGGCGATCTTGTGTTATTCCGAAGAAGGGATATTGGTGTTGAGAGTGTAGATCCCAAAGCTGCACTAGACGTTCGTGATAAACACACAGAAGCCAACGATCGGAAAATATATCCATGGCTAGAATGGTTTTCACATCTCCGGGCTCCGCGCCATTCTGAATTTTGGTACCCGGCGATGATGGCCTCCCAAGGATTCTCGGGGACGTTCGCGGTAGCAACCACATCTGATCGATGTAATTCGCAGCCTTCACCACTTGCTCGATCTCGACGGATGGCAGAGTCAACATTTCAGATTTGTCGTAAGGTGCAGGGAGGGGCAGAAAATGCCTCTGGAAATGGAGGAGAGATATCCATAGGGACCGATCACGGGTAAGATGACTGGCAGCAGCGCACGTCTGGGAAGGTCGTCAGCAGATATGTCCGCGGAGCCAGGCTGCAGGCCTTAGGCAAGAGAAGGTAATTTCAGAGCTCATATTAACCGCATGCGAAACGCATGCAGGTTCAGGTGCTCTCAGCCTAGGCTGCGCATACAAGGTGCATAAGGTGCTTGCATAGTCGGTCCTCGTCGGTGGTACCGCACACTGCGAAGCCCTGAGATTGCCCAAAAAATCAGACCGAGGCTCTCCAATGTACAAATTGATAGAGAGGAGCTCGTAAGAGGGGCACATACCGATCGAAATTGGAGGACATCTGGGACGTCCAGGAAAAAGGCAATGCACAGGAGGATTTCGTATGGCAAGTCCAAGAGCTTCAACCGATTGGAAATGCTGAACTTGCTGTCCTTCAAAGCATCGCAATGTATGGAGGAATCAGGATCACAGCCGTCGACATTGCTTCCAAGCGATTGCATGATGAGGTCGGATGCAACGAGGGCGGTGAATAGCTAGGCGCTTTCGATGCCGACGACAGACGCTTACCATGCCAAGCATTGACGTCTATTTGTCAATAGCCTTTGATCCTAACATGTACAAACACCTCCACCTCCTCGATCACATGCTTCCGCCTTGAAATTCGGGGGTCCGAATAGCGTCTAGAGGGAGAACGCTACTGGGCGACTGGTGTGTTCATTTGATTCTACATTTTAATCCGATCCTTACGTTTTCTTTCAGTGCGATTGTGGGGCGTCAACCATCCCGCAGTAGATGTCTTGCAAAGTCAACGAACCCTTGTATTAAGGCGGCTTACAATCATCGGCAACACACATGTTCACCCGTGCGAATCCGTGGCGGATAGCACTCCGAGGACTGTCACGAGCATCAAGTAGCAATGTCCCGTTGACAAACGACATTCGCAGCGACCTTCGCGCCTTGTTGAGAGAAACTGCGCAACCGGTCGCCGTAGTGACATCTCTCATGCCAACACAAGCTGGGACTTCTTTGGAAGGCCACAATCGTTTTCACGGAGCAACATTATCTTCGTTCAGCTCCATCTCCATGGACCCACATCCGCTTGTCGCCTTCTCCCTGCGGATACCTTCGAGGATGGCAACAGCACTGAACTCAGCGGATGCTGACTCCCCTTTATCACATCTTGTCATAAATATCCTCTCAGCGGCGCAAGCTTCGATAGCCGTCCGCTTCTCGCGCCCAGACCTCCATTCCCAGCCATTCGCATCGACGCCGTACTTGTTAACTGATGATGGGTTGCCTGTGTTGGAGGGTTGCCTGGGAGCACTGTCGTGCAAGCTTGTCGGCGTGTCGTGGCCGTTGCACGACCTGCATCAGCTGAAGGGATCAAGCTGGGGGAATGAAAAGACGTCTTGGGAGGGCGAAGGTGCTGCCTCGGAGCTCTTCATCGCCCAGGTGACGAAAGTGGAACAGTTATCTACGGCAGAAGAGGGGAGAGAATGTGCACGGACTACACCCTTGCTCTATTATCGAAGGTCGTATGCTACCACTTGTGATATATCGAGTCAAGAATCTATTGCTAAGAAATCATGATATATGGTATATATTGTGCACTTGCTCCTGTCTACTGTACAACAACTAAAACTCGTACAGATGCATGGTAGAGAAGCCCTCTCGGGCGGGATTAACATTACACCTTCATAAAGGAAAAGAGTCCGCTCAGCTCGACCCATCTCCGACCACATTGGTCGAGGTACTTCTTGACAGTGTTAGTCATTGTTTGCAGGAAATGGCCTTGCATATCTGTGAGTGCCCTGATCTCATCTGCATTCAAGTTGAGTGAGCGTCGTTCTTCGCGGCGGCCCATGAAGACGTACCGGCCCGCACCCCAGATGCGCTCTTCAGCGCCTTGTCTGCATCGAAGAGTGACGAGTAGAATCGAAGTTGGTTGTACAGTTGCGCATCATTGTACTGTCATGTATGGTATCTCAATCACTGTATATTGCAGCATGCAAACCAGACGTACCTCGAATGCAACTAGTCCACGACACCCATTGCGCAAGCATCGGCGCCCATACACGCCCATGACGCGCGTGCGATTTCCGCATGTTGGGTCGTCACACACCGTCCAGCTCTCATAGTACTTGCTGATATGCTCCCGAATCTGCGTTTCAAGCTGTACCTGCAAGCTGGCTTCACTCATCTTGCTTTGACATGCAGGGCACGTTGGACCGGCAGGTCGCAGTAGTGACAGCTGTCGAGCGAAAGTTGGTCATACATCCTAGAGAGAGCAGTCTACTGGAACTCACGTCACGGTTGGCGATGGGCTCGAATGCCACTTCGCCCTGACATGAGCGGCATCGTACGAGGAACGGATCCATGTCCTTGAACCGTTCGGCATCCGACATCAGAGAGTCGAGGGTCCCGAAGTGGCGTTCCTCCGCTTCTCCTGAGCTTCGGTACCGATTTGGATCGAGGCCTGTGCCAATATGAGAGTCTGCTCAGATAGAGAAGCGGGCCACGAACCAAGGCATTCCGCCAGCCGTGCGCGATCGGTGCCTTCGATAGGCTCACACAACCGTTCGATTGGCGGAAGAAGCTGGTGCGCAAGGTAGTACTCATAGTCTGCCATTGCGTCAGGTCGTTATAATCACCGTCATGCAAAGTGGAACTGACCTATCTTGAGGTCGCTTCGCCGGACCTCATCAGGATGCTTGGCCTTATCTGCTTGCGTCGACTTTGAGGTCTCGCCATTCTCGCCAAGGCAGAACACATAGGGGATGACATCGCCGGACCTGGCAGTGCCGCCTCTTGCTTTCATCCTCAGGGCTACTTGAACGTGGGGCTGGCTCTTTGCGTCAGGGTAGTCCTCGGGGTTCTTGCCCAGTCGCTGTTGCACAGGTTAAGAGAGCTTATGGAAGCGCGAACCATGCACGCACCTTGAAGATGATGAAGTCGTCCAGCTTCATCTTACCTGCACGAACATCTTCTCCCAGCGTCGTGAGATATTCATGGATGCGCTCCACTACATTTTCGGTAGCTTCGCCGGACAGGATTTGTTCCAGGACGTATCTGCAGGCCAAGTTGAGACTGTTGGCGGGCGACATGCGGAACAAGCACTCACTGAGAAGTAGTCTTGGATAGTACACAATACTCCCTGCGCTTCATGTCCAAACCCTTGACCTCGGTAGAAGTTCTTCCGCCATCTTCGACTTTGACTGCGGCGTACTTTTTCTTCTGAAGTAGAAGCAATCTCTGGAAAATCCCATCGAGGTCAATCTCGAGCAGCTTGTATCGGTCGTTGACCGCCTTCTTGAACTCCGCAGAGATCTTGAGGGCCTCAGCCAGATCGGTCACATTGGAATTTACGAAGACGGAATCTGTGTCTCCGTAAACCACCTGAAACAACATTAGTGGTGAAGTCGTGACAGATTCAACTGTACATACATCAAGCTGCAGACTCTCGGCGAGCTCCCTAGTGTGTGTCAAGATCTCACGCCCCTTGAATGTGGTCAGGGCGGCGAGCGGTCGAGCGTAGAACCTCGAGTACTCGAACCCGAGACAGCCGTACATACTGTTAGCAGTCAGCTTCAATGCCATCTGCTTGATGTCCCACTGATGATTGTCCTGGGTTAGCACCGGTCAACCGAGCCGGCACAAGTAACCTGCCTGAAGTAGCTGCGCTTGTGTCGCCTTGCGATCCTTCATGAGCGCCTTGACTTGCCGGCGGCGACTGACGAGAGTTGCGATAAGCCGGGGCAGGACACCTTGAGCCACCTCGTTACTCGGGGGCTCGGGAATCTTCTCTTCACCATCCTGCGTTTCCGGTTTGAACACTGAGGAGCAATGAAAATTCTCGATGCTTACCTCGTCCTCCACTTTGTCGACAGTCGTGAAGTCGATGTTGTACTCCTGAATAATACTGGGATACAGGGAATTGAAATCCATGACAAGGATAAACTTGTCCCATAGACCTCGCTTCGGCTCAAACACAAGACCACCCTTATATTTGTCTTTCTTGCCCTTGGTTGTCTTTGTTCCATCCCCATCATCGTCCTGCGTCTCCACCTTCTCAGCAGTCGCAGCCTTCTTGCCATACAATTTGTCCGGACAAATGTACTTGAGTCGGTGAAACTCATGCAAGAGAATGTACTCATTGCGTTCTGCACGACCGCCATTCAGAGTCTTGTTCCTGCGAAGGAAGAATGGTTACTCGATGGAAAACAGACAAGAACGGGTGACTTGCCATGAGTTTCCGGCCAAGTTTGTCAACTGCCGCGTCAAAGGAAGGATCTGGACCTTGGCGGCAAGCGCCATCTGGTAGTGAGCATCAAGCTCGCAATGCCTGACGAAAGTCAGCAATCTGTCCGGCGAGCTGACACTGCTGTCGAAGTAGCTAGCAGTGTCGTCGGGATCGATATCCTGTCTGTCGCCCTTCAGATGCGTCTTGCACATCTCAGTCAATGACCAGGTCGTTGATGAAATCATGCCCTAGCATAGAGCGCACAGTCAATCGGCGGAAGGGACGGATTCAAAGGGAGACGGACCTTTGCGCTGTCGCTAGCGAGATCGCAGAGGAGTCTGCCATTCAGGAATCGCAAATTTGTCCCCTGGCGTCCGATGTTTGGCCACTTGGACCTGCGGAATCGACCGACTCGTGACCAATGGTTCACTTTCAGTTCGCGCAAACGATGTAGCAGGACATCCAGCGACACTCCTAGGAACTCATGGCCGACGATCACATCCGGGTCCGCTCTGTATATGGTGACTGTTGGCAGAGCATTAATAAACATGAGGACCAGGTAAGGTAAGGTAAACATACTAAGCAGGTTGTTGAGCAGCGCGTGCTCGTTCGCCATGGGATGGATGACGCCTTTGCCATTGTTGCGTGCACGAGCCTCAAAATTCGGCGGGAAACGGTCGAGCGGCCGGACAAATGTTCGTACAGTGCAGGGCTGTGATTCGGGCGGTGTGGGATCCTCGAGTTCAACTGAGAACACAGTGAGAGACATGAGCAATCAGGAGGCTCCAGACTTACTATTGGACCACGTTCTGGATGTTGCGCAGACGATCTCGCGGATGTTCGCCTTGTGGTTCACGATGGTCCGTACGCTGAGACTCATCACCGTCAACGGCGGAAGCTCCCTTGGAGCCTGGGGATCCGCATCGGAGAAGGGATTAATATCCTTAGGGTCCGAAACCACCGCCTCGACTTTACACCACGAAACCTGCAACCGGATGCTGCTCAGCCACACATGATCAGGGTAGGCACCCTCATACGCACCCCTTTGGTATCAATCATCGGCTTCTTGACTTGCAGCCAGCATGGACCCATGATCTTACGCTTCAAGACTAACAGCTCGAAAGCGCTGGTATTTGTACCAAAAACGCGAGCAATGTTAGGGCTAGAAAGATTATTTTGCAGCTGTGGTTCTACACAGCGCAAGATGAGCGCATGCCATTGAAACATATGAAAATACACACCATCGAAGCCATACACGACCTTGAGCCATTGTGACTCTCCCTTTGGGACATCCTTCTCGCCGAACGCATACTTCCTCTTTACGAACTTCGCCTTCCACTTCTTGATGCCCGCCTTCTTGCGGATGCGGTCAAAGTCGTTGTAAATGTCCGTAAGCTCCGGGACGACGTCCGTCTCGTACACGTCCCCGGTGATCTCGTCTTCCTCGACCCGGCGCTCGCGTGGCAGGACGAACAGGTTGCGCTGGAGGTTCTCGACGGTGACACAGCAGGAGATCCAGGCTTTCGATGCCTTGTCCTGGGCTTTGCCAGTGAAGTAGAGGCGCCCGTCATGTTCGAGGTAATCCAGCCAGAAGAAGCGTAGGGATCCGTCCTCTTCAAAAACAGAGTCAGCGTATTTCTTGTTGTTTGCACTAGACTCCACCGAGGGATTCTCGAGAGGCCCGAGGTTGTCGTTGGTGTTGACGCTGAGCGAGTCGTAGACGGACAACCAGGACGGCGTCTCATCTTGTTTCTTGACCTTCTTGTCTTGTGCACGGACGTTAGAGTCAATAGTTCGGAGAGGCTTCACCTCTGCATCGACCTCCATCTTCATGCCCCCCTTAGCAGGCTGAGGTTTCGAGGGAGAAGAGCCGAGTATCTCGTCCTCGTCGACGTTCATAAAGTCCTGCATGTCTATCTCGTCGAACGAGGCATCGTACTCGTCGGTCTCCTGAACATCCATCTTGCCCATTTTCTGGATGGCAGGAGCAAGATCCCTGAGCTCAGTCCTTGGCTTCTTCATCGGGCTGAACAGATTGTCATCGCTTGAAGGCATGGCGGACAGCGCGCCGTCGTCAATGGGGCCGTCAGAGGAGAGATCGATGTCTCCAGAGCTTCTGTAGCCATGAATGCTGCCTCTCGACGGGTGGTGAGAGGAGGGCGAGGAATCGCGGTCGTCGTACAGGGGGACGGATTCCTGCTTCCGTTTCCGAGACTTCGGTGGCGGCTTCGCCGGTATGCTATCCATGTCTCCAAGAAGAGATGCCATGAAGTCGGTCTCTGCTTCCGCTGAGACAACTGGCCGATAGGCACTAATTGACGGCGTAACAGCAGGAGGTGGCGCTTTCGATTTAGATTTCGCCTTCAGCTTTGAATCTCCCTTGCTCTTCTTTGCTGCGCGGTGATGCACTTTAGAATGGACGCACAATAAAGAGCAACAACACTCACATTTGGATGCACGCTCGTCGCCGCTCTCTTCGTAATCACCTGTTTCCTCGAAGTCATCGACTCCGGTGTCCATGTATCCTTGGACACCATCGTCTACCACAAAGTCGTCTCTCGCCAAACGTCCGCGGACAATGGCCTTGTACTGATCTTCCGTCACTTCATCATATAGCTTTGCATCGTCCTCCTCCTGCACAATTTGAGATCTTGGATGTTACACGAGCAGCCCGCTGAGACTGTGGCTGGAGAAACACACCTTCCACTCCCTGCGTCCGCCTTCCCTGAGACGTTTGTACTCAGCAAGTTTGTCAAGCTTGGACTTCTTCTCGCGTCTTGATCTGTCAGCCATGATATAGATCAGCGTCACACAGCTAAAGGGATATGGCACGTCGCGCGCGAGGTGAGGCGGACGCGTCGGAATGAGACGCGTTTGATGAGAGGCACGCTTTCCCGCGGAGATTAAAAGCGTGTTTGACCTTAACCCTAGAGCATTACAGACCCTAACCCCGACATGCTTAGCCAAATCTGGAGGTCGGCGAGAAATGATGATCGCCGGTGTTTTCTCAGCAGCTCAGCTCATTAGTTCCACGTCTCCTACACGTCTGCCTTTTCTCGCGGTCTTTCTCCTCATACACCATGTTACGTTCAGCTATTCGCACATCTGTATGTTTATTGAGCTTGCATTCTGGAAGCCAGAATTGACATACTTGTTACCTAGTTCCTTCCGCTCTTCCGCACAACCCCGACCACTTTTGGCTCTCCGGCATTCAATGTGGCACGGAGGTTCCTCTCTCAAGAGACGCGGAGCAAGATACAGTCCGCCGTTTCATCGACTCCGGTCGTCCTGTTTATGAAAGGCAACCCTGAACAGCCTCAATGTGGTTTCTCTCGCGCTGCCGTGAAGGTTCTCGAGCTGCAGGGTGTCCCGCCAGAGAAGTTCACGTCGTTTGACGTTCTATCAGACCCTGAGTTGCGCAGTGCGATCAAGGAATTCTCGTAAGTACCCTATTTTCGTGAATGATGGACTGCTTGTCATGCGGCGTCACCAGGGACTGGCCTACGATCCCCCAGCTCTATGTTGACGGCGAGTTTGTAGGAGGTTGTGACATTCTCCTGAGCAGTGAGTTCGCAGTCGACCTCTTTCCTGGATATTACTGAGCCGACCCAATAGTGCACCAATCTGGCGAGCTGGAGCAGCTACTGGAGAAGAAGGGGGTTATCCCGCCACTTGAAGAAGCCGTCCCGGAGGAGCACAAGCGAGCATCCGAGTCATCATGATGTATCAGTGTTACAGACTTATGCATTCGGACAATACGCTGTCCAATGTCTCATGCTTATTTTGTATTTATACATCGATATACACATCCCATTCACCGACACATCCGTACGCATGCAGACGCAAGCATTACTTTATTCTGGCGTATACTCAATATCGCCTCCACCGCCTACTGTCCCCCTCCGGACTTTCTCTCCCTTCGCTCGCACCAGATCCTCGACCGTCTTGAGTTTCCCGTCCTGCGTGCTCTCTTTGAACCAGCCCAGGTGATCCGCTATTAGGTGGCTTGAGACGGCGGCGATTGGTAAGCAACAGAGTCAGCAAGACGGAGACAACTGCAACGCGTACCGGTTTTTGCAGCCTGGACATTCAACTATCACGATGCCTTTCTCATAACTCTTCCTCGCAAACTCGTGTGTTGACCGCGTCGAGCAATCTGTCACCGTGCAGGTAAATGTAAGCGAGAGTCGGGGCTCCGGCATCTTGAACTGGAGCTCCTTTCGTGGCTCTGGCTCGGCGGGTGTGCTGCTCGATTCAGGGACAGAAGACGGGGAGTCCGATGGCGTGTGCGCATTTGCAGCCAGAAGTGAAGTTGAGAGGGGGCGGTGTCGCGAGAAGGCGAAGGGCTGCAGAAAGGCTGACGGACCGGCGTGGGGGAGGGCTTGCGTTTGAGGATTACGGTACGCAGCACGCGCTGCGCTGAACACTGGCGAGAACGCGCTTCGAAGCGAAGACATCCTGGAGATGCGGTGAGGAGTGAGGAGGAGGCAGACCACCGCCTGCGGAGGATTGAGCCGGAGCCCTGGATCTCGATCGATCCAGTTCGTCTTGCTCGAGCGGCAATTTTTTGCAGGCAAGTGCGGGCAAGCGCTTGGCTGCAGCCTCCATCCTCGCACAATGTCTGCACCAATTGGTGGGCAGTCCGTACACCACCATCGTTTCACTGCTCACGCCTTGATGTAAAGCCCTGTTTTCTGTCTACGACAAGACTAACCTGCTCGATCTTGCAACCGCGCTGCATGCAGCAGGTGTCCGACTGCTGGGCTCCGGAGGTACCGCCAAGAAGATCAGGGAGGCGGGCATCCCGATAGAGTGCGCAAGGCCCATGATCCTTGCTACTTTCCAGGGCTGACAGGCTCTGTACAGAGATGTCTCGGACATCACAAAGGCTCCTGAGATGCTCGGAGGTCGGGTCAAGACTCTGCATCCTGCCGTGCATGGCGGTAAGATCTCGCCATCCGGGATCGCAAAGAAGTAGCTGAGCAGGGCGCATCATCTCTGACATAGGCATCCTCGCCCGCAACATCCCTTCCGACCAGGAGGACCTCAAGGCGCAGTCCATCGCGCCGATCTCCATCGTCGTCTGCAACCTCTACCCGTTCGAGGCGACGATCGCGCGCCCTGGCTGCGCGCTCGCGGACGCGGTTGAGGAGATCGACATCGGCGGCGTGACGCTTCTGCGCGCGGCCGCAAAGAATCACGAGCGCGTCTCCGTGCTGTCCGACCCCGCGGACTACACCGAGTTCCTTGACGCGTGGCGCGCGGGCCAGGGCGACGTCGGCCAGGCTATCCGCAGCAAGCTCGCGCTCAAGGCGTTCGAGATGACCGCGAAGTACGACGGCGCGATCAGCGGCTACTTCAGGGAGCAGTACGCGAGTGCAGAGCTGCCTGTGGAGAAGCTCGCGGGCCCGGTCCAGCGGATGGCGCTCCGCTACGGCGCGAACCCGCACCAGAAGCCTGCGCAGGCGTTTGTCACGGAGGGGGAGCTGCCCTTCAAGGGTATGTTGGCCACCGAAGGTCGTGGGCGCTCGCTGATCTTGAAGTGCGCCAGCCATTTCCGGTTCGCCGGGCTACATCAACTTGCTTGATGCTCTCAATTCGTACGCGTTGGTGAAGGAGCTCCAGGAGGCGCTCGGTCTTCCTGCTGCAGCTTCTTTCAAGCACGTGTCCCCCGCCGGTGCTGCGGTGGGCATCGAGCTCGACGAGACAGAGAAGCAGGTCTACGGTGTCGAGGACCTCAAGGAGCCCCTCACTCCCCTGGCAAGTGCTTACGCTCGTGCACGAGGTATGTTCAATATATCTCTGGGAAGAATTGACTGGGATCTGATGTACTGCCATACAGGCGCGGACCGCATGTCTTCGTTCGGAGACTTTATCGCACTTTCTGCTCCTTGCGACCTTGCGACCGCGCGCATAATCTCCCGTGAGGTCTCTGATGGCATCATTGCACCTGGCTACTCGCCCGAGGCCCTCGAGGTCTTGTCGAAAAAGAAGGGCGGCAAATACTGCGTGCTGCAGGTACGTTCCAGCAGGATGTATTTTGTAAGATTTAACTCACGCGTTTATGAACAGATCGACCCTTCATATGTGCCGCCGGCGATCGAGACCCGCCAAGTCTACGGCATCCACATGCAGCAGAAGCGTAACGATGCTAAGATCGACGCAAAGCTGTTCGAGAACATCGTTACGAAGAACAAGGCGGTCAGTTGCTCCGCTCATGAATCCAATACCTTATGCACTAATCATACAATTCCATACAGCTCCCCAACCAGGCCCTGACGGACCTCATCGTCGCCACCCTCGCGCTCAAGTACACGCAATCCAACAGCGTCGCCTATGCGTACCGCGGCGCGATCGTCGGCATCGGCGCCGGGCAGCAGTCGCGTATCCACTGCACGCGGCTCGCGGGGCACAAGGCGGACCTCTGGTGGCTGCGGCACCACCCGCGCGTGCTCGCGCTGCCGTTCAAGAAGGGCGTGAAGCGCGCGGAGAAGGCGAACGCGATCGACCTCTTCGTCGGCGGCGAGGTGCTCGAGGGCAGCGAGAAGGCGCAGTGGGAGAGCATGTTCGAGCAGGTGCCCCAGCCGCTCACCGCGGAGGAGCGCGCGGAGCACGCGAAGAAGCTCGATGGCGTCGCGTGCTCGAGCGATGCGTTCTTCCCGTTCCCCGACAATGTGCACCGCGCGCGCCGTAGCGGCGTTAGGTACTTGGCGGCGCCGAGCGGGAGTGTCATGGATGCGGAGTGCATTAACGCGGCGGACGAGCATGACATGGTGTTTGCGCACACCAACCTGCGGCTGTTCCACCACTAAAAGGAAGGGAGGATCTGCTATTGGGAAGGAAATCTGGAGGCATTGTAGGTCATGAAAAGTACAAATCCGTATAGAGATGTAACAATTCAATCGAGTTACGGGTTCCATCTACCGTTAGCCAAGGTGTTCAGATATCGTACAAGTGTACATATGTCGCAAACCTTTCTGTAAGGACATACGAATTACTTCGCAACCGCGTCGTCACTAGACGAGGATGCGACCGACTGCATCCGCTCTCGTTCCGCTGCAAGATCCCTACCCCACTCCTGCACCTCAGGATGCCTGATGAAGGGTAAACTGCTGTCAAAAAAAGGCTGCAGGGTCTTCATGCCATGGTTTCGTTCGTATTCGAGCGCTGGGGTTAGGAGGAGAAATCACTCATTGGGCGCCATGTCCGATGAAACGCAGCCGCTTACCTTGGGATGCCATCTCGAACCTATCCAGGTCTAATGGAGCCATCAGCACCGACAAATTTTGCTGAAAGTCCTGATGCGAGAGCGCCACCTTTCACAAATCGGGCTTCTTCGGTCTCTCCATCCTCATATTCCTATGGTGGTTGCCGTTAGATTTTTATGCGAGTGTCAGTAACCGGATGTGTAGCGCACTCGCCTTCCATAGTGCTTCTATGCGCTGTGCAGCAGGGCTGTTGTGCAACATTCCATGTACAAAATTGTGCATTGCCTCCTGCAACACATTGGCGCGTGAAATTCTATCGCGGAGCAGTATGTATGATTCAGGACGGACCGCTTCCAGACGTCGTTTCTCCGACTTCGGGATCCCTTCGCGTGGGGCAATATCTCCAACTCGAGATAGAATGAGCGGTCAAAGCCATCAAATGATTATCTGAGAGTACCTTGCGCCTCGGCGAGGTCATGAATCAATGCCATCATGACGCATCTGCCGTGGACTTGTGAGTACAGGCTTCATGAACGTGGATACTATGAGCAGACTCACTTTGAAATGTCTAGACGTGTGTCAGATGTACACATCGCGAGAACTGCCATCCTGTACATATGATCTGAAATGCTGCGTAGCCTTTAGCCCAGGTCCAGACGCTACGCCGTCACTGAAGTACGGTCTCGACGTGCCTCGCAAGATATCGGCAGCGCACCCAACGGTGCGCTCCGACAAGTGCGGATCTGGTCTCTCCGGCGTGCTCAAATAACAGGGAGCATTGAGTACCTTTCAGGTCCAGGAACCTACCAATTTGAACATAAGCGGGATACGTGTAGTTCCGAGAAGTCTGTGCTGACTTTGTTGTCTACCCAGCCCGTTCGTTTCTGCGTCTAATATGTGATGTACTGCGAACTCAGCCGCTGGAACTAATGACATATCATGTACTCGCCTTTAGTCTTTCCAATATGTGAAAGAATGCCAGTCTGTCGGCTGAGGCATCTCCTGTGGGGACATACAGCGGCGGAAATGTACGTTTCGGCGCCGTCTCTGGGGCACAGGCTGGGGTATTGTTCATGGCGTTCATGTTCGGCCGACTTACCGAACGCGCGCTAGTCAGCTTTCCTGGTCGGCTGCTGTTAGCAGAAAGTACACACTGTATTAGTAGTCGGGTTTGACTGTCCCTAGCGTGTCGGAGGAGCAAGAGTCTGAACGGGTTCGTAGCATATGAAAAGCCGGGCCGGTGTCCGAAAGAGCTGGGAGTGGACAGTCAGCGTGCCGCTCCGTGCCGTCCGCCGTTCGATTGCGTCGGATTTTCACACCAGATTCGACCAGATTCATCTCGTTTCCGTTGTGGCGGTTTCGGTCAGCAATTCAGTCTTCGCCTGCGATCTTTACGGCATTTGTAGTAGAGCAGCGAATTTCATGAGGTGTACTAGGGTGTACCTCCTTTGCGTTGTGTATCCAAAGGAAGCATGTCCGACGACGCCCGATTCTGGTTGCGCCACTCTCAGACATCGTGATGATTCTCACTAATTCTCAGTTGTATTCGCACCGTCCACCAATCAGTCGCCGTAATTTTATCCAGTGTGAAAAGATGCTCCGATGTGTCCGATTCCACATATGGAACATATATAAGTCAGAAGTGGGTCTGAATACCTTGCAGAGCGTATCTGCTTTCCATACCCTTACTCAGCCCCCATCTTCGCTCGCGACCTACAACACATCATGTCCCTGTGCAAGCACTGCATTTCTGGTGAGGACTGACCCAATCACTTCCTCAGGGTCGACCATTAAAACCTTCAAAACTACAGGCGTCCGTCATGAGGGTATCCCCGAAGGTAGGTCGCACGGCGCGCACACCACTCTGAGCTGTGCTGATCTCCCGAGACAGGCAAGATCGAGACTA
Source organism: Obba rivulosa (assembly GCA_001687445.1). NCBI lineage: Eukaryota > Fungi > Basidiomycota > Agaricomycetes > Polyporales > Gelatoporiaceae > Obba > Obba rivulosa. The sequence goes on from KV722331.1 coordinate 349,055, forward strand.
TCGGCGACGTCGAGTGCTACATCGCGACCCCCAACGTCGACTACCCGAAGGACAAGGTCCTGTTGTTCCTGACGGACGTCTTCGGCATTCCCCTCAACAACAATAAGCTCCTCGCAGACGACTTTGCGCGCAATGGCTTCAGGACCATCGTCCCCGACATCCTCGCCGGCGATGCCATCCCGGCAGACGCGCTGTCCACCGGGAACTTCGATATCGGTGCGTGGATCGGCAAGCACCAGGCCAACGTCTACCGCCCCATTCTCGACAAAGTCATTGCCACTCTAAAGGAGCAGGGTGTCACCAAGTTCGCCACCACCGGCTTCTGCTACGGCGCGCGCCCTGCGTTCGACCTCGCATTCGACAACGTCACCTCGGTGACCGTCGTCAACCACCCTTCCCTTCTCAAGATCCCTGAAGACCTTGAGGTGAGCGCATTCGCAATGCTGTGCATATATATTCGCGTGCTCACGGCCCTGCTCTTTCTAGAAATACCGTGATCTGTCGAAGGCGTCGCTCCTGATCAACAGCTGCGAGGTCGACCAGCAGTTCCCTCAGGAGGCGCAGGCTAAGGCCGACGAAATCCTGGGCGGCGGCAAGTTCGCCCCTGGCTACGAGCGCACGTACTGGGAGGGCTGCACTCACGGCTTTGCCGTTCGTGGTGACATCGTACGTGCATCTATGCTGGCTGAACGGACACGTCCTGACACGGTTCTTTCCCGCGCAGAGCGACCCGAAGGTAAAGGCCGGCAAGGAGGGGGCTTTCAAGGCGAGTGTCGAGTTCCTCATCAAGCACTTGTAAATCGGATGTGCAGGATGTGAGAGGAAAGCTTTCTTTGGAGGATGTAACGCGGTAGAAGCTTGTCAGCAGTGTACTGATATCACCACTTGACCTTCGTTGCGGGATATGCGTGATAGAAAATGTGTGATGTTCGGCATCATTTACTCATGCTGTCCTCGCACTCTGACGAGCGATGTGCGCAGCCATACTTAGCATGGCGAGCTAAGAGCCTAAGACATGCGGGCGGAGTCGCGACGCTCACGTGTGGGCGTCTAAAGACATTACTTGTGCGCGCCAACGTGACAACAAGACGCGTCCCTTTCGCGTTCGCGTCCACGAACCCCATCCCCAAGCGCTTCGTGCCTGTTTTTCGGATCCGTTCCTAGCACCGCCTGAAAGGCGACGCTTTCTGCATTGCGTGTGTTGTGCTATCATTTGAGTACTGTAGTCGCTAGAGGTCGAGGGTTATGCTCAGTATTTGAGGTGCGCTAGAGTTATATGAGCATCCGAGTCTAGAATGGCTGTTTCATGGATTCTACAGGGTAATTGCATCTACTCCGGTGAAGATTGCATCATGGAGAGCATGCTCGCTAGCTTCAAGAGGAATGGGACAGACATCTATACAGACACGTCTGCGGAAGTCCGATCCCAGCAGCGTCCAACTCGGCGTGGTCAAGCTTTCGAAGATCTTGGAAGCAGTTTCGGTGTCACAGGGCCGCAGAAGTCCTCTCAACCATCATCCTCTCAGAATTCCAAATATTCCATCCGGCATATTCGGCGGCAGTATCAAGATGTGAGTGACGACGAGATTGACTGCTTCTCGCAGACGTCCTCGCATCGGTCTTCGCGTTCACCGTCGAGGGGCCCACCAAGGCAGAAGAGCCATGGGACCTCCAAAGCACCCGAAGTCAATGATGCTACAGTCCCGCCCAGTCGTAACCCATGGGAACAAGGCTACCAGCAGTCGTCCTTGAAAGGATTAAAATTCAAGAAGACCAAGGACACTGTGAACCAGCTTGGGTCTGTTATCGAGGTTGACGAATCCCCAAAGCGAGCGTCTAATCCCGGTGAGCAGAATGGAATAGCCCGGAGGCGCAGTTCACCCGCGCGGTCTAATGGTGCAGGTCCATCATCACGTCCTCAGCCTAAGCCGACATGTTCTAGTACTTGGAACGCCAACAAAGAGCGTGCTCTTGCTACTTCTGTCAGACATGTCGCCAAAGACCGCTCCGGTGCGCCTGCCTACTCTCAAGCGCCAGCAATTGCCAAGAAGGCTCGTTCTGTCTCCCCAGTTGACCTCTCTTCTGACGACGAGAAAGTGGAAGAGAGCACGCCACGCCCGGCGAAGAAAGGACGTCCCCAGCCCCGGCCGGTCGCGACGGAGTCGCGGATGAAGGATGCGATAGAGGCTCGCAGCGCTCGCTCGGGAGTTGCTGCTGATGCTCGGGGCGACAAGAAAGGGAAGGGAAGGGAAACCTCTCGTGCCGCTCGGACCCCCAAGCCGCAACCATTCCCTCTGTCGCCGCCGAAGAGATCTCAGGACTCCCAGCATACAACGAATGGAAAAGGTACAGCAAGGAACGCGGACAGTTGTCATATCGATACATTTTCGCCGCTGAGCGGCAACGTCGAGAAAGTGGATCATTGCCCCATCGACGCTCTCTCGCCTCCCAGGACTAAGGTGAAAGGAAAGGCCAAGAATGCGGACGATGACCCCTTCTCGAAACTCTCACCGTTGCGAGAACATGCTCAACCGACAAAGGGCAAGCTGAAGAAGCACCGCGAACCACAAGCGTTCCCTCTGCTGTCGCCTCTCTCATCCCAGAAGGCCCGTGCTGGCATCGATCTGGCGACCAAATCTTCGCGGTCGCAGGGGAACAAGGCCGGGCAGAAATCGGGTGGACGAGCTAAAATTACATCATCTGAAGACGGCTCAGACGACTCGGATAAGAGTTCCGCACGGTCTTCTCCACTTCCTGCGAAACTGCGACCATTCCCTATGGAGACGCAGGTTCTAGCAAGCATCGGACGCTCGCCGCCTAAGCGTACGTCTAGCAGTTCTGACGACGAATTGGATGTCAGACACAATAAGAGAAGGAGGGAGGACAATGGTGATTGGTGAGTGACGATGGCAGCGCATTCCAGAATCTGCCCTCACTGCAGCGTTCCTGCAGGATGGCAGAACTATTGCGATCTGATGACATTTTTGACGCCGAAGATGATTCATGTGAGTATATGCGCTATGTACTACACCGTTCAGACAGAACTCAGTGTGAACCGCCCTAGTATTCCTCGATCCGACTGTGGATCCGAACACACTGTGCCCGTGGTGCGACGAGCGGCTCCCACCAGTACCTACCCCGTATCTTGTGGACCTCATGAAAATCGCTCGCAGTAAATCTTCAAGAGATTCCCGCCTGTCGAATCCGCTCGGGCTGCGCGCTCCGCTGACCGCATACACGAATGTGTGCCAGCGCCACCGCTTCGAAAGCATACAGGTCCCGCGTGCGCAGCGGAAAGGCTGGCCGACGGAGATTGCGTGGGACAGGCTACCTGCGCGCGTCGAGGCGCAGCGAGAGCGGCTGCAGGCGATCGTGGACGATGTTGACGAGCAATTCCTTCCTGGAGCCGTGCAGGCGGCGGCGAGCGATGACGCTTTAGAAAGTCGGCCGAGGAAGGGCAGTGAATTCTGGCAGTATGTCCGGAAGAGCGTGAAGGAGCATGGCTCGAAGAAGGCAGCAGGCGTCCGGGAGCAGCTGGGAAGCTTCAGCAGGACGCAACCTGGCTAGTAAGTACCACACTCGCTTCTCGAGCTGGACGGACATTCACGGGAGAACACCCTCAGTTACGGCGAACTGGGCTACGTAATCATCAATCAAGCCATCTATGACATGTTCCCTCCGTCCTCATTCGATCCCGACGCAGTTCTCCCGCTCACACCGACGAACTTCATCCAGCTTATCCTCGTGCCCGAGGCCGCCGTATCTCTAATTATGGAGGACATGCACCAGACCCGCGCAGAGGCTGTAGTCACCCTGCAGGAGAGTGCAGAATACGGAGTTGCCATGTTCCCAGACGACCACACCGAAGGCTCCACCGCGATCGAGGCCGGCGAGCAGATTGTTATGGATCGCGCGCTCGCGCGGAGGAAAGTGCTTGAAGTGGAGGAGCGTTTGGAGGAGGAGATGTTCAAGGCGCAGGAGAACTCCAGTCAGCAAGCGAAGCAAAAGCGGAAGCCGCGGCCAAGGCCAGTGGAAAAGGGCGCAGCTACTGGGTCAGAGGCAGACTATGCGTCAGAGCCGAAATTGAGAACGCGCCAGGCGAGTAGGCGCCTCATGGGTTCGCAGGTCACGGAGTCTAGCAGCGACGAGGATGACAATGGTGGCACCAGTGACGATTACATACCGGGCGCAGCACAGAAGCGCAAGCGCAAGAACAAGCCTAGTACATCATCGGCGAAAGCTGGATCAAAGGCCCCCCGCTCCACTGTGCCTTCGGATTCTGAGACGGTTGTCCAGGAAAAACCCCGACCCAAACCCCGACCAGTCTTCCGCGAAGCCAAGTCTAGCCAGTCTCAAGGCAAAGAGACAGGCAAGGAGAAGGAGAATGCACCTTCCGCATCAGAATCTGATTCGGGCTCGCCGGATGTGTGGCGCATGCCGCCTTCGAACCAGCAGGCGCGTGCCCGGCAAGTGAATCATGATGATGCCACCCCGAGGCCAGTGAAGACGAGTAGATCTTCCTCTATCACATCCACCACAGCCGCTGTGGGGACAGGCCGCAAGGCGCTTCTCCCACTGCAGGCTGCAAGGGAGAGGTCGGCACGAATGTGAGCATTTTCCATTTTCCATTGTCCTGTTTCACCAGATCATCCTTTATCGATTGCGTATTTTCAGGCAAGCTCGTACAGACGATCGTAAAGCTCGTGACACCTGGTCCTACCGCCCTAGAGACGAACTCAATAGCTCAGATCGTGATAGCGGCTTGAAGAAAGCACAATCTTCCACGCGCACTGAGGACTCGAGCTGGCTGCTCAGCGATCCTCCGTCGTCTTCACAATGACAATGGTAACATACAGCATCTCTGCCGTTCATCGCATTGCATCCGCACAGCCCACTCGCTGGCTGTATATCGCCCACCCAGCTTTCTTACTGCTTTCGCAGCCACCAATTCACACAATGTGCAGACACCGCACTACGCATTTAATATTCATCCTCCTATATGATACACATTACAGGACCAATACTTCTGTCTTCTTCTCTAGTCCTGTTGTGGTATTCTCTGCGGAAGACATTGGCTCTGGCGCACCCTGGCTCTGCTCTGCCTGTACCTGTGACGCCACTGTCTCCCTTGTCTGTGGAATTGCTGCTGCTGGGAAGCCTTCCCATCCAGGTATTGGATTCCGTTCCGACGTCTCTACGCGTGCGAAGAACTCCGGCTTCAGAAAGCCTTTTGCATCACCTTCCGTCAGTACCACACCGTTCGCGGAGAGATAGAACTTGATTCCGGCGTCCATCGCCTTTTGTATGTCGATGAAAATAAGAATTTGAGATGAGGTGCGCATACCTAAGACAAGGCAATAACGCTGTGAGATAATGACCAACGACGGAGATCATTGGCGGACTGACCACTGATGACGCCGGAGCCTGCAACGCCTTGCGCGAGGTGGATGTGGTTCCGCTTCATCTTGGACAGACCTTGCTCACCTAAGAACAGCTGAGACATGGACCGCAGAGGACACTAATCGAAGTGAACGCACGAATACTCTCCCAAGCTTTCTTATTCGTTCCGTGCACGGCAATACCAGTCGGGATCTCAGCAACGGACGAGATTGGTTGCAGATCTAGAACAACGGTCTACAATTCACATAAAGAATAAGATGGGATTTTGTGCAAGAAAGTGGCATCGCATACCTTGATCGAGTGCCCTTGATTCGCTCTGATCCACCAGACTTCCTTCGCCGGATCTTTCGGGTCCGGCTCAGACATAAGATGATACCGGCTCTTGTTGTCATTCTTCACGATCTCTTGAAGCATCTCAAAAGTCATCTCCTGCAGTTTCGGAGACTCCAACTACTTCACGAGCATGCATCAGCCACAGATTAAATGCGGGAAATGACCGAGACTTACGAGGTCGTCCACCCTCACGTATCCATCTGTGCGCATAGCGATCCCCTCTGACTTCGATCCATGTCTCAGAATCCAGGATAACGTCTTCGATACGCGTACTTCGGGTGAGTCCCTGGGATGGCCCCTCAGTTTTGCAGAACCGCTCCCTCGCCCGCCTTTGCCTTCTTTCTGTGGCGGCTTGCGCTCCTCGCGCGGTCTCTCAGGCCTTGAATCCTCCATAGCGCGCCGTATAGTGACTGTGTACTTATGTCGACAAGACGAGATAGCCGAAGAGATTCTGCTTTGCGGAAAGTGGCGCAGAGAGAGCTTGAGCATGCAGAGGGGAGTGACGTTACACTACGCTTTGTGAGTGTGACGAGGCGCGTTTCATTAGGCGCGTTACGTGACCGCCGCCCCGTTCGGGGCCGGAGCCGTGTATCGCGTGACACGACCCCTCATTGTCTCCCGCATCCATCGTGCTCGCGGGTCACTCGCGCATCGTCCCACCTCTCCGCCTCAGCGGATTTGTCTCGATCCCTATCGTATCGCGAGTTTGCCACCGAAATCGCTGATAGTCCACGTCGAAATCTCGGATAGGTCGAGTCACTGCCACCATGCCTCCTGTGGCCCCGACGCCCCAGTCATCTCACCGCCGCGTTACGGCGAGCTTTTGGCAGCGAGAGAACCGCCACTCGCCGGGGACTTCAGCAGTGAGCTCTTCAGGGCGCAGACGCAAGTCTCGCTCTCCGGATACACGCAATGCCATGGTCGAGGACGTGCCACACCGGCATAGTACTGCTGGAGACTCGAGCAGCAGCCGTAAGAAGAAGAAACACTCCTCTTCGCATCATTCATCATCGCAGCATGACGCGCCCCCTTCCGCGAGAGATGTACAAGTTGATCGGGGTCGTAATACGAAGACTTCGTCGAGGATCCAATCCTTGTTTTCCGAGGACGGCCCGGTTGGCACCGTTTTGAGGGAAGTCACGCGTGGAACAGCGAACGCAAATATACAAGGCAAGAAGAAGGAGCGTTCAAAGTCTAGAGACGCATCTCGACGCGTGCATGAGAAAGCTCCATCGCCCGAACCAATGGAAGACGACGAGGACTCTCAACAGTCCTTCGCTGGCACGTATTTCTCGCAGAACGAATTTTGGCGCATGCGAGACGAGGTAGAGAGGCTAAAGAAGGTATGCCCAGGTGTCGCCAACGTCTTAGGACATTGCATTCAATGTGTAATATTTGTCAGGTCACCACGAAGCAGAGCAAGGTAAAGTGGTCTGTGTTTGCACCGAATATCGATATTTATCCAGAATACAGGTAATCGATGATCTCAGGAAGGAGATCAACAAGTCGAAGAAGGTATGTCGAGATTGCGATTGACTTTTGGCATACTCATGGAATTCAAACCCCCCATTAGTCCATGAAGGACCAGAGCCAGGAGCTCGAGAAGCTACAGACAAAGACACAGAAGTCCGACGAGGTATATAAGACGTCTTGACCACATGATATTATTATAACATTCTCTACTCAGCTACTGGCCAATATCGAGAGTAACCTGACATGCCAAATTTGCTACGAGATTGTCCAGAGACCCTTCAGGTAGATCTACACGTGTGCCTCTCAATAATTATCTCACATGATATTTTCAGCTTGTCGCCGTGTGGACACGTTCTCTGCCAAACGTGCTTGCAGGACTGGTTTCGCAAAGGCCCCGTCAGCGACGATGATCTATACGACGATGACATCATCCACCGGAAGAAGACCTGCCCATGCTGCCGGGGCACGGTGCGCAGCCGGCCGGTTCCCATGTTCGCCTTGAAGTCTGTGGCTTCGCTCGTCGAGAAGGCCAAGGCTGCCCCTGGCGCGGCTCGCCCGTCCCCTCCGCTAGAAGATGATCCATGGGAGGGCATCTTCCGGCGACCGTGGCATGACGGCGATGACTGGAGCGACGAGGAGGATGACTTCGATGAAGACGCGATGGACGAGGATGACGATGAAGACGAATTTGACGAGGATGATGATGACGACGACGACGATTATTGGTCCTTCGACGGCTATGCTACCGGCGAAGACGAAGAGAGCTACGAAGGTCCTTATGTCCCTGCGCGCTGGGTGCCTCCTTCCGTGCACGTCACACCAGCGGACTTCCCGTTCCTTGACCGTCCCCTGGACGCTGAGGACCTCGCAATGCTCCGGCGTGGCGCGACCCTAGAGATGATCAATATTTTCTCGATGAGCTACACGCACGAAGCCGGGCTTAGAGCGGTTGTCGACGACGGAAACGTCGTGTACCTAGGGTGGAATATCAGCTTGCACCCAAGCGATGTCCATGGAGAGGTGTATATGGACTGGGTGACATCGGACATGTACGAGCACCCGGAGAGATGGGACGTGGACGAGAGCAACGGTTCCTGGACGGCCTGGAGACTCGTTCCTGAGGAGGAGGACAACGACTACAACACAAGCGACTCGGAGGTCTGGGCCGCAGACCTCGCTGGCCGCGATGAGTTTGAGTTCTGACGTCAACGCCGACCTTTCTACGCGACGGGCACGCGTACCTTTCCCCGGTTTCCCCACATCGGTTCCGTGACACTGGGTTATTCACACTGCATGTCATGTCCAGTTACACGTTCAGACCATGTGCAGCTAGCATTGTATAACATCGACACTCCCGCGGATAGATTGGATGCCATGGTCGGCATGTGTAGTACTATTGTAATTTCAGGCTCGCGGTGCATGGCGTCGCTGGGTGCGGATGGCGCAATCCCGACGGCATGGCGTGGCTTCTCGGGCAACACGATGCTTCTTAGATCTGCCAGACAAGGGGACTACACGTCCCTTGGAATTGTATATCAAATCAGGAAGCTTCCGATCTACGTAAATCCTCTCACCCATGCCCATACATGGCTGCGAAGTTTGGTTGCTTTCGTACCAGATGCAACTTAGTAGCACCGCCTCGCCGCTGAGAGTCGCTTTCGGAAGCCACGGCCGCTCTCCGCATTGCGCCCGCAGTCGCGGAGGCCGCTCCACTATCATCAGAGACTTACGGAAACCGTCAGGCTGGTGGTTGCTCGGTCAGCGAGGGGAATGCTGCACCCGCCTCTCGTCAACCACCATTCATCAGTCACGGAGGAAATCTGACATACTGCGCACTGGGTCGTGACGAAGCTTGCGACCGCACCTGCACTGAACAGCATACCCAAGGGGACTGTTGAGAGGCTATCCGTCCGGAGCTACGGGGCATGCTGGTTACGGTCGTATCTGATGCTAAGCGTGGTAGCAATACTCAACGCTGGGAGACGAGCCGCAAGCGCTGTATAATAATGATAATCGAAAACGCACATGTGGAATCGATAAGGAGCGGACGCTAGCCGTAAAAGGGCGCGCCCGCCATTGGTCCAACAAGAATCGCCGAATGTAGGATACTCTCGGAACAGAACCACAGGCCAATCAGACCGGGCCAGACCCGGCAGATGCAAGAGAAACTCGGCCTAATAAACAGATGGGCTCAGCTCCGAGACCAGCGGCCGCGACAGGACGGCCCACGCACCATGTTGCCTAGTGTACACGCTAGTCGCAGGCTCGCGATTGGACACGAAATAAAGAGCGCGGGATAGCATATGGACAGATGAGATGCGCAAGTACAGTGACCTCGGGACGCCCACGTCATATGCTCACTCTCGCCCCCCCTGGAAGCCGGAGTCGCTGCGCCGGTCCTGGGAGCCGTACGAATCATCGTCGCTCCCTCCCTCGCCGCTCGACGGCTGCGCAGACTCGTCGAGGTGCGCGCCCTGGGCGCCCTGCTTGGCCTGCGCGGCGCCGCGCGAGCGCGTGAGGTCGCGATTGCGCTTTTTGATCTGCGGGGGCGGGACGGATGTCAGTCGCGGCGGGACACACGGCGGGGCGACTGACCAGCTTCGCATACACGAGCCCGCAGGCGTTGCATAATGTGCGCGGCCCTATGCGGAGTCAGGACGCAGCACGCGTGGGGGGTGCAGCACTCACCCATGGGGCCCCGCCTCCACTCGGGCGTCGACGTCGCGTTGCAGCCGAGGCAGGTCTGGCCCTCGACGGCGGGCTGGCCGTCTGCCTGGGGCTGGGCGGCCTGCGGGTCGCATCAGGGACGCGCGCACAGCGGCAGCGCACTCACCTGTCGGGCCTTGGCCGTGGCCTCGTCGCCGCCGTCCGGCGGGCGGTCGGCCGGGGGGCGTGAGAGCTCGATGGCCCGCTTGTTCGCAGCGTCAACCGCGTGCGCGCCGTACGCGGCGGCCTGCGCCATGCGCTCTGCGCTGTCCGGCGCCACGAACTGCCGCGCGAGCTCGGGCTCCTGCAGCACGGCGTTCGCCGCGTCGAGGATAAAGCGGTACGAGTCGGCGAGCTGCGCGCGCGCGGTCAGCAGACGGCGCGAGGCAAGCGGGCGGCGCGCCCACCTTGACAAAGTCTAGTCCGAGCGAGATCGCGGGCTGCACCGGCGGGGGCGGCGGCTGTGGCGGCGCGGGTGCGGGGGCGTCGCTCTCCTTGGTTTTGCGCGCCTTGGACGGGTCTGGCGGCTGCGCCGGCCGCTCGTCCGTGCGACGCTGCTCAGGCCGCGTGGAGGCTATTGGATAGGCCCGGGAGTCGGTCGAGGAAGTTGACGGGGCATCTGTGTGTGAGACGGGGGCACTCTGAGGGGGCTCCTGGCCAGGATGGGGTGGTGCAAACGACGGCGGGTATTGCGCCCACTGCGCCTCGCCCGTCCATGGGGCTGATGGGGGGACACCGTATGTAGGAGGCGCGTATTGCGGCTGCGGTGCCTGTGGGGAAGTAGGCGTGTAATTTGTAGAGGGGGTGTTCAAGGTCTGTTGAGAGTCCTGCGAGGACCGAGGCGGGGGTTGGCTAGGACGCACTTGTGGTCGAGAGCCACCCTGGGCGAACTGATTATGGTCGTAAGCCGGTGCAGCATAGGGCGGGTAGCCGTATGCGGGGGCTACTTCCTGTGGGGAGTGGTATACATATCGACCGTCGGAAGCCATCTGCGGGTGAGACGGTTGGGTGTGGTCAGTTGTTGGCCGATAAACAGGCTCGTGGCTTCCACGAGCGTCTGTGGGGGTAAGCGCCTGGCCGAGGGAAGAGTAGGAGGTGGCAGGGACGGCGCTGTGGAGAGAAGGGTGAGCCTGCGAATTAGGAGGAGGGTGGGCATGGTGTGGATGCTCATACGGCGGGACGTAGGCAGCCATGGGGAGGAGAGGAGAACGTGTGCAGCATTTATCTGGTCGGGCAGGCGTCGAGCACGATAGACAGCTGCAGTGGGAGAAGACGAAAGAGCGACGTGGAGAGGTCTACGCTGTCGACGACGCTGGAGGCATAAAACATGCGGTGCAGCCTGCCAACGACGCTGGCAACGCCGAGAGGGGCGGGCGTGGCGAGCTCTCGCGAGATGCGAATCAGACCGGCCGACAACACAGATCGCCAGATCCATCGCATGCATCCCGACGGATATTTGTGACACTGGAAACTTACATCGCTCGCTGGGCCTGCGTCTTCTCCTCGAGTGATCTTGGCCCGATGTTGTGTGGATTCGCCCGTCGGTCGTCCTCCCGGCCGTACACCGTCGTCGTAGTGTAAGCAAGACGTCGGCACGTATGACTGTTTGCCAATACACTCTTGGCAGTCGCGCTGCCACCGAAAATTTATTTCTCTGCGCTCAGCACGATGGCGGCGCCAAATTTGGCCAGCTGCGAGCAGCGGGCGGAGACTAGGGCGATATTCGGCTGTGCTCGTCCTGCTCTGTCTGCTAAGCTCGGGGACGGGATGCACTTGCGAGCCTGCAATCGCCGGAAGCGGATGACAAACCCTTGCCCGAATTCAAACACAGAGAATCGGCGAAGCTGTCGCCCATCATGTGACGCCCATCACATCGCCGCACCGTCCTCTATCATCCTCTCCCCGCCCACTACAAGTGTGGTTGATTACATCTAATCTCGATCTCGTTCGAGCTGTGCAGCTGCACGTCTGATCTCTGCCCTGCCCTCGCCAGCTTCCTCGGTGGCGCGCTCTCAGAAATTTCCTTCAGAACGGGCCCCGCTTCTGCACCGTTCGGACGGCCCTGCGCGACTCTGCACTAGATTCGTCCCACTCTGCGCATCTCGGACATCTCGGGAGCGAGCTGCCGCGCGCCGTCGGCAGCTGGGTGCGATGTGATGCACCCAGCAGTTACAGAGGGCTTTCCAGGGTGCACTTTCGAACACCATGTCATTGCTGAGCAATCTTGTTTCTCGAATGTATTCTTATCGCGATCCGTGCGCCACGGCACCGCATCGGACTGTGTGCCCTCGCCCAGACAGACGGCCAACCGGAGAACGTCCATCAAACAAGCTTGCGCGAGACATTGTCACAAAGCGTAACCGACTTGCATGGATCGACGTCAGGAAAGCGATGCAGACAATGCGCAGGAAACGACTGTACACGGCGGGTATTAAGTTGTGTTCTAAGCTGTGTATCCAAGTGCATGTAGATATATCATCCCAGTGCAGATTGTGCAACCCCATGGCCTGCATGTTGCTTCTCTTCCTTCCACCGCACATGCTTCCCTGCCGCCTCCGGCACATCCACGGCCACAGGGGCCTGCGGCGCCGCGTTGCCCTCCTCCTTCGGCGCGGCAGCCTTCTCCGCTGCAGCAGGGGCCACAGCCGAGGCCGCCCCGCTCGCCGCGGCCGCAGCACGCTCGCGCGCGCGGCGCCGCCTGCGGAGGATCTTCTTGCGGTTGCGCACCGCGCGCTGGAACGCCTGCTCCTCGCCATAGAACAGCGCGTACTCGCAGAACGGGCAGATCCACTCGTCGAGCGGACTCGTGATCGACGGCATCGGCGGCGGCGCCCGCTCCGCGCTCTTGCGCCGGCGCGGCGGCAGCTCCGCGGAGAGGAACCGCAGCGGCAGCGGGCTGAGCAGGTTCTGCGCGTTCGCGGCCGCCTGCACTGTGTTCGCCTGCCCCGCGCCAGGCAGCCGCGAGGGCACGTAGTTGCGCAGGTGGTGCGGGTTGGAAGCGTTGGCGAGGACGGCTCGCTTTTTCTTCTTGCCCTTGGATTTGCCTCCCGCTGCAGGTGCATCGACTGCCGGTGCATTCTCGTCCGCGGGCGCGCCCGCCGGCGCCTGGCCTCCCTGCTTGCGATTGGCTTTGGCGGACCGAGTGCTGCCAGCGAAGGCCGCCGCAGCCTGCTTGGCGGCCTCCGCGGCCTTGGCGGCCTGGCGTGCAAGCTCGGCTTCGAAACGAGTGTGGAGCACAGCAACCTCCTGCTGTGTCGCGATGAGACGTTCGGACGCTGCAGCGTTGAACGACGTCAAACAGATCCAGGCAAGAAAGGGCCGCCGGACTCACTGGCGTTCTGACAGACGTATGTGAAATCTGACGTGGGCAGCGCCACCGTCTGTCGGTCGTCAGGAGTCGGGGGATTCAAAGCTCGGAAGGCGCGGAACGCCCGAGCAAGACGGGGCCCGCGCAGCTTGGAGAGTCTGGTGCGTACCGCAGGAGGGTCCTTGGTATCGCTGCCCGGAGGGGTATGCGCGAACGGGTAGTTGATGAGAGCCTGGTCAAGGGCAAGAGTGTCTCCATGGGAGAGCGTCCCCAGCACATTCGAAAGCAAACGCTTGCGGCTCTTGAGCAGCTCCTTGTGCTGCAGCCCGGCTATCGTCGCCTTCGGCAGCCTCCCCCTCCTCAGCCCCGTGCTCGACGTCGGCGAGGACGGCGGGATGCTGACAGCATCGTACTCCCGTTCCGGGCGGCCGGTGGGGATGCCGCGCTCCGAGGGCTCGTCCTCTGCGCCCGAGCCCCCGGAGCCCGAGTCGTGGCCGTGCGCGGAGCCCGTCATGTTCGCGGGCACCTTTCTCTTCTTCGTGTTCCCCGGCTGCTGCAGGTGATCGACGTACCCGCCTTCCCCGCCGTCCTCGTCGTCATGGGCCCCCCGAAAATCGCCCCACCCGTACATCCCGCTGCTGAGGTCGACGGGGGTGGACGTCCGCGAGCCGGCGTCGTGCTTGAACAGCTCCTGGACGCCGCCGAGCACGGGCATGTAGTACGACTGCAGGGCCACCTGTGCCGTCAGCGCATCAGCGTGCGCAATGAGCTCCTCCGCGGTGGCGCACTCCTCCAGGGCCCCGGCAGCGGCAGGCGCGGTGTCGCTCGCATCGTCGTGGACATGCGGGTCCAGCGTGCGCCGCCGCTTGGGCAGAGGCTTGACTCTCCTGAGGGCGGGCAGTTCTGGGACGTCAAAGATGGGCGAGGGCGCTCGATACATAGGTCGCTGCGAAGTCTGTGAAGCGAAAAGACGGTCAATGTGTTTGCTGAGTGACTCGCACGGCCGAAAGAAATTCAGGCTGACACGAAAGGACCGGGAGATGGTTGCGTCTTGAAGAAAGCGGGACTGCTGGCCACGCAATGGTATGACGAGAATGATAGAGGAGCCCGTAATGAGAGGCGTGTGCTGGTATGTGCCGAAGCCGAATCCTCCCCAGCCACCCACAGGGTACATCCGGCTGATGACATATTTCCCCCCACTCCATCCTTCAATCCAGAAATTTCATGTATTTAATAAAGACGTACAACGATCAGACAGACTCGATAATGAAAATGCTAGACTACGTTACAAGACGTGCGATGCTCTAACAATTGTCTCGTGATGCTAGGATATAATGATGTCCGACTGCGCGTCGCAATAAATCAGGGTATCGCGAAACGAAGACCGACACTGCTCTGCTCATGCTGTGAGGAGGGCCCCTCGATGTCTATGACTATGGATGATGGATGCGGGTGGGGTGAGGTGCCGGGGCCCGAGTATGGAAACAGACAGAATTATAGATAGGGCCGTACAATATACCATGAGCAGATGTTGCAACGAGACGAAACCGACGGTGTTGTGAGAGCAGCGCGACAGACAATGGGAGAAAAATTGACAACCGTTGACCAGTGGGTTCTAGCATTTCCGGAGAGTCGGAGAGTCGTTATCGTGAGGAGAAGGGGAAAGGTTGACCGGAAGGCGATGTTCATGGAGATGAGTTCGAGCGAGAGGGAGAAGGGGATTGTAGGAGTGCATAGAGTGTCACATTCAGGACCGCGGGCAGAGGCAATAATTTACCACCAGCTGCCACCGCTTCCGCCACCATTGCCGTAGCCACCGTAGCCACCGCCAGCGCCACCACCGTACTGAGGACCACCACCGTAGCCACCACTGAATCCTCCGCCGCGGCTTCCGCCACCAGACCGGAAGTCGCGAGTCTGGGTTCTGCCTCCTGCGCCTCCACGGCCACGGCCGCGACCGCCGCGCGAACCGCCACCAAATGACGACTCATGGGCGACCGTCTCCAGCCAGGCGGGGATCTCCTGGTTCGCCTCGCGAAGCAGCTCGAGGAGATCGCGGACGATGTTGCGGTTGTTGCGGTTGAAGAACGCGGTAGCGATACCGGTGTTACCCGCACGACCGGTACGACCAATGCGGTGGACGTAGTCGTCGATGTCGGAGGGTAGGTCATAGTTGACCACGTGGGTCACGTGGGGAATATCGAGACCACGAGCAGCAACTGCAGTAGCAACCAGAATCGGCGTGCGGCCAGTCCTGAAGGTCTGCAGTGCCAGCTCACGCTCGCGCTGGGTGCGGTCTCCGTGAATGGAGGTTGCTGGAAGGTTGCTTGCAAGCAGGAAGTCAGACAGCATATCTGCCATCCGCTTCGTCTCCACGAAGACGAGGGTGAGACCGCCTGTATGGGCAGAAAGCACGTCCAGCAGAACAGAGCGCTTGTCAGGATCCTCGACATACTCGATCTTCTGCGTGATATTTTCGGACGTGGAGCCAACGCGACCAACCGACAGGAAGACGTAGTCCTTCATGAAGTCGCGAGCAAGCATTTGGATGTCGCGAGGGAAAGTCGCGGAGAACATGAGCGTCTGGCGGTCCTGGACGCCCGGCATATCTTCACCCTGGACGATGCGACGGATCTGGGGCTCGAAACCCATGTCAAGCATGCGGTCGGCCTCGTCCAAGACGAGGTAGCGAATGTTCGCGAGGCTGATGCGGCCACGTTCGATGAGGTCAACAAGACGACCGGGAGTGGCGCTGAGCATGTCACAGCCACGCTCGATTTGGCGGAGCTGCTGGTTGATGTCTGCACCACCGTAAACGACCGCAGGGCGCACCCACGAACGGTAGCAAAACTTGCGAGCCTCATCGTGAATCTGGCTGACCAATTCACGAGTGGGGGCGAGAATAAGGGCAGTAGGGTAAGCCTTGCGAGAGCGCCCGTAGCCGCCGCCATGGACGTCTGCCGGAGGGGCTCGCGGACCATTAGTGAATGATGCTGAAAGGATTGGGAACAGGAAACCGCCTGTCTTGCCGGAACCCGTCTACAAGTGTGCATCAGAATCTGTCCACAAAAACGCCGGAATCAAGTAACTCACCTGAGCACAAGCCATGAGGTCTCTGCCGAGAGCAACGATCGGAATCGAGTACTTTTGTACCGGAGTCGGCGTGGTGTAATGAGCGTAGCTAATGTTTTCAAGGAGTACGGGGTCGAGAGGAGGGTTTGTGAAGGCGTTCACGGGATCGGGGACGCCAGCGCCCGTAGCCTCAACGGGGATATCATCATACTTCTCGAAGTTGATGCCCGTCTGCTGCTTTGAGGGGTCATCGAGCTCCCCGTACAGCTCCTTCTCGAGGCGCTGGTTACGCTGACCAGGGATATGGACACCGTCCTTCCAAATACCGAAACCAGAGCTCTCGCGAGGGCCAGAGTCACGGCTGCCGTAGCTACCCCCAGACTCGCTCCACCTTCCGCCGCCGCGGCCACCAAAGGTGCCGCTGGGGCTTCTGTCAGTTCCGCCTCTACTCCCGCCGAAACCGCCACGAGATGAAGGAGTGGAAGAGCGAGAGTCGTTGAAGTCATTTCTGATAAGGGGGGTCAGTATGAGCGAGATTTCTACAATGTGTTCGAGAAAACGTACCCGTTGGTAGGAACCACTGGAGTCGAGGCAGCCCGCTGCGAATTCCTCAGATGAGGGGGAACATAAGCTGATTTTGTACCATTGATCCCAAGAGAGGCTGTTGTGAGGTAAGGCGTCCGGCCACGACATGAAGAACAAAGATACGCACCAAACTGGCTCTCAAGTCCGGTACCGTTTACAATTCCATTGGTCATATTAAGCCGAAAGGTAAAACAGTCAAGTAAAATGGGATTTTGAAGAGTTTGTGGTCTAAAAGCGTTGTGCTGGAAGCGAGATGGTGATGGTTCACCAGAAAGCGATGGAGAAATTTGTAGTCGCTCGCGGAGGGGCCTTACAAACACAGCCCTGGGACAGCTGACTCAGCACGCTCCATTTCGGGAAACACGCGCGAGACGTGGCAGATCACTACCCCGCACCGCGCACCGCGTTCTCCACCTCCAGCTCGTCGCCGGCACCGTCGTCGCCGACACCATCGGGCACAGCATCGACCATGTCCCACTCGCACTCGCACGCCCCCGGCCAGCCGTGCGGCCACAACCATGGCCCGCAACCCCAGCAGCCTCAGATGGCCATGCGCCCGCCGGACCCCGTCATGCAGGCCCTCATCGAGGAGAGCTTCCGCCCCGTCGACATCAGCCTCGCCCAGCCCGGCAGCGCCATGGCGCTCTGCGGGAAGCACAACCTCGAGAAGTGCGCAGAGTGTGACGCGGACTACGTCGTGCTCAACCGCCTCTCGCGCATCCTCGCCAACAACGCGAGTCTCCGCTGCCCGCCACCGCCACAGGTGGTCACCCAGAAGCTCTCGCAGGCGATCACGAACGTCAAGGAGGAGGGCAACGTACGTGCTAGGCCCGTCCGCGTGTAGTCCAGTCGGTCACCTCTTCGCATCCGTGCAGACATTCTTCAAAGGCGGCATGCATGAGAGCGCCATCCAGCGATACTCCATGGCTGCGGGCATCGCCGTCCAACGGCCAGCCTGGGAGGCACAGCAGCTCATGCGTGAGGAACTGTCGACAATCCTTTCCAACCGGTCTGCAGCGTACCTGGAGGCTGGCGACTTCATCAGCGCACTCGTCGACGCAGAGGCAGTCATTACGCTGAAGCGACACTGGAGCAAGGGGCACTTCCGAAGGGCAAAGGCATTGATGAAGCTAGACCAGTACCATGAAGCGAAGGAGGCGATTCTATTAGGACTGTCATTCGAACCAGGGAACCCGGTGAGCGCCTTCCTCATACTAGTAGCCTTTCCCCACCCATGCCGATGCACGGTGCAGGATATGACCGGACTATTGCAAGAAGTCGAAGGCGTGCTGAAAGCGCGCGATGCTTCAAAATATACCACCTTGAGCGAGAAGTCCGCCGTCGATGCCCCCGCCCCAATCCCCATAGCCACATGACGATGTATTATATTTATATACTCTACGGGATCGATGTACGTATACAGTCTGTGTTACATGTCCATGAGACTCCAACTAGTGTGAATTACTGTTCCGATTGTGCACCTGCAGGCTGTCAAGGAGCTGTGCCGCCTCTTCGCACTCCTCCGGTCTCCGGAAGAGGCGCAACGGGATGTGTTCCGGGATCTCCAGCCGCGCCCGGTATATCCGCGCCTGCAAGTCCTGTCGCTTCCTGTCGGTGTCTACTATCGGCGTAGTAGACGGCGTGGAAGCAAGCTCCTTGGGCTCCTCAAGGAGCGGAGAGAAAGGCGAGCCTTCCGGCACGTCCTCCACCACGGGAGAGTACGTCGGCGCGCGAGAGGTATAATGCACGCTCGGCCTATCTGTCGGCCTGGGTGCGTCCACATCGGAGTACGTGCGCACAGGCTTGCGCGGCACAATCCGGGGCGGAGCCTCCGTGTCCGACTTCGACCGCAAGAGCTGGAGGCGATTAGGAGGCGCGCCAGGTTCATCCATATATCGTGTTGTAGACGAGCTGACCGTCGCACGCGACCTGGGTGCTCTACGCAGTGCCTTACTGCCCGTGGCATCCTCGACCGGCTCCGTGCCTGGCATGGTCGTGGCGTCGCGGATGAAGATGGCTAGGATCTGCTCGGGCCGTTCCTTCGCGATGGCGCTATACAACTCCAGATCCTGCTCTCCCGAGTCTCCGACGAGGATGAAGCGGGAGTCGGGGAAACTGTCAAGGACCTCGAGCACGCCGGCGCGTTTGCGCACTGCGGGGGCAGAAAGAAGTCCGTTGAAGAGCGAGCGTCCGGCATACGATCGTAGTCTGATGGAACCAGGAGGGAGTTGCGACAGTTGAAAGAATTCTCTGACTACTGGTAGCAGTTCGAATGGCCCGTTCGACTGTAGCGTGTCAGGATAATACACAATTAATGGCATTGGGCAAATTACTCACGACGTAATGGAAGCGCACCCCACATTTCCACAAATTGGTGTACCAGTCGCCCATCCCAGGAATAATACTGTCCTTGAGATCCTTGACGAAGACATTATGAAAGACAGTCCGTGCACCACTGACAAGATTGGCCAGCTTCACGGTATCGTCAATGTCGGAGATCAAGCGAACATGAGAATAAGTGAGAGGGATCGACAAGGTTTGGATGACAGTCGGAGTGAGTCGTTGCACTTGAGGAGACTTCGGCTGCCCTGAGGATGATACGGAAGACGAGGGGGAGGACGGAGATGATAGAAGTTCAGCCACAAAAAATATGTCATGCTCCAGAGTAGGATCACCGAACGCGATGTGCAGCGCAGCAGAATGCGTGCACATTGTCTCCCACGAGATAGAAAACTTGTGTTGGAAAGATCCATCAGCCGAAGTGTGCACAGTACAAGTGACAATGGGGCGATGAGGCTGCGTGATGCTTTCTCCTGAGTGGCGAGATTCATCGTCGGAGTCATACAGAGACGGGTCAGAGGCATAGAGGGAGAGCCGGACTGTCCGAGACGCCAGAGCGGATGACCAGAACGGGTGCAAGCGCGCCTCCAGGTTTGCGTGCAGTCGGTGAAGATCAGCCGATGGGATAACCGGCGAACGTTCAGATGGCGAGGCCGACGACTGAGTGGTGAAGGTAGTTGCGGAGTCGAACGACGAGCTGCCAGAACGATATGAGGAGGCCAGAGACTCGAAGTCCGTCATCTCTACATCAAGGCTATCGAACCGATGTTTCAGAGCCTCCATCTCCGCCTCATCCGACATCTCGTCTGGGTAAGGAGGCAGCGTTCTACGCGAGAGGAGATCTTCGGTGGATTTGCTCAAGCCATTCCTTCTGTAGCCCGGGTTGGGATCGCCACCAGGTCCTCCGGGCGGTGTAGAAAGTTTCGGTAATGCCGCAAAGCCTGCAACGCAGCCGCACTCAGAATCGCATGGTTTAAATCATTTGAAAGGACTGACTCTTAGCTATTCGCAACATCGCCTTCCCTGTTCCGCCAGACCGCGAGGCGTACCCTGAGACGAACACCTCGATGTTAAAGGGGGCACCTGTGGCGCTTTCTCAGACACAAAGGAGAGTCACAGAATGGCAGGCTCACCCTCGGAGGTTTCCTGCATTGGTTGGCGATACCTTCTCGTGGCCCAGCCAGGGAACAAGGCCAACCGCTCCGCGCTCCCATCGTCGTTCGCCCTTCGTAGCTTCTGTGAAGCCCACTGTCCCCATGTCTGCCTCCTCGAAAGTCCAGGGCGGTCTTCATTCTCGGCGCGACCGAGTGGGTTGCCTCTCTTCAGGTCGCGCTGGGAGACATAGCCCTTGATAGAGCGTGACGCGGCACTTGCCAGACTCCTCCAGGATGGCATGTCGTCAGACATAGTTCGTGCAGCTGTGTATGGCCAGGCGTCGAGAGCGTCGCCCAGGTGTGTAGGTTCGTGCAACGGAGGGGGCTTATAAGTGGCCTAGAGGGGGTATAGCGGCGCAGACGGCCGCGCGCATAATCTACGAGGATTTCAAACAAGTCGTATCGTGGCGCTTGGGAGCAGAAATAGAGACCGAGACGCTGCCAAAAGCGCCATGAAATGTTGAGTTCCAGATCAAGAGCAGGCTTGAACGCAATGCGAGTTTCGGCCAGCAGCGGCCTGGGTCCGCGAGCCGACATGACGTAGTCGACCACCCGCGTCGTGCACACAACGAACTCGGACTCGAGCTCATCGCAGTCTCCTGTGGCCAGCTGGCCTCCGACGGCCTCCGACGGCCCCGACACCCACCGACGATATAAACCGTTTCCATACAGTTGCGTTACACGCCTCCGCTTCCTCACTGCCCCACATTGCAAGCGCTTCGCCATGCTTTCCATAAAGAAGTCTCATCATTGCGATCCGCCAGTGCCCGCGCTGGGCGCGAAAAGAATGCCGGGGATGGTGCTGACCGCATCAACGGCCATAATATCTGGCGCGGAATTGGACTTCGCCACCGAGACCAGGTTCTGATGAGCAGATGCCGGTATCCTTGCTACCTCAGGCCTCAGGTACAGTCTTTTACCGGCCAATGAGACACTACCGGCCAATGAGACGGACTCAAAAATATCTCTCTCACTCACCTCTCATACTGTATAAAAATCATGATAATTATGATGCATCCTTTGGTTACAACGTCCAAAAATCTTGAGTGGTGTATGTACCATGGATCATGTTATAGCTCGCAAAACATGTGGAAATCCACGAGGTATCACACTTCAAAACCTAATCTACATACAATGTGTGTGCAATTCCTCCTAATTTGACCTCCATTCTATGAGTGTAATGACTACCTAACAATCTGTTATTTTTTGAATGTATTCAAGCAACATGTCGCGGTCAAACAATTGAAACATATGCAGACGAGACAAGGTGAGCGCTAAATTTCAACCAAAGCGGTCACATCACGCATGTCCCAATTGAGATAGACCCGCAGGAATGCACACTAGCCCGCAGCCAGAAAAGAGAGAAACGCGCTGGAACAAGCCCAAGATGGGTAAGCTTGAGCCGGCAGTTCCGCGACCAAAGAGGGTGGTAGAGGACGAGGACGAAGTCGACGATGATGGCGTAGAGGGGTAGGCGCCTGCTTCTCACCTGAATAGGCAGGTGTGGCCGTGACGTGACAGTGTCTCATTGACCGGTTTTCGGACTGATAACGAAAAATCCGTTTGATTGTGCTCAAGATACACATATCTTCGTCGATCCGTGTATATTATATTTTACATACCATTCTGGGGTGGGGTTCAAAACATCGCTTCAGTCCGATTGACAAAATCCATACAAGAAAATAATCTACACCGCACGCAAGATCGAGGCGTCTCATTGGACCGTAAAAGACTGTAGTGAGTCTTCGCAGTAATCTCGTGCTGCCGCTTTCGGCGCGTTTTTGCATGTTTCACTCCTGCGCCGCTGATGCAATGTTTCTCCGTAGCATTTCCACGTCATGTGGTGTTTTGCTCGGACATTCATGCAATGTTGCTAGCGTCCCGTATCTGGCGATGCGCTGACGGCCTCGGTCGTCTATCTCGAACAGGCAGCGGGCTCTGGCGCTTGTCGACATTCCACACCTGTTCAGTATAGTCGTTCCTTCTACATGCATCGCGAGACTGACCGCCAGACTGCCAGCTTCCCGATCGAAGACAGGCACAAACAGCTTTCCAAAGCCACATTATTGGAGATTATTGGCTTCGAGTCCAGACGAGTTGCTCCATCCAGTGACGTAGGGCAATCGGCCCTATTGCCCTCGCCAGGTAGCATCGTGGCGTGGGCTATACCATATTCCGAAGAATTAACCTTGCGTTCTTACTGCCTAAACATGGCAATTTTCTGCCAATGGTCACCCTTGTTCTGTAAGTGTACCAATAGATGTTGAACGGAACAATGAGTGTCTAAACCGTTTGTTACAGGCCAATCATGCAGCTAGGACGAACCTCATGATCCTGCCTTGGTCATGCTTGACCGATTCCTGGCAGACAGCTCATCAGCAACTAAACAACGGTTTGGGACCGTTTGATCCCCTATATCCGCGGATCCGATCGTTTTACGATTACCAGGATCTGTCAGTACCTGGCCGAGAGGGTCCTCATACGCATCTCGCCAAGAAGCCGGCTTCGGATATGAATTGCTTGCGGTATGTAATGAATCTGTAAGTAATTGGCGGCGATCTGTGACCGGTCATCTAATACTTATTCTTTCATGGTCAGTTGGTCCAAGCAAATACTTGACTGTCTGATGCGGCGGTTCTGCGGCGGTGTCTCTCTAAGCCCGCCATTCCGACCTATGAGATCGCACTTTCTGAGGGCCTGTCCAGAATTTCGACATCCGCAGCGTGTGCAAGAACAGCGCATGGAAGGCCAGGCGTGGTAATGTCGGTGCATGTATCGAGTATTAAGCATCTATATGTGCCAGGTCACTCCAACTGTCTTATCTGTCGTTCGAATTGGCATTCCCAGGTGCACTATCTGTCGACTCAGCCCTGCATCGAGTGCGCCCCTGCCTCGCATGGACGACAACTATGTCAGCTGCTATGCTTCTCCACAGCGCCAAGTTGTCGGGAATACCTGCCATTTAGATCTCGGTCCTGCCCGCGTAGCGGAGCGGAGGGAATTCTGGATGGTCATGATGCAAGGCGCCAGTTCGAGGAGGCTAGAGGTCCCTCTTCCCTTAATGGCTGAGCCATGAATCCAAGTTCTCGGGAACACGCAGGACCGAACGGCGCAGCCAGTCTATACATGGGCCGACGGCACGGCGCCCCGGGGTGTCTGGTGTGTCTTAATGTATGTTCCACAAACAGTCAAATCTGGATCGTCACAAAGTTCAAAGCCTGCATATGCAGGTGGAGGATCTTGGGCCCTGTCATATAAGAGGTCGTGTTTGTGTCTCCCACGCCTTGACTGCTCCGAACCTGCCCCTCCCCGCGAAACCGAACATCACGATGTGCTACCATGTCGTCGAGTGCGTGGAGTATAGGTGCGGTCACCGGTATCCCGTACGGCGACACTACGTACGTATTTGCTCCAGTGTGTGGTTGCTTACGCTCATGT
Organism: Obba rivulosa; assembly: GCA_001687445.1. Classification (NCBI taxonomy): domain Eukaryota; kingdom Fungi; phylum Basidiomycota; class Agaricomycetes; order Polyporales; family Gelatoporiaceae; genus Obba; species Obba rivulosa. The sequence goes on from KV722331.1 coordinate 372,863, forward strand.
GTTTCAGGTCGACTGCAATGGCGCGCGCTGCAGGCTTAGTAGTTTCCACACACCGATACAACATGACTGCGGAGGAAAGTGCGAGGACGTGTAAGCGTATCAGCTCTAGAGAACAGGACCGTCGTTGACCATGCTGTAGGATCCGCCCTGACGTGCAGCTAGTGCTCCCGTCGAATAGGCAGCAGGAACCATGTGCTCTCTGCCGTGGCCCCAATCCAAAAAACGGAGCGGGAGGCGTAGCTGGGGCGGCGGTCACATACTTATGATACGACTAATGGCGTGGGGACAGAGTTGCTTGAGAATGCGAGCAGGATGTACGCTAGGATAAACAGCGCATGCTTGAACGCAATCACGGGACCTTGCATTCTAGTCAGTGATCGAGACGTTGACGACGATTAGCTTTGGAAGAACCTCAAGAACACGCCTGTGCGGGCAGAGTTTCGATGCATTACGGGTGCACCATCGACTCAGGTGATCAGGCTATTTCTCCGCCAGAAGATTGGAGTATGAACGCACTTGATGAAGTAGCGTTGCGATAGAGGAGGGAGAGGACCAGGGCACCGCGGACTTGCGGCTTGGGTTCTTCGCTTGCCCTGGGCTCGAGCCGCCGAGTCATTCTCGGACTAGACTGGGGGCCACTAATAGGCTGGGGCTACTTCCGTGACAGCAAGGGACAGATCCAAAGTCATCGAATGGTCCTCCGGCAGGCCCCCTGGATATTTTGTCCATCTTCTCCCTCCGGCTTATTGCCAACGGAAAGTTAATGAGGAGATCCGATAGAGAGTAATATAGCCACATACGGAGGATTCAGGGTGTCGGAATGCTGCCTAGTCCTGCCCATACCATCATCGTGCAAAGTTTGAGGTGCAGGGAAGTGTCATTGTAAGGCGGATAGGGATACATGAAAGGGAGTATGTGACGTTCAGATCTGGGCAGTTAACGAAAAAGAAACCACTGCCCACTGCTCACGAGATAGCGGTCAGAATGGGAAGTCATCGGGAACTAGAGGGCGGCGCACGGAGGACTCGACATTGAGACATCATGCGGCTTCGCTCAACTCTCCGCCAACTCCTGCGATTATACTCGCAATTTCGTGCTCACAGCTCCTCAAGATCGTCCGCGTCCGTACAGTGGCTCCCGCGGGGATTTGGGGGTGTTGGATGCCCATGTTGCAAAGGGAGGAGGTCTCAACGGCGTGGCAAGCGATCGGAGTGGCCAAATGTTGTGGCCGCCGGAAGGCGAGCCGCCGCGGCGATACCTGTGACCACCTTCACGAATTACTTCATCGCTCTTACCTCTCTATTTCGTGTTCCTTTTTCGCTGGCTATCGCAGGCCATTGCACACATCAAGCAGCATCTCTCCGGGAGCTCGGCTCGTCGCCCATCGCGGAGTTATTTGGACCTAACGGCCGATGTCAAGGGACCTACTATCCTCCACCGACGACCTAACACTGACCCGCCGCTTGAGGTCACGGTCGCTGTCGTCACCAGCGAAGCCGCTCTGTTCGGTACGGGAATATACTTCGTAGTGAGCGCTCGTTCCCGCTGGGGTACTGGTCCGATGTTCGGTCTTCATGTTGCGTGTCCATGATCAATGCAACGGCAGCGTTGCATTCGCTCTCGCATAGCTCCATGAGGCCGGCCTCCCCGTTGTGGAAGATGCCCTCATGCCGTGTTGATACGTTCTCTCAAGTCATCGACCGTCGAGCCGTCAGCGGGGTGTGGCTCCAGGTTCCTACCCTCGGCGACAGGACTCTTCGAGGCCATGGCAGAAGAGTAATGAGCCGACATTGATCAACAGAAGGTACGCATCTCCGTTTCCAAGCTCGGGCAGGGGTTGGAGAGGACCATGGGACGGCACGATCGTAAGCTCACAACACGAACCAGTATGCACGAGATGATGTTTGCGTGTCAATAGGCAAGACTACGCAGATTAGACCAGCAGACGACAAGAGTGATGGATGATACCAAACACAGTGCGTTGAAAATCCGCCACCATCTTGAAGCGACCTCTTACTGATACCTGTAATAGCGCTCCAGGGATCTCTACCTCACGTCCAGTTTGTCATGTCTAGAGTGAGACAACAATCGAGCATTTCCCATGCACTAGTAGACATCTACCGTATGATGGTCAGCTTGCATAGGATGCTGGGACTGTGCACCTTGCTGGTCGAGGTGCGGGTTGCATCCGACTCCGGAACCCATGTGATACGTCATGGCCCTGTAGGCTCATACAGGGCGGTTCTGCAAGACTGCACAGGCTGACTCCTTGAGTCGTCCGACGTGTGCTCGTCGTAGGCTTTCCCGTTGGACTCGGAGACGTACATTCGGATCCACGGTGCAAGTAAGTCAGCCCGCCAGATAGTGATCTCCTCCGTGAAGCTCTTGGCTGCGCAGGAAAGACAGGGTGGTATTCTAGCTGAGCAGACACATCTACCCCTCCGTCCAGGTGGCCTCCTCCGAACGTATCCTCACATTCCTTCAGCCGCGAACTTCGCGCGCACAGCAAGGTCCCGAAGGTTGGTAGGAGTGACCGAGTCCCCAGCGAATACAGGACTCGCCTGGTTTCATATACACATGACGCCAATCCAGCGGGTTGTTTGTGCATGGTTTCATAGATAGGCTTCTATGTGAGTTTATCGTGGAAACGCCTTGTCGTTGCTGAAGTACGTTAGTAACAGATTGTGATCGGGCGACCCATGGGTCGAATATAACGGAAATGATGCTGACTGGAGAGAGTTCTTGGTAGTCGTCTCAATCCCGTCGTCCATGAATAACATAAATTGTTCGAAACTCCGGTCTTATTTGCAGCTAGTTCTCCGAGTCGGTGTATATGACAGACTTCAGAAGGTGCCTTCTTCATGTACATTCATCTCACTGTGCATTCGATTCCCACTTATACAGCTTGCCGACCACTCTGCCGTACACATATTGCCTTTTGCTAAGTGACACATATCTGCACCTTCCGCACCGTCGGAAGAAGGGCCGCTTAGACAGCGGTGAAGAGCTTCTCGCACCTTTCCCGTTTTACAATTCACAGCTGCATGGAGGTGAATGAGATCATAAAAATGCGGCAACCTCGAAGCCGGTAGTACACATGGCTAATAATATATAGCCAGTTTCACAACATAAGCAGGGCCAGTTCAGTTGCGCAAAAATTCCCACACGAGCGGATTTCGTCAGAATAAGACCAGGCACCTGATGTAAGCACTCTTTCGCACAGCCATCGTCAAGTTTAAGCTACGCTAAACATCCATAATGGCGGTAGGATGTTTCTCTCACGAGGACAGACAATGGGTATCACGAAAAACGATTTTCGACGCCATACTCCAATGACGAGCGCTCAGATAAGTATTCTTTCAGCCACTCGGCACGCAGCGGGGCTCGGCGTGTCTGCGGCCCGTGCGCGATCTTTCGACCCCACTCCCAGGGCCGCGTCTGGTCTGGGCTACCAGAATTCCATAAGTTGGCACTGATGCCGAAAGCCACCGTATATGGTTGACATGCTTCCAGGATCACATTAGCGAGATCCGTGCGTGGCTCGAGCTCCTACCGCATATGTAACCTCGATCGGCACACGAATAGACGTCTTGGTGCTAGAGATCGTTTGAGCAGGATGAAATATCGTAAATAGTAAGTACATTGTGCCTGATGCTTCGTGGCTCGGTAACGATTGATTTGCGTTGTCGACAAGATATGCAACGACGGATGGCTGTTATCTAGAGTGGAACATATATCACGTAGTGATTCCATATATCGTGCAAATGTTACAGCCCGTGCGTTGAGAATGTGTTCGTACACCAGAAATTAGTAAAGTACAATGCAAGTGTCCACGAAGATTGTCCGTGCATGTTCGAATAATCCGATGAGTCGTGATTGTTCATCATCTGAGAGCTTGGTAACATACGGCGTAAGTCTGCCTGACTACGTCGAAGAACTCCAACTCATACCAGGAGGTCCCTATGCAGCTCACAGACCACACTGTGATGCGGCGACCTGCTCCGACGTCGCAGTGATCCTCGCGCCCGCGATCATGGGGAAGTCGGGCAGCGACTCAAAGGTTGAGAAGCCCTTGGTCTCGAACCCATTCGGTCCGGGGGGCTGACGTGGGCTCTTGAGGCCGGGTGCCGCAGCCGGAATGCTATGAGTTTGCCTACGAAGAAGTGCAGCTGATGAAAAATTAGTATAAACACAGAACCCTGAAGGTGCTGGGCAGTGCAGCTATGCAGTCTCGAGTCCTCGTGAGACGTTTGCAATTTAATGCCTTTTTATCAAGACTATCTTGGGAACTTGTCGGCGCAATCTAGGGAGATCCATACTTATACTTATCTTCAAGTCTTAAACCCGGGAAGTGCCGTCTGTCACTGTCCGACAGACCCCTGCTTGTGCACTTGTGACAGGTCTTCTATGTCTGGAATGAAGCTAAGACAAACTCGAATGGCTGGCGTGGCTAGCAGGAGACCTTGCGGCTGGTGTGCTAGAACCGGCGCTAGTTTCGTGCCAGGATCGTGACATGAAACTAGCGCCCGACTTCCTGGGCCCCGGAAAACAAAGGCCAAAACGGTCGCGAATGTGTCAGCAAATAAATAATACTTATAGGATGAAGGGGAGTAGGGTGTCGAATATGTCCAAATTTATGGAAATGTACAAGCTTCATTCTACGGGTGACTGGGCTCGGAGTACGTAGGCGTCGGTTAGCTGTGCTAAATTAGGAAAGTCCAGATATAAGGGTCAGGCTGCGGCTATAGCCGAAATTGATTTGCAGAACGCTTTGACTCGGATTGCAAACGGTCATCTTCACTCATAAGCAGACGCAAGTGACTGGTGTTCGCTATGGCTTCTGACAGCTCAAACTCTATTTTGGTCTACTCTGATCTCCCGGACTTGACTCTGGTCTCGAGAGGGAAAGTCCGCGATATCTATTCGACGTCGTCGCCGGAGCATCTGCTCTTCGTCGCGTCGGACCGAATCTCAGCGTACGATGTCATCCTGCGCAATGTTTGTCCATCCCTGCCTGTGTCACATACGTGATCCAATAACACCCTTCCATGGATTTTGCGCGGTCAATCGATGTCGGATTTGGCTTGGTGTCCGAATGTGTAGGGCGTTCCGGACAAGGGCAAGGTCTTGACAAAAATCTCGCTCTTCTGGTTCGAGAAGCTCAAGCACATCGTTCCCAACCACTTTGTGACCGCGGATGTTGACGAGATGCCCGAGGAAGTTCGGAAATACAAGTCGCAGCTTGAGGGTAGGGCGATGCTTGTGAAGAAGGCGAAGGTTATCCCACTGGAAGCCATCGTCCGAGGGTATATCACAGGTAGGACATCATCCGTAAAGATCGAGTTCCATTCTTGACCCGCTTCTAGGATCTGGATGGTCGGAATATAAGAAGACAGGGACCGTGCACGGCATCCCGCTTCCCCCGGGGCTCGTCGAATCACAAAAGCTGCCCCAGCCTCTCTTCACTCCATCCACAAAAGCTGAACAAGGGGAGCACGACGAAAATATCTCACCGGAGCGGGGTACGACCCATCCTCTCTGGCATCACCGGTGACCTCACATGTCCCTTGCAGCTGCCGAGATTATTGGCGAGGAGCTGTATGAGAGAGTCTCGGCCACTGCTGTGCGTTTGTACGAAGAAGCCTCCGCGTACGCGCTCACCCGCGGCCTCATCCTCGCGGACACGAAATTCGAGTTCGGCCTCCTCACCCTGCCAGACGGCAGCGAGCAGCTGATCCTGATCGACGAAGCGCTCACGCCCGATTCGTCGCGGTACTGGCCCGCAGCGTCATACGCACCCGGCGGGCCCCAGGCCAGCTTCGACAAGCAGTATCTGCGGGACTGGCTCACGTACGGGGGCTTCCGGAAGGGCCTCGAAGACGGCCCGGAGGGTCGCAGGGGTGAAGGATGGGTGATGGATGACAGCGTTGTCGAGGGGACGAGGCGCCGTTACCTGGACGCGTTGACCATGCTGACAGGAGAAGAAGGCGTATAGACGTGACACAATGCGGTCATTCAGTTACCTCCTCACTCGGGGTGACGAGGTTTAGCCAGGGCAACAAGATAAATACCAGGCTTATGTCCTCCGGTGGCGCTATCTGGGCAAAACATTGTCGTGCGATATGTGCAAATGCTATAGCGATGTAGTTTGTGCAAGGTGATACTATACAAGCCTGCGAAAGCCAATGGAAACAATAATAGATAGAATCTTGCGGATAGCAACTACCCGTTGACCGGCTCCGCATTGATGAGGGCTATACAAATTCCAGTGAGTATTCCGTACTGTAACAGGGCGAAACCTCTTGCCTTTCGCAATTTCCCGCTCAGCTTCTGTCAGACCCGAGTCGTGGGCTTCCAGGAATGCATCGACCTGGGACGCCTCAGTTACGTTCAGAACTGGCGATATCACGAGCCGTCTTACCTCATCCATGACCCCGTCGTCTTCAACATCAAGATCCTCTTCCTCACTATCTTCAATATCCTTCGCGTCATCAATCGCAAATGGTGTGCGCTCCATGTACGCTGCAGCCTGTGCGGCGGCCTGGAACATGGTCGGCATTGGCGAGTACTCAACTGATGAAACGTCTGTAGACGCCTGCTTCTCGACACTAAGGGTCGAAGGAGCGGATGTTGCAAGCGTTGCAGAGGAGAGGCTTGCCGAACTGTCTGTTGCGGTGAGGCTTGTCTTCGAGGCCGATCGGCGCATCGTTGGCATAATAAGCGATTCCCGAGCTTTCGGCTCTTCCAGCGCGGTGTACTTTCCGATAGCTGGGCGATGGTATACCTTAACGCGATATTATGAGAACAAACGGTGGTCAGAGAGAAATGGCGTGTACCTGATGCTTGCCGATCGTCCTGCCAATCTCGTCCGAGACCTTGTATAGCAGTTTACGGTTGTCGTCAGTTGCGATATTCTGCCAGAGGCCGCCCAGAATGCCATTGTTCGACGAAGGAAGGTCCATGAGAGGTACAGGTTCCAGCCTGAAAGTGGACGAGAAGTCCGTTTCGAAGAATGATTCTAGAATCTCGTCGGCCAGAACGACCATACGGAAGCTATACGGATCGTGAGATCATATCGGCAACGAGACTACGGAAACTCACGTTGCTAGGTTCATATATGGCTGGTTTGACTCGATATGTGGTGGGGGGTCTTCAGGATTCGCACCCTCCGGTCTCGGGAGTAGGGCGTCTCCATATTCGAAGGCGTTAGACATAAATCGGCTGACGGCTCCCAGGTATGCATCGCCGACCTCGAACCGGAAAATGAACTGACGTGACGTTTAGAATTGAGTAACGTTTTGCCAGTTCACATGTACGGTGCGAACTGACCAGAAGAGACTCGGAGAGGGTAAGGACCTCATCCTTGGTCAGGTATCCATCCTTGTTCTTATCGTGTAGATTGAAGAACCATTCAATGTTCTCCATGAGATCATTGAACATCACGCCGTCCAGACCAGACACCAGATCCTGTAAAGTGTCCATGAGTTAAGTCTAGATATTTATAGCGTGTAGTGTACCTGGAAGGAAAGTGTACCCCTAATCGAAGTATCCCAGAAGAAAAATAGACGGTCGATCATTTCATGATCTGCAACCTCACGGTCTACTCGTTGCTGCAATGACCTCTCGTTTAGCATAATCCGCTTCATATTACCATCGGACACACCTGGAACCCGTTCGAGACGATCTTCTCATCTCGTGCCCATGTGGCGATTTCACTAAGGAACACTCTGAATGTCCTCAAGCCAATCCGCGTCTCCGGTCTCTCCTCTTGGCCGTCTTTCGTGGTCAATAGCGACGGCGGTGGAAGTGAAACCGCTGGTGGTGGTTCCACACAGACCGCCTTGAACAACGCGTCGTAGATAAAGCCTGCCTGTTCCTTGGTGAATCGTCCTAGACTCTTGAGATTCCGAACCGAGGAGCGCTTCGAGAAAGTCTCGATACTGTGCACAATTTCTGACCGATACTTCCGCCGCTCCGAGAGGATAGTATCGTCGGTGATGACAGCGAATTCACGGAATGACACGAGAAGCAATTCTTGGAAACGAGTGATAGCACGCGCCCTTGGATCCGTGGAGTTCGGATGCGCCGACTCGCCCAGACGTGTGAAATAGTCACGCATCAGGCTGTGCAGCAGACTTATAGTTAAAGCGAGACGGAAACAGTCGACATGACTCACTTGAGGAATCCACCGTCATCCTGTATCTGAAGCAATTGTTCTCCGTTGATCTTCAGGATGGCTGTCATCGGGATCAATCATGAGAATCAATCGGACATTGGATCTGATCCTACTCACCCAGTCTGTATGGATTGACGCGGGTCAGATGCCTGCGTGAAACGTGAAATTACTCGGCTTACCCAACTTGGAACAGGACTTTCGGTCCCATGCAGAAGAAACAGTCAATTATCCGGAAAGCGAAGACCATAGGCATGCTGTTGATGAATCTTCCACAGGGCATGAGCAAGATGTGCTGGAGAAAGAGGAGAAACGCCCTACAAACTCAGGAACCACGGTAGAGATGCTACGGACAGCTGGACGTCCACTTGCTGGAAGTGATCGTGGATGATGGGTAGACAGCGCTGTACAAGAGATTCAAAGACTCTCTGATCAAGCAATGTACCATGCATAGATGGGCTTAGGGACAGGCGTCAGCGGTGATGGTGAACGTAGCAGGATTCGGAGCCGCGCACCTGTAGTAACCAGGTAGGAGACGATCACAGATGACTTCCAGGAGCCAGAATGCTTGCTCTTCGGACATGTATCTGATGACATCACGTCAATGGACTCCTTCCGACAATCAGCGATGACATACATCAGAATAGCGGCTGCGAGGATGTTCATGGCCTGGACCACGTTAGTTACTCTGCTCCCTGCTTAGGGATTCAAGCTGTTACCTGACAATATCCCGTTTCAGGGTTCTTGAACGAGTATGCTTGCAAGACACGCCGGAGGGAACCAATGCCTTGCTCCGACTGATACGCAGAGTACTCTGGCAGACTCCGATGGAGATCTTTCTCGATCTCTTCGGTGCTTGTGCTTGTGCGACCTGCGTTCTCCTCCAGGATACGCTCGTAACGTCCCGGGTACGCGAAGCGGAGATACAGCGAGCCAGAAAGTGTCTCCCACATTTCGCCGCGCAGCCGGTTTGGCAGACCCACTTGGACAAGGCGCGTGCACTGGGGATATCGAAGTAGTGTAAGGTTGCGTCCGTGCACTACATTCAATCAGACCGACGCCTGAGGAAGAGTAACGATAAGCGTACTCTTCAGATACGTAGTCCATAATTTAGTCTTGGACGCTTCCCGCAGTCTGCCAAGGTTAGCCTTCCCTCTCCGAGTAGAAAAGAGTATCCTTACTTCTTAGGGTCGCCCGGGAACTTGAACTTCAGCCCGAGCCCGCCAAGATACATCGACTCCTGCTCCGATGCCGGGGCCTCTGGCGGCTTCGCACCGTCCTTCTCGTCGCTCTCTGCGACAAGGACCTCGGAGTAGCACGTCTTGACGAAGCCCTTCACGACCTTCATCTGCCCGCGCTGGAGCTCCGCCTTGAGCGCATCGCGCAGGAGCGAGCAGAACAGGTCCGCCGTCGGGCGGAGCGACGTCAGCTGGACGACCTGTGCAGGCACATGCCCGGATCGATGGGCGTGCGTCAGCGGTCCCAGATCGCATGCGCGAGGGGAGGAGACGCACGATCTTCATGCCATGCCAGAGCGAGAGGCTGAGCGCATAGATCCCCGCGCGCGCGTTGAGCCGCTCGACGCGGCGGATCGTGCACAGCGGGATGGTGAAGCGCACGGACTTGCGGTCGAGCGAGGCAAATGCGAGGTACGGCGGGAGCAGGTGCAGCTTGCCGGCCTGCCAAGACCACCCACAAGAAGTCACCACCGCACACCAACGCACTCGTTAGCACGCATCCCTATCACCAGCGCTGCTCGACGTACATAGGAGTCCTCGATGCCCTGCACACCAAGGGAGAGCACCGCGTTGATCTCCATGCGCTCGACCTGCTCGCCGGCCTTCGCCTTCTCCTGCTCGCCCGCGCCCCTGGCATGCTCGCCCGCGGGCACGTCCGGGGGGAGCGCAAAGAAGAGCTGCGTGAGCTGCTCGCGCGTCGGCTCCTTGAAGTTGCGTAGGTGCGTCGAGATGGTCGCCATCGTGCGTCACGTCCGGCGTCGTGCGGCGTGCCTGGCGCTGTCGCTGTGCGCGCGCGGGGTCAGTGTCAGTGCGGTCCAAGACTTCCGCGCGCCCGCTCGCAACGCGCCTTTGCTTCCAGAGGCAGACGGAGGACAGAGAAAGCAACGGGGAGAGGAGTACGAGGAGCGGTGGCGGCAATCTGGGGCTATGCGGCGGGTGGACGGCTGGGATGCCTCCGCGAAGCGCGATCACGCTGTGCGCGGCTACACACATTGCAATGGCACCCGGCGGCCAGATCCATGTCAAGACAAGTCCGACTCCTAACATTACACGAAATATTGCACGCGATGAGCGGAAGAGACAGCTGTGGATTGGATGGCTAAACTGTACATGGGGTGCTACCGTGGACCGAATGCAACGAGAGGAGAACGTTTCCGACGACAACTACGTATGAAAGACGAGAGATTTGGCGACGAGGGCAAGTGCTACATAGATACGAAAGCTACGAAAGAGAATGCAGGATATTTACCGAAGCAGACTGAAATACGATATAACACTAGTGCAGGCTGGAGCATTACGATACCCGTGACAGTTCATGTCTAGTCGTAAAAGAGTGTGGCGTTCCATGTTGCGGATCTGAAGCAAGATAACGATGACGATATTGCGAAGCCAGTCGAAGTCGAGATTGATGGAGCAGCAGCGACGACGAGGGGAATCATGCGAGGCGTCGGCGCTGGTACATTTGCCGCGCGCGTTCCATGGACTCGCGGAGCTCGGGCGACATCGACTCATCCTCCACTTGGGGGACGCTCGCGCTGGCGAATGACTCCTCGGACGGGCCGCGCAAGTGTTGGGCTTTCTGCACCCCGCCAAAACCCCACCTGGGCTGGTCCTGGAACGGCGGAGAATACGCAGGAAGGCGCGGGGAGCCAAAGCCACTCGAGGTCGACGAAGAGGCGACGGGTCCGCCCGTGCTGTCCTCCTCGATCCACCCCTCCGTGCCATCGTCCTCCGGCTCGTCCTGGTCTTCACTCATCACGACTACCTCCTTGCCAAGGGCACGTTGGCCTTCCGCGATAAGGGCTGCAAGTCGGTTATTGAGCGCCATGACCTTGTCCCCCGGTTCAGGGACGTCGGAATCTGCGGTCGCGGTAGTCTCGCTCGTACCAAAGGAAAACTCGGACGGTATGGGAGGGCGGGAGGCGGCGAAGGCGCTGCTGAGCGAGCCGGAGGCCTGGATGCGCGAGCCCGTACGGCGGTGTTTGGGAGCCGCGCGGCGGCTGACAGTGTGCCGGGCCTTCTTGCGGGGGGACGGGGGAGTGACCCGGGAAACAGAGATAGGTTCAGGTTCAGAGAGGGGCTGGGACTTGCGAAGCAGAGTGAGCTCTCGTAAAGAATAATGAGTGAGCATGCACGTACTTTAGGTGGCATCCATTCGCCTTGTTCATATGGAGGTGGTGGAAGAGTCTCGGGCTGCTTGCTGCGGTCCCTCCATCTTTGCTCTCCTCAGTATATGCGGCCGATGCGAGCTCGATGTACACTCACAGGCGATACACAGTAAGGCCAACCGCAGTGCCGATAAGCGCAGCGCTCAACGCAGTTGAGATGATCGATCCAGCGAGGGTCCGACGGCGCTTGGGAGGGGGTAGTTCTACTTGTACATGGAAAGTCAGATTGAGATTGGAGAACATAAGAACCAGCTGCCGAGCATCGTCGCAGGGAAGGGCTTATAAGAGTCCTTCCAGGAGTCCACGGCGTGGGCGCGGGCCTGCACACACGTGTTTTTGGCGCATACATCGTGCATACAATCAGGCATATCTCGCCCATCGCATGTTCTTCCGTGCAGCGGCGAGCAGATAGCGGACATGCACTTACCTGCCACTAGCTCCTCGCTGGAGTCGTCTTCGACAGACTCTGGCACCATATCTCTGTACTTTGCGGGCGTGTCGAGGTAGCCTCGTGTAGACGCGTGCATCGGGGCGGGCTGGCTGGGCTCGGCAGAGGCGGGAATCCAGCCTCTCTTCTTTGCGCGGGGTGGGAGGAGCGACGGGGACGGAGAACGGCGATGAGGTGCGTCCAAGGCCTTGCCCGCGCCTTGTTGAATCCTATCCGGGAAGCTGCCATGCATGGGTTGGGCACGCGCCGATTGGGCAGGGCGTGCTTGTTCGGCGAAAGGGTTGGGGATGCCGGGAACCGAGAGCGTGAAGTTGAACATGAATGGCATTGCGGTCGTAAGTCGTCGTCGTTTGATGTGCAGCGAGCCCGCGAGACGAGGCCAAGGCTGCTGCGGTCTGGCGGAAGAGAATGAAGGAGAGGATGTTCGATCGCATGTGGCTAGCACGACCTGCTAGCCGCTCCCGCCGATCGGGTCATAACCTGTGATAACACTAATCCAACGAAATGGATAGGTGGTTATTGCGGCTTGTCGGACAAAACCCACCCAGCTCATGCACACGTGATCGATCAGAGGTGACCTGCCCCATTTGGAAGTCTTATCGCGGACGGGAACGCGGAGGCATTTGAAAATTTGTGGAAAAATTTGCTGGAACTCATCACGGGGTGACCGCGTGAGTTTGTTGACCGCTGCGACGGGTCACCAATCGAACCAGCTTATATCCTGGTGTGACATGAAGGAAGCAAGCAGTGTCGACAGTTGCGCAACCGCCGCAGCCCGATGCATTTGGCGCCGGAGCCTATGCGGTGCGCACAGCGCCCTCGCGCAGCCAACTTTGACGCTGCGGGCGGACGTTTCTCGGACCCTCTGGAGCTTGTACGCGTGATAATGCTGCCGTGTCTTGGAATACTTGTCCAGCTCTGCGCATGACAGGCCGGGATCGACGTGCGGCGTGCAGGAATCTGCTTGTCAGGGATCTTCACGAGTTGGATGCTCGCCGTGTGCACGGGTCACGCAGGTCACAGAGCGGCGCGGACGGCCAAGCGGGTGAGGCAAGTGCCATGCGCCGTCGGATCGCGGGGAAGGGAGCTCGCAGCTTCGTGATGCGAGTCGAATCTGATGCCCTGACAGCCAGAGTTCTCACCAGCGCAGAGGCGAGTCTTCCCAGCATGGCTGGCCGCGCGCCGTGAAACCTTCCCGTGCTCGCTTTCTACCTAGCGGGTAACTGCCGAAATGTCACCCAGATCCCAGTATATCAGGCCTGCCTTCCCCGCACCGCTCGCACCCTGCAAATCCAGTCATCTCCTCCGCCCATGCACTCTCCCATTGACTTCAGGCAGGCCTCTCTCCAGGCCCAATTCATCGTCATCGGTGGCGGTGCGTACTCTCGATCATATCATTCCCCCCTGGCTGTCTTTGTCTTTGTGGCCGCTGTTAAGCTCCTCCCCCCCCTCTGTAGGTATCGCCGGACTCGCAGTTGCCTATGTCCTGGCCGACGGCGGACACCGCGTCCGCGTGGTCGAGAAACGTGGTCTCGGCGAGCCCGCGGGCGGGCTGCGCGTACCTCCCAACCTCAGCAAAATCTTGCGAAAATGGGTCGGGCCAGACGAGCTCAAGCGGACCGCCGTCCGCTGTGTCGGCTCCCCGTTTCTAGACCGTGAGTCGTGCCTTGTGCGCCCGCGATCTCCCAGCGTGGCTCTGATCACCTGCATAAAGTAGCCTCCGACGAACGCGTCGGCTACATCCACTGGAAGCCCGCCGTCATGGAGGAGACGGGGGGCGAGTTCCTCATGATGCACGTATGTGTCTGATAGCCGGCCGGTACGCACACGCGCCGCTGACGGATCATCGCCCACAGCACGAAGATGTCCACCGCATGCTCTACGACCTAGCCGTCGGCGCCGGTGCGGATGTCCTCCTGCACACCTCCGTCGTCGCAATCCACCCCGGCACAGACGCACTTCCGAACCCGAGCGTGTCGCTCTCGAATGGCCAGGTGCTCACCGCCGACTTTCTCATCGGCGCGGACGGCCCGAACAGCAGAGTCCGCGAGGTGGTGCTAGGCGAGGACGACGATACCGAACCGGGCGGAACTACCGTCTACGTCGCGTCGGTACCCGGAGACGAGTTGCGCAAGGATCCCGTACTTCGCGAACTTGTCCGCACAGACGAGGTGAGTGACCGTGTGGTTGCATCGGGATGATTGGCTGAGCGGAAGCAGTGGCCAATATGGATGGGCGCGGACCGGAGTATGTGCGGTGCGTACCATTCCCGGTATCAATCTACCATGTGCTTATACGCGGTCGCTTACAGGGCACTACATTGTACGTATGCTCAGAACCGCGGAGATTCACTTTGGCTAAGGATCTTCGCTTCAGCGCGCAACAAACGAGTTCAATATCACATTGTTCATGCACGAGAACGACCCAGACGCGCAGGTAGGCGAGGAGGGCTGGGAAGACGTCATCTCAGCTACGAACCTTGATCAAAGCCAGCATGGGCCAAGGTAAAGCGCATTTCACATCAGCGGTGCTAGTGGCTCATGTGCTGCGCATCAGTGCGCAAAAGCTACTCAAGTTGGCGTCAAGACTAGTACGAACACGATTTTTGCGACGCCCAGAAGGCGTGCCAGACTGGATCGACCAGACAGGCAGAATAGTGCTCATTGGTGAGGCTGCACACCCGTGGTTTGTACGTACCGTCGCCGCTTCCCTCCCGGTGCGCACTCGCTCATTCGCACGCAGCCCGGCGGCACACACGGTGCGAGCATGGCGGTCGAGGACGCCGTCGTCTTCGGGCGGCTCTTCTCGAACCTCCGCAGTTGGTCGCAAGTGCCCTCTTTCCTGTCCGCGTTCCAAGAACTGCGGCAGGCGCGGTGCGACGCAGTGCTGCAGTCGGACATCGCGAATGCGAAGCTGGTCGCGCTCCCCCCGGGCCCATATGCGGATGCGCGAAATGCAGACATGCACCGGCAGCTCGACGATTGGGACGAGGGCGCGCTGAAGGAGAACTTCGAGGCGATCGCGGAGATTTTCGGGTACGACGCCGGCGACGCCGCGGACGAGTGGTGGGTCGACTGGGGTCGGTTTGGCAACAAGCACGACGATGCAGGCCCCGGCGTGCACCTCGTCAACTTCGACGTGCAGGTCGTCGCCGTGGAGACAGAGTGATCCCCGCACAGCCCACCAAACACGGACGCTGCGGCTGTCAAACGGTCTCTGCTCGCTCATACCCTCGCTAGAATGTCGTGCATATTCACTTCGTATTGCTTTCGTTCATGATTTCGCGTCCCATACTATCTCATCCGGATGCATGTAACAAGAACCCGCATAGCGGCTT
The DNA here is from genome assembly GCA_001687445.1 of Obba rivulosa. Lineage (NCBI taxonomy): Eukaryota > Fungi > Basidiomycota > Agaricomycetes > Polyporales > Gelatoporiaceae > Obba > Obba rivulosa. Next base: position 388,227 of record KV722331.1, read on the forward strand.
GCTTCCCGCGCAACAATCAGCATCATGGCTTTCCCTCGCTCCCTCGCGTGTCACTGATGCGTCCGACCGCATCGGCGTTGCTGAGCAAAGACACGGCACACGGGACTGACCTAGGCGAGCCTGAGAAGGGGCTGTCGCACATGCGCGCCCCCCTCGCGTACGCGAGTGCCACTCGGACGCCCTCGCCAGCTTTCTCGTGCACATGGTACGAAATTGGGGTCATTTCCGGTCAGGCACCCTCCCGCGACGCTCAGGTCCATTTCGTGCACATTACCGACGCTTGCCCATCGGAGGAGCGCTACGTAAGGCCAATCGAGCTAAGATTGCCCTCGGCGACTGATCGCTGCGCTAACGCTCAAGCGGACGCCGTTCTACGTCCGAGGAGACAGTCGCGGTGTGGTTCAATATTCAGCAAACCCCGCTGCGAAGAAGATTCGACAAGGCCAAGAATACCTTCCTACTCAGGTATCATTCCCGCTGAGTGCTTCCTGAGCACCGCCTTCACAAAGTTACCAACAACTTCGCGACAGTAATCAGATGCACATATATTCATAGCACACTTCCTGATCGTTCACACTGGCAGAAATTAGCCTCTTGATGGAACAGCGCGGACGTTATACTTGGGCGAAATGAGACCATGTGAATGATATTATGGCTGGTCCGACTCCCGTGCAAGCTTGATATGCAATGCCGATCGGTCTATCTAGTATGTATGTACCCCGTAAGTCGCATTATACGCTCGTAAGATTCGTCTGTGTGTCGTCTCCGTGAATTTCCCGCGTCCGGCAGGTGCCCGCGCCACGAGTCTTCAGCGTCTGGCAGGATCAGGCAAGAGTGCGCCGAGCGCGAAGGCTGCTATCAGCGAGATGCTGCGGCATGTGACGCCATACAATACAGAACAATTTATCCCAGAAGACCTGTCGCGTAACGTCAGGTCTTCGGCTGTTTCTGCATCACCTGGGATGCAAATTTGCTGCGTGCACGGATAGCCGGGCCCTTGAAGAAGAGAACCTGGGAACGAATAGATGTAAATTTTCCTTACGAAGCTCAAGCCCTGATAAAGCTGCTCACGAATGGGATCGGAATCATGGCGACGGCGATAAATCCGAAGATCGAGTTTCCCCAGTGATACGTGAGCCGAGCAAACATCTGCTGGCAGAACAACGGGAATGCCATCGCTGCCAGGTTACCTAATAATCGGGAAAGTAATTAGATAAGATCAGGTAGACCCAATGTATCTACTCACGGACTAGACTCTGCCCCGCGAGGGCGGAGGAAGCAAACGGCCCATAGCTGAACAAGCAAGGACGTGAATGGCAAAAAGGTTAAGGAATAGAAATACGACATACCAGTCCGCAAGATAAGTGAAAACGGCAACATAGATCACAAATAGCGCCCAAATAAAAATCTGTCGACAGATTTGAGTAATAGTCGTAGGGAATTCAGCACGGTAGACTCACGGTCATTCCGATGCACAGGACAATCCAAGGCACATTAGAGAACGTTGACCAGGCGAAGATGAACATTCCGGTCGGGAAAAGTACGGCAGCCCCGCAAGCGGCGAAAAGTCTTGCTTCGGGCCCTCGCGTGCCAACATATTTTCTGTAAGATCGAGTTCAATTCCATACGTGGAGTGACGTAACGGTCGTGTTACTGACTGATACAATCTCTCTTGTACTGTGTTGGTAAGTATGCCGAGAATGCACCCGATCCTGAGAGTGATGTAAGGACCAAAAAATTAAATTACCAGCACAAGAAACGTACAGCAGGGTTACGAAGACAGTTCCCGTCGGGCCGTCGCTGAAGCCGTGGAGTGACCTGAATACAGGGGCGACGGACCTGGAGACCGACAATCAGCGTCAGCGCCAACACTTCCGCGGAGATCGTGGATGCTCACTCGATAAGGACGAATAGTATACCCCACGCGAATCCCACCCATAGCTAAAGGGCGCATCAGCAAATTAATTAACGGGCATTGAAGCCATCGCACATACCGTAAAGCTGGTGACAACGGGCTCGGTAAGCAACAGATCTTCAGGTAGATATCAGTAGATGCACAGCGCCGAATATTAATTGTACGCACAGATCGGCCGGGTGCACGAAATATAGACGAGTGTCTTCAGGCTTGCGCGCTCGTCCTCTACACGAGCGCGATAGCGGTGGTTCCCGGTCCGCTTGCGCAGCTTCCTGGCCGCACGCATGAGCAATACAGACGAGCGCGTCTCCTTCATGAATACGAAGGCTATGACGATGAAGACCCCTGACATGCTAAATGACAGTCAGCACAATGTCGGGGAAATGGCTTGAAATGGCCTACATGAGGTGTATCCACTGTATCCAGCGCCACTCTAGATGAGGGTTCGATTCGATCCAGCCAGACATTATGGGCCCTAGACCGACACCGGTGAAGGCCGCAACGGAAAAGACGGCCATAGGTAACCCTCGCCTAATAATTGAGAGTTAGTGAAAGGACTACCTGTCGCCCTCGAGGGACTCGACTCACTCATGAGGCATCCATATATCAGCGATAGTCCCACCAACCATCGTAGAGCCCGTCGAGCCGAACGCACCCCCGAGGAATCGCGCGACTATGACCGTTTGGATATTTTGTGACCTAGACTAGGAGTATCAGGAGCTGAAGCAGACCAGAATAGATCGTCACTGACAATGCGGCCATGAGGTGCATGCAAGCATACCCGATTGCACTGCCGAGATATAGTGGCCGTCTCCCAAATTCCTCACTAAAGGACGCAGAGACCAAGGGGAGGATCCCAAACCCGAGAGAGAACATCGAGAGTGCCACAGTTGCCTGGAATTCGGTGCAATTCAAATCGCGAGTAATCGAAGGGAAGCCTGATGCAAAAGAAGCCGATCCGGAAGCTGGATGTCCATTTGTGAGAAGGGGGACGACTGTTTTAGTTGACGCATATGTACGCACCCACGAGGAGTGTGAAGAAACACGCAGCCAGTGTTATGGCCCATTTTTGAGCATGTGTGAAATTGACAGGGTCTCTCTTATCACCCTTTTCAAACTCGATCTATATTGCTGCAGGTAAAACACAGTTTGCGGAATGCTTCAGCCAAGTACTCACATAGAGAGGCTCCTCGTTTACAGACTGCTTCTCGTCATGCGCGTGTGGGTGCTCGTGGTGGTGGATGAGGTCGCCGAGCTGTCGAACGTAGCCCTCATCGAGCTGAGTGTCATCTGGCCTGTCCAATGGGCTGATGCGTGGGTCGACCAGCTCCGAGACCTCTTCCAGCGATCGGATAGCGAGGTGCTCGTCGATGGCCTCTGTCAACGTCGCAGCATCTTCTTCGCGAGACATGGCGAAGCGCACGGCGGGGCGGGGGAATGAAGGGACGACCGCATTTCAGTGATACGAGTCGTACCATATATATCTAGGCTGCCTGTTTGTAGAAGCGGCCGCGCAGATTTGTCACTGCCGGAAAACATATCATTGTGCTGTGCAGTTTTAGCGCTCAAATCCTCCGGTCGCGCCTTCTTTAGGCCCCGACCACCCCACCGTCTTCGACTGCTAGCCTCGTGCTCTTCCTTCTTTGTGCCCTTTGTTCCTCTCCTGCTGTCTTATCACTCTCGACGGGGCTCCTCTGCTAATATTTAGAGTCTACAGGCGTGCCAAGTCTATCAGTGTCACCGGGTGCAATATTCCGTTGCATTTCCGGTGCTTCGATGATAGATCACAGTCAATTTACCTTGCAGTACAACAAAATGATCAACTCTTGCCACGCAAGACATTTGGAATCCCCAACTCCATGACTGTAATCACATTTCCAGGAGCATTGCATATCCAGCAGGTGCTAGCTATGACGGGGATGCGACATTCCGCCGTTGCGGAGCACTCCACCAAAAGCGTCGGCGATGGCGCGATTCTTTGCAAGGAAACCGTGAGGTTTCCGAACCCTGTCTTGAGTCAGAAGACGCCTCGCGCTGCCACGGACCCAATGCAATATCATTATCATGGATGTAGATCGGGTATGGACGCAAGTCTGGATGAGCCGGATACTCTACGAGTGAGTGGCCTTTGTTGGAGTCATATCTCTGGATCATCGCACTGCTGCTTGCTCACTGTTCACACTGCGGTAGATGGCTCTGGCCATTGCCGCAGCTAGCTGTAGGGAGTGGACTTCAAAGGACGACGCTATAAATATGGATAAAGTTACGTCCGCTCTCCACCAACTCGACAGATCGCGCGCTGTTTGATATCCCCTTCAACATTGCGCAGCTCGTCAAAGCCCAGCATCCTCATGCTGAACACCCACACGGGCTTGCACCGCGCATGGTCACCCCGAGCGTCAAGCGCAGCGCAGCGCTGCAGCAGTGTCTTCAGCGGATACTCCGTCCATTGCGCGCCTTCCTCTTCGTTATCCACAAAGATCACACCGTACTCTACCCAATCGCACACTGGCGGTCCTGTCTCGCACCACCCGCACGCGCGGAGCAGCGCATCGAGGGTGCTCACCTGCTGTCCCGCGGGGATCACCGCACGTGCAGGTGCGCGCCAGGACGGTCGTAAAGTGTTGTGGGGCCTTGCCAGCCATACGAAGGCGCTCTTGAGGAACACACCCATTGGAGACGCCATCAGTTCGCTGGCATTTCCCGTTGTCTGAGATTGTGTGGGCTTCGCTTCAGGTCTGATGATGTTCAGGTCCTGTGACGAGGCGGTTTGGCTTCTCACTGCTTGATTCATCTCAGATGTTGAAGCGTTGTCTGTCACGGCCGCAGATATTCGTCTGCCCACACTGATAGGAGTTCTCAGAGCTGTCGGACTGCTTGCAACTTGGTTAATATGACTCGGCGAGTGGATAGTTCGCGTTGGTGTTCTGGGCAGAGCTGCCATCGGACTCATGCTTGATCTTGAGAATGTATCTTGAAGAAGCAAAGCCCTCGATGGCGTTGTTGCAGCCTCTTGCGGCACACTTGCTCGTGCGATGTTCGTTACCGATCCCAGAGCTCTCAGGCGGGGGGTGACCGGTGCTATTGGCTCGGTAACCGGCTGTCCCACCGGTTCTTTCAGATGCTCACTGGCCATCTCCGCCTCGCGCGGACTAGCTTGGATCCGTCCATTTCCCGTCTTCCTCCTTTTTCCGCCCTCCTTCCGATCGACCTCCTCAAAGCGTCCCAGCCACAGCTCCATATTTCGCTTCCGCTTCACCGGGCACCTCACATCCGGTGAGCTTGGCTGCTGGAACAGCGCGGCGGCCCAGGTGTCCACGTCTTTATTCGGGCGGTTGCGGCCGACGCTCTCGCGGGCGATCCTCTGCAATTCCGTGAGCGTGGTCCCGTCCGCCCACGTGCGCTCGCCAGAGCGGAAGATTTTAGTGATGCGCGGGAAGCGGCTCTCGTAGAACTGTGAAACGATGAGGCGAGTCAGAACACGCGCACGCGGGACGTCCGGGAGTGACGGACCAAACAATGCTCTGCTTTACTGAAGCTCCCACTTGTCACCTCTGCCAAAATCGGAGTGCGCAGAAGCACCGCTGGCGGCTGCAGACCTTTGAATATGTTCAAGGTATACGACATGCCAGGCAGACGCTGTAGAGATGACAACATCAGTTGCCAATGATATAGTGAAGTCCATGTACGCTTTTACGTACACGTTTCGGTGAGTATTCCATAGCATCAGAGCTTTTGATCATGAAATTGAGCTCCTCGAGCTGCTCTCTGGATAGACCGTACGATGCAGTAAAATACACCTCGAAATGTGGCTGACATCGAGGCTATCCAGTAAAACACCTCTCTCAGCTTCGTTCACGGGGGAATATGGTAGGTATGTTGACTCACGTTCTTTTTCAATTCCTCGCTGTTCGCCAGAGCGCCAATGTAGAAAGTGGTGTATGCAGTTGGGGGCACTATTGGAACGTATCAGTAGTCGAGCGTCATGACGCCGGGTTTGATGCCTGCGCTCACCTCGAAGCTCCCTCGCTCGGTCCTTCTCCCAGACTGCCCCTACAAGCACGAGGTCGACCGCATCACCATGTCCAGGAATGTAGTCCTTCTTGAGCTGCATACAGCCCACGAATCAGAGTTCCTCTAGGATGCCTGGCGATTGAGGGCTCACCTTGACCCACGGGAACTTCCAGTCATTATACCGTGAATGGTCCGCCTTTAGCACCAGGCCCTCCTCATGGCTCGCCACGATCCGCGCAAACACCTCTCTCAGTGCAGCTGCCGGGTCCGCCAGCGGTCTCCCCGACGACGGGTCCACGAGCGGGATTGGAGCACGCTCTGCGAACATTGCCCTGCCCGGGATCTGCGCCACGACGGACTCAAGGAGTGCGCGCCGCTCGGAGTATGGGCGGGATAGGAGGGAGGTGTCGTCGAGGAACAGAATGTCGAAGAAGACGAGCGCGAGATGGCGCGTGCCGCCGTCGGAGCCGTTGGAGATCATTGAGCACTGCGAACTACTGGAGAGGTGGTTAGCAGCGGCAGACATTGGGCAGGGGAGGGCGTACCAATCCTCATCTGTCTGGCTGTCGGCAGATATATGTGCTTTCTCTTTGTGTCGGACACCTATCGCAGTGCTTGCGATAAGACTGCGGATCCTCCAGAATTCTGCAGGTGATGGTTGACCATAAGCATTATGACTATTCGTCCAACAGTCTCTAGAAGAAGCTCCTTACCGTCAATCCTGTTCAGAGTATCTGAAAATGCCACCATCTCTGCTTCGAGAATGATATTCCTCTTGACTGCGCGTTTAGGGGTAGAGTGACTAGTACTAAGTGCGGAAAGTCCCAGAGCATCACAAATCACGCTGCAACGTTCAGAAATACGTGGGTGTCAACTCTCATGCATATGTGCGAGCCGGTATCCGTAGTACGCACGAGTGCACAGCAAAGCGGTCCAATGTCGAGTCACGGCCACTCTTGCTATAAATCGTGATCTTGGGAGCAGCATTTGTTGGTTCGAGTTGGACGTGAATCTGCGTCCGCTCGCCGTCGTATTTTGTCTCCGCCCAGACTATGTCCGAGTCCTTGAGCAGCTCCAATGATCGTGCGCAGCCCTGGCCTTTGGCACACTTCGGAATCTGACATTTATCAAGGCCTCATTCATGATCTGCGATCAACACAGGAGGTATACGCTCACGAACCTGGATGAGGCTGCCAACCCGCGGGACGAGATACTGCTCGACGTCGTCATCAGGCCCGCACTCAAATGCCAGAGCGGCCTCCTCAAAACAGGTGCGGACGCGATATGCGAAGAGCGTGCGCCCGCTGGGATCCCATATGCGCATGGCATCGTCTCTCTTGAGCGGCATCACGGCGTTGCTGTTGAACTGGCGAAGCGCGGTTGTGTAGTGGGTTGCTCCCTCCGGGATTGGGTAAAGTAGTGGCCGCATGTCCTTGAGGATGATTTGGGTCACCACAGCCGCTTCAATCGGAGAAAGCCGCGCATATAGGGCGCTTAGGATGCTCTGCTTGTCCCTTGGGCGGGGGCTGGCCGGATCCAAGGGTCTGATGGTTGAGGCAGAGAATGCACAAGTAGAGGCTAATTCAGTCAGCAAGGTGTCCACCTCCACAATGCTCATGGGGCCACTCGGGTTCTATGAGGAGTTGTGAGCACCGACCTTTGACCTATTGGTTCGTAAAAAAAAATGCAAGATGCATACCGAAAATGTGCCTTCCATGATATACTTGACTTCCGCGCCAAGGCATCCTTTCGCATCTTCCGCGGTCCAGTTTGCCAACCGCGCGCCACGCGCGTGTGGTGCAGTTGATACGCCGAGGATCTTCGCAATATATTGAGCAAGCCGCGTCTCCTGCATGCCATACTTCCGGCGGACGTCCTCCTGGGGGAAGAGCATGCGAAAGACGGCGGCAGTTGTGCCGGGTGGTATGGGCGTGTGGCGTCGTTGCAGCTCAGCTACCCAGCGCTTGAACGTCTGTACGACAGGGACGGAGGGGCTGGATGTTTTGCGATGGCCTTTCCCAGACGCATTTCGGGACCGTATGTCGCCAATGGCCTCGATGAGAGATACAAAACTGAACACCAGTTGGTCATCTACTACAGACGTGGCAGAGCGCGAAGGACGTACAAGGCAAACGGGACAGCGGTGTTTATCGCGAAGGACGATGTGCATGTAGCCATGTTCAAGTTGGTAGGACTGGGTCCCCCTCAAAAAAGCACCGCTATATATGCGTCGGGAAAATCGTGCGGGCCCTGGGCGACACTGGGTTATACGACAAGCTGAAGTAACAAGACGCCGAAGCACCGCCGCTTCGTTGTGGCGTGTGCAGGTGTCTCACGGCGCGTCACTGGTTTTACATGCGAAGAACGGTCACGTGCCACGCGTACCCCTTCACATAACATCACGTACCCTTCGCGGGAAGGATCGCGCCCCGAAGGCCGACGTCGGCAGGAAAGGTAAAGAGACCCCGTATCCACAGCATTACTAGTCCGCAGGTGTGAAGCGCTCTGCAAAAGCGTGTAACTATGTCATCTGCACCACTTGGTAGGGTACATTACTTTTCAAAATGAACGCAAACTCTAAATGACCATGACAAGCAATCCAGATCCCCGAAACAAGCGGATAGCAAAGTCTAGTTCTTCCATCTGCGACCGAAGGCATTCTCAGCATTTGAGAATAACAGAGAAGCTAGAGATATGACTCACATTTTAACTGTGCGATCCCTACCGCCGCTCACGACCTTGTCCGCTACAAAGTCCACACAGTACACTTCATCTGTATGCCCAGGCAGATCGGTTTTTAGTTTGCACGTCTTGGCGTCCCAAATCTGCGCACAACCGGTATTAGCTTTCTACCGCATCCTCACACGGCACACGACAACGCACCTTCAGCGTGCTGTCTTTACTCGCGCTCACGATCAGCCTCGAGTCCGCGCTCCACGCCAGCCGGTACACCGCGCCAACGTGTCCCCTGAGTGTCGCGACAAACTTGCCCGTGCGCCCGTCCCACACGCGCACGCTGCTGTCCCATGCGGCACTCGCCGCCCACCGGCCGTCTGGGCTGAACGCGACATGCGCGACCTGGCGCTGGTGCCCCGTCAGCCGCGCAACGGGCTTCAGCTTCCCCCCGCGCTCGGCAGCTTCCGCGGCAGGCGCGGCGGAGGCCGTGCGCGAAGGGTAGAGCGACCACAGGAAGAGCGTGTGGTCATCTGAGCCGGAAATGAGCGTCTCGCCGTTCGCGGAGACGATGTTGTTGTAACGGGCGAGGGCGAGAGCCTGAACCTCGCTGTCTGACGTCGGCTTTTTGCCGGTGTGGTCGAAGGGCCCTGTACGGAGGGCGAAGTCGGTGTTCAGCGCAAGGGTGGTCACCCAGTGTGCATGGTCTTTGAGAGTGTGCAGTAGTTTTCCCTGGGCGAATGGTCAGATCGCGGACCAGTGTGTGGGCTGCACGAGACTCACCCCATTGGCATCCCACACCCGCACGGTCCGATCACTCGACGCGGTATACAAGACGCCTTTCCCATCTAGGCCTCCGCCTCCCCATCGGACAACGTTGACGCTTGCAGTGTGCCCTCCCAGGGTGTATTCGCACCGCCGCGTGAGCGCTGACCACACCCTCACAGTTCCGTCTTTTGATGAAGATGCAAGACGAGGCGCAGAAGGATTTCTGACAAGGATAGAAGACACACGTCAAACTCGGAGTTCACGAGATATATTGAGGGTTTGACGAACATATGTACAGGCTCCCATGAGAGTGATGTGACCCATTTCGAATGCCCCTTCAGCGCATCACCGATTGGCTTACCAGTCTTTGGGTCCCATAGCCGCACCTATGAAGAGAAAGTCAGCCAAATATTGGATGAGGAGTGCATTAGACGCTTACTTGACCATCGTGACCGCCAGTGGCCAATTTTCGCTCCATTGCCTCCCACTCTACGCAGAGAACCCAGCCTTTGTGACCAGACAAAGTATGCGACGGAGTCTCCGTGAAGAGATCCCATAACCTCGCATTGCAGTCGCCAGAACCAGTCGCGAGCAAATTTCCGGTGGGCGAAAATGATGCACAGAGAATAGGCGAACTGTGTCCAGAGAGCGTAGAGGAGCATCTTGTCGCTGGCCGGACCTTGAACACGGCTTGAGGCGAGCAGCGGATGATAAACGTGTCTTCCTGTGTGAACGCGAGGGAAGGATGTGACAGTACATCTTCCTCTATCGATTTTGATATCGCAATCCTCGTCGGTGCCCCAGGCGTAGTGGCATCAGCGGGAAGCTCGATATGGAAGGCAAAAGGTACTGGTTCATCGTCCTGTGATCATGTCGTTAGGCATCAAATTCGACGAGGGTAAAACGGCTGACGCTACCTTTGTATTCAGTTTATTCACAAGGACCTCGAGCCCCTCTCGCGAGACGTTTGCGGGCAGGTTCACGGCAGGCGCGAGTGGCTGTCCATCGTCCTCCGAGACAAATTGCACGACGATATTCGGCGAGGGTTTTGGCGGCTCAACCTCCGGCTCGGGAACACCATGGTAGACCTTTTGACGTTTTGGTGGGGGGAGTAGCGTGGCCATGATGGGGGCTGAGTGAGAGGAGGAACAGCCTGACGAGCGCGGCGGAGGAGCAGCCAAATTTGGCGAGTGCGGCGTGCAGGACGCAGCACCAAACAAGGCAAGTCCCTCGGTTTGACGGGTACGCTTACGCCGGAGTGCTTGCTCGTCTCAGCCATGATTCAGCCTTGCCTCTCTCCGTCTCCTCGCCATACCTCGTCTGCTATAAAAGCGAGCCGTCTGGGCCGAGAAGAGCCAGCTAATCTACCAAGCTGTCTACTCTACTGCGTCTCACAAAGTCCAGCCGCCTTCCCTCCAACACACCCGCAGCACTAGCTAGCTTTTCCACAACACCTGTACGTGCAATGAAGGTCGTCTCTCGCCCCAGTCATGAGCGCGGTAACGCCGACCACGGCTGGCTCAAGACTTTCCACACGTTCTCCTTCGCGATGTACCAGAAGGCGGACCACGACTCGTTCGGATGCCTCCGAGTTATCAACGAGGACCGCGTCGACCCCAACACGGGCTTCGGCACTCACGGGCATCGCGAGTTCGAGATCTTCTCCTACTTGGTGGATGGAGAGCTGGAACAGTGAGTCCTCTGCGATGGCCCATTCTGCATCTTGTCTGACGCGCTATGTAGCCAGGACTCGATGGGCAACCTTGAGGTCCTGAAGCGCGGCGACCTGCAGATGACCTCTGCGGGCACGGGCATCCGCCACAGCGAAAAGTGCCACGGGCCCAAGCAGGTGCACTTCCTGCAGATCTGGAGCATCCCCAGCACGCGCGGCCTACAGCCCAAATACTTCACTCGGTACGTTCTACGGCTACATACTTGCATTGTGCTAGGTAGAACTAATCAGCATCTTCAGGCACTTCTCGGACGAAGAGAAGAGGGAGGGCTGGGTGCGCGTCGTCGCGCCTGCAGATGCCGAGGGTGTCGTCGAGGAGCGCGAGGCGTCCGGACCCGCGCCCGTGCACTCTCCGCTGAGTCTCTACGCGACAATCTTCCCTGCTGGTGCATCGCGCACGCACATCTTCCCCACGCAGGTCGCCGGAGCAGTGCGCAAGGCGTACATCCACGTCATCCAGAGGTCCGGGTACAACCCCGGCCGCGCGAGCGGCGCGACCGTGAAGATCTCGGGCAAGGATGGTGAAGAGAAGGAACTGAGAGAGGGCGATGGAGCATATCTCATGGGAGAGCCTGGTGAGGAACTGAAAGTTGAGAACGTCGGAGATCGCGAAGCGGAGGTGCTGCTCTTCGACGTTGAGTGAGCGCGAGCTTCAGATCTATTGTTCGGATTGTGATGTATCCATAGACCTTAGACGGCTTCTGACAGTTCCGTTATGATCATGCTACACTCCCAGACTCGACACCGTGTCGTTCTCTACTATAGAGATATCACTTTGTTATGACAAGTATGGTCATGAGCCATCCATCGGTTAAACAAAGACTTCCACAGCGCTCAGCAATTTGGTCTCAATTGGCCTTCATACGTCACGGATACTCCTACACAGTGGCTAAGAATTCCGACTGCGACTTCTCGTGGAACAGTCATAGATGCTCGATGAAGAACTCGACGCTCGCCTTGAATGCGCCCTCCTTGCCCGCCTTCACCTTCGGGTCGCTCTGCAGCACGAGTCAGCATCAAGCTATCAATGGTAAAAACGATAAACGTCACCATATCCCCACGCACGGCGAACCCATGCGTGCAGCCTTCCCAGTAAGTCCGCTTGTACCCAGGCGCAAACTTCCCGTCGCTCAGGATTTCATCGGCCTTCTGCTGCATCTCCTGGGGGAACGCGCGGTCGACCTCGCAGCTGTTGATCAGCAGGGGCGCCTTTGACTGCTCCCGATATTTCTGCATACGCAGTCACGGTCAGTATAGCCCCTCTTACCCAGCATTCCGATATGCCCAGAGACCCACCTCGAGATCCGCCACCTCCAGGCGACTCGGATGCGAGAGAACGGTGACGTGGCTCCTGTTCGAGAATGCGAGGTAGAATGCCGGGGGGGCGCCGAAGCAGAAGCCCGTCGTCCCGAAGCGCGTCACGCCGTCTGCCTCGAGCGCAGCGACGACAGCATCGACGGCGGGCTTCCACGAGTCGGGGCCGTGAGCAGCCATCCATGCATCCCGATCGAATGAGGGGCTGTTAATGGCGCCATCTGGGATGGGGTCGCCGTTGAAGAGATCGGGGGCGATCGTCCTGAACCCGTTCCGGGCAAAGTCATCTACGAGGAGCTGCGTGGAGAGTTAGGGCCGATCTTGCGATATCGTGGGAGGAGTGTGCGTACCTTGTTGTTGACGAGAGAGAGGCCGAAGACGTCGGTGAGAAATAGGACGACCTTGTCTTTGGGATAGTCGACGGTTGGCGTGCCGACATAGCACTCAATACCTCCGATCTTCTCGAGTTTGCCTTTGATTCAGCGACGCGCAGATCGTAAGCGACGTAGGACGTAAATGAACGCTCATCGCGTACCTTCAGGCTGGCCCTCATGACGAACGCCTTGAAAATGCAAAGACCGCGTTATTTCTTAGTTATCAGACGGCGCGGGTAGTATACGCGAGAAGCAACGAACCACTGATGCACTCCTTGCAAAGGCTCATGTTGTGGAGCGACCGAGAGTACTTGCGAATGGACGGGAGGTGGTGAGAACCCCATTGTGGTCGTGAGGGTGTGTATATATAGCAAACTATATCGCTGCGAATGCCGGGCACTGTCTGACGTGCGGACTCGGCAGCAAGTCAGACGAAGTAGGTGCGCGTCTGTGCGGCACGTCCTCGATCACGCGGTAGTATAAAGTCCCAGGCACGTTCTGAACATGATACATATATTGTTCCAAGTAAGACTTCCGGACATGACGGTGAATACAGACATCTAAAATACACCTGTATGATATACTGAGAACATGAAATATTTACTGTCCACCGCGATCTGCCCATATTCGTACAGAGAGATCCGACTCCATGGATGCAGATGCAATCATGTTTTGCTGCGGGTGCGTCTATATATGATGAACATCGCACGAACGAGAAGTAAGTCCGTAAAAAACATACCGCTACTGCGACTACCACATCTTTCGGATGATGTGATCAGTTCTCAGTGAGTGACGAGAGAACTTTGAGAATAGACGTACCCGTATGTCCCTCTAGAACCTGCACAATCTCTCGACTCTGGAGATCCCAAAGATAAACTTTATTGTCCTCACTGCCGGACACGATCCACTTCCCCCCTGTGACACTAAAGCATGCGGCAATACAGTACTTTTGGTTGATATGGCCCTGATATGTCTTGAGGCATCGCGAGGTCTGATAATCCCATAGCCGGATGGCACTGTCGTGAGCGGTAGACAAAATATACTTAGAGTTAGGAGAGAATTGCACATGTTGACTGAGACGAGATTCTTAAGACATGGCCTTGGATGCCTATGACGCACACAGACTCACCAGATAGCGTCGGCCCCCTCTGCCAAGGTTTTAAGACACTGGCCAGATGTCGTGTTCCATATTCGACTGGTATTCAGGATGAATATGCGCGAACGGCTCGATTGAAGGCACCGGACACTCACATAAGACCATCAAGTGAACAAGAAACAATGAGCGATGCATCTCGATTGAAATGTACGGCCGTCACATAATCTAAATGGGCATGTATTGTCTTTGTGCATTTGCCTGTCACGATGGTGGGTAAGTGCGGCTTCGAGACGAAGAATAATCTTACCTTTGGCTGCGTTCCATATCCGTATATCCCCATCACAACCTCCGGAAACCAGTAAGGTGGATGTCATATTATAATTGACACAAAAGACGTAATCTTGATGACCCTTCAGCGTTCTAGTCGTGATTCCCTATACGACGATCATTGGTCTGGGAACATGACAAGAAGAGCATGCACGTACCGTGTCCACATCCCAAATCCGTATAGTGGTATCATCGGACGCAGACGCAAGGTAGACACTATCTGATGACCATGCAATGTCTGAGAGACCCTTGGAATGCCCCGTAAGGTTTCTGATCAGCTCTCCAGTGAAGGGCGACCAGATCTTGACGACTCGGTCGTTGCCTGACGCGCGGCTCAATGACCACAAGTACAGTGTGAGGGAGAATCACAACTTACTACAAGACGCCAAAAGTGTGCCATCTGGACTGAATTTCACGGCAGAGATGGACGAAGTATGCCCTCGCATTGTATGTCGCAGCTCATAGTGAGGTCGCTCTCGTCCGCTAGCGGTCGGAGGTGCTGAAGGTGGCGGGGGTGGTGGAGCAGTTTGCGGTTCTGTCCGCTCGGGCACTTGGGGGTCATCTTCTGTCGTTTGCGACGCGGCATCGTCGTCTGTCGATGTTTCGTCTCCCGCTCGATCTGGATGGCTCATGGTTATGGACGCACGTGGTCAGGCTGAACGAAATCTTGGACGAAAAGAGAAGCTGGTATTTGGCAAAGCCTTTGGAATCTAATAACCACAAATAAGGCACAACAACTTCTTCGCTTGCCTGGTCATTAATTGGTCGCAGTCCCGTCTTCTCGCATGAGGCTGACTTCAGCGGCCACATTGGCATTGTTTAAATACGTACGAAAAACTTTTTTGTGATGATCAACTTATATCTTTGCCGGTTCCGAGCCTACTAATCACACAGTCGACTCACACCCGTCTAGAGAGTCCTCAAACGACACAGATCATGACTGAAAACGAACGTTTCTACATACATGCATATTTGTCCGATGCAATGTCAAATTCATTCAAAATGCTTCGTAGCATGATGTCGCCGCGCGAGCCATAGCCTCATAGCACAATGTTCAAGTAACTTCCGAACTGGAAGGAGTACAGATTTTCCATTGGCACATTCGCTCCATAAATACTATCTGATTACAACACGATGACACAAGTCCCCTATGTGTCATGTCACGGCACAGAGCAATGTTGATGTCGTCTGCCTTCACCACTTCAAGGACGATTCAACGAGTGGCATAGAAGATCACAACCAAGAGAACTACTTCCAAGGAGATAGCACCGGTAATTGTGTATCTTCAACGGAAGGCGATACCCTCGATTGAATGTGCGAAGGCACTAAGATTTTCTGCCGTTATCTTGGAAGAACGTCCATGGACAGCCTTTTCGCGCTTCTCGGGAGTGGGTGAGAGCAAACCCTGAACCAGGTCAGAGGAGTCAGTCAATGAGAAAGACTTTGAGCGTTGTGAACCCGTCAGTACCTCATCGAGACAATGATATCTCCCAGTATTTTGTCATCGAATAATCTCGAATTCACGAGGTTGCAAAGTTGATTGCTCATTCCGGGACCCGTGCCCCATGTCCAGTGTCAGAGCTCGTTTCACGCCACAATCAGTCAGGTCATGATAGCAGACAAGACGAGCACGCCGTGAAGTCACCGCGGGATAGTGTCCTAAAGGTGTATGTCAGGGTGGAGGAACGAAGGCAAACCTACTAGTGTTGAAGAGATATTCCTCAAATTGCACCGACAAGTCTTGATATGGCGATTGTCGCGCAAAAGGGGCAATATAGTGCCAGCCCATTCAACCTCGACTTGTCGAGCTTGCTTCAACCAGCACCTTCAGAGCCCTGCACTCGTTACTACTTTCATCAGCGTCTTCAAGCTGAGAAGCACCTCTCCGTACGCAAGGCTTGACATTGCGACTCTCGAACCTCCTGCGACCGGCCTGTGCAGCCCATGTCAGCTGTGCTCCCGGCTTTACATCATGCGACTCGAATGCATCACAGTGGCTTGACATCCGCGCTGGCTACCATAGACTGCCTTCCGCACCCGTGCGGCACTTTGTCATGTGGCAGCTCCTTCGGGCTAAGCTGCCCGACGCACGATACAACCCGTACTTCTTGCGGCACCTCATCACCGGCAGACGCAGGCTCGTTCATTCTGGGGACGCCTCGGACAGATAGAACCCCAGTGGGTCTTGGGCATTTTGGAGTTTTGTCGGGGCACGTCTGGTCTTTGAGCGTCCTCGGCATTGGAGATGGGCTGTTCTGTGTGGGTTCTGCGGGCCAGGCATGGCGGTGCTGCACGGAGGATCCTCACCGTGCTTAGGCATGTGTCACCGTTGACCCGCTCGCGGCATTCCCGACATAGTAAATATGAGGCTTCTCAGCGCATAATGGACTAATGTCAGAGGCCCCGCTTACTGGTCTTGTGATCTCCGGTCTCAAGCCGGGTTTCGAGTAGGTCGGCATCGCCATCAGAGTTTGTGTATAAAAGCGATCAGTTCAGCGCAAGAGTTCTGCAGCATATCGCATCTACATTTCGCCTCCTCCTACACATCCTCTTCTTACAATGCAGTTCAAGGCCGCCATCCTCGCTACTCTCGCCCTCCTTTCGAGCGCACTCGCCCAGTCCGTCTCGGTCTCCTACGATCAGACTTATGACAATGCTTCGGGCTCACTCTCCACCGTCGCCTGCTCGAATGGACCAAACGGTCTCGAGACCAAGGGCTTCACGACCTTCGAGTCGCTGCCCGACTTTCCCATGATTGGTGGCGCACCGGCTGTCGCGGGATGGAACTCCCCCGCGTGCGGGACTTGCTGGGAGCTGACGTATGAGGGCACGTCGATCATTGTGCTGGCGGTCGACCACTCCGGGGACGGATTCAATCTGTCGCTAGAGGCGATGAACAAGCTCACGAATGGGCAGGCGACGTTCCTGGGGAGGGTCACCGCAACGTCGCGGCAGCTTACTTCCACGCAGTGCGGTCTGTGAGCTTTACGTATATCATCTGGTATGTGTTTGGCTTCTTCGATGGAGCTGGGTGAACTCATGCATTATGTCAAAAGCTATCATGACATGGATAATTGCGAACTCATGGACAATCTGGACACTTATGGACAATCCTCACGGACACTAGCGTTGTAGTGTACTCATGTGTCATGTATGATGTATAAGTACGTTTCAAAGCGAGGCTTGTAACATCGGCGCCACAATCAGACTCGTTGCTTGGTATCATTGCATTTATAAGACTGTCGCTTACTCAGATGCCTTGTTAGCAGTGGCCACCAGCCGTCCTACATCATGGAAATCCAGTCACATCGACTCAATCTTACGCGAAAATTCGTCGTTCTCTGAAGACTTCCATTCGGGTTGGTTGCGCAAGCCCCTTCCGTGGTTCTTGACCGCGTTTGCACACATGCTCGCTGTGTCGGAATCGGCGAAGATTTGCGCCGGAATCTTGGCGGGACACGTCGGTTATGGAAGGACTTCCGCAGTGTAAGACGTATCCCCTTCGAACCGCACGAGAATCTTGTCGAGCGCATCGGAGGACGGTATGAAACGGGAACTTTGGAGTCTGTAACGGGTGAAGCACAGGCGATGTTTAAGTAGGTTGGGACAGATGAGGATAGACTGAAACTGAGACGGAAGTTGAGACGATAAGGGGCTTATTCTCACAGAAACCTCGTGAACTCCGAAGGTGCAGTATGTCAAGTAACCTGTTCCGTAAGCCGGACTACGGACAAAATCCATTACAACGCTACAACTGTCTCTGTTGATTGGTTCAGGAAGAAGATATGAAGGGCACCCACCTAACGATCGACGCCACACGCTACAAGAATTCTATAAGCATTGCGTTAATTGTGATCAGGTCTGTTTCATCTGTAGTCAAGAGCAGCCGACGCCAATTGACACGCGTCAGGAGGCGTCAGGTCACCCATAATTCAACATGTATCCGAGCGAACTGAACCCAGGCCTAGACCTGTCGCATAGCAGATAATTATTTGTCCAGAAATCAATTAATCCGCGACGTAGGCACAGTACAATAACATAACCCGGCTTGAAGACACATATACAACAAACAGTTATGACGACGAATAGCAGCGACTTGGTGGTATTAGCGGTGTTCGGTGTAATGGATGAGGCGTGGCAGCTACATCGACTTTCGACGAGCGATTCGTAGTGTTGAGCCGCGGTAGAACGACTCGGAGTTGCATGAGTTCCAGAACGTCTCTGAAGTGTGTCCAGGTCAGCATCACGCAGAAGACGCGGTCTAGCTCACGCACTTAGGGCGCAGATAACACACCTATAATGCAACTTATCAGTGACCTCCGCGGGTGAGCGGTCCCAATCGTCCACATAAAAGATCTCCGCATCTTCCGAGCAGAAGCTAACGCATTTGCGTTGAGAGTCACCAGACAGCCGCCTGTCGAGAGAAGGTGAAGGCGAGCGGGCCATACACATGTCTGACTGCGATGAACACCGCTTCATGCAGCTCTTCATGCTGGGTGACAACATTTGCAGGACGCTCGATGGGTATGTCGGGGTGGGGGGGAGGTCTATGGCAAGCGGTTCAGCTCTGCGACTATATATCGTTTACGTACTCCACTCCTGGTTGCAACGTTCCGCCCGCGGGAGCATCACCCCGAGCCATAAAGAGTAATCCTGAGGCTCTCGACCCCTCAGCGACGCTTCCGCCTCTCGCTTCCGTGCGGAGGCGGAAGTAATCGCCCCCGTGGCTCTTGCAAGGCCGCCAAGCTGTGAGGAGTTGCCAAAACAACCTGGCAGATTCAAGCAGAACCGTTAATGAGTCACATAAGAGCTGGCTGGCTTGAGATTTCGACGAAGGGAACGATGGCGGCAGGTGTCCTGCTCTCGAAAGTTGTCGGCACGTCTGTGTATTGCCGAACGCATACCGAATCCGGCGAGCGCCTGGATGCGGAAGCGGCATTGTCCCACGTGGCTACGAGGCGGCAATAAGCGCCGGCAGTATCTTCCGTGGGGTCTGGGCCCTTTGGACTTGGAGCATGTCAATCAAAGTCTCGACCACGTGTACAGCGTTTCCCTGCTTTATCCTGCATATGCACAGCAGCGGATTGGGCAGTGATACACGACATAGGGATAAGTATCTATACTAGACGCAAACAGACGTCACTAAACTTGCTATCGCCGAACAACTTGCAATTGTAGGCTATCGGCGGTGCATCCTCGTGCGTCCTCAGACTCTTCGTCATTCTGCAGTCATGCGGCTCCATTTCTAATAATTTCTCTGTCTGTCCTGTTCAAGCGCACAAGGATGGATCGAATGCATCTCCTGCTGGCATGCCCAGTTTTATCCGGGGGCAGCCTCTAAGTGTCTTTTGTGTTGTATTCTACGCTAGGCAAATTTGGCTTTGTCAAACTCTTGGTAATCTCCTCGGTAATTACCTCGGCTATGCCTGTCAATATCTCAACCGCGCATCCACAAGAATTCCAACTAGTATGCACCTTCAGACTGCCCCGCTCTCACGACCTGTATGGAACAACACTTTACAGAGCGGCTTCGCTCCGATGGTGCTGTCCGTCCGGCGCGTCAGACATGGAAACCCCGAGGCGAGCTCACCTCTATTTCGATATGCTTGAGTTCTGAGTCAGTCGGGTGGCTTAGCTCAGGTTCTCGCTGTGCTTCGGGGAGAGACCATCGGTGATCCATAAGCACAAATCAAGGCTGTTCTGTGCCAAGAATATCTTTCCAAAGTGCGCTCTCTCAGGGAAGGCAGGGGCGCTGAATTCCGTGGCTGTCCGTCATGCAGCTTGTCACCTGCACTTGTTTCAGACGCTCTGGTGGAGCCGCCCGCGGTGCTTATTTCTTGAGCATAAGCTGTATTTTACGCGATTCTCGGAAGATGCAGTAAGCTTGTCAATCTTTGCGTTCACAGTATTTTGACTGAATGCAAGAATCCGCATCACAAGACGCCTGCCATGCGTGAACGAAACTGTCAAAGTCGTAGCGCGGTGAGCGTCATGACACGTTCACTTATCGAGATTGCACTCCGGTATGATGACGATTGCGCAGGTGAGATGTCGCGCATTGGAGACATCCCAACAAATCGACCTCGCTTGTCTGTCCTGTCAAGTGTTCCGGAAGACCAGTGCCTGTAGGAGCTTTTGTCTCCCCCTTCAGCGTCGCAATCACCACAGCACCACATGTTAAACTTCGGTAAATCAAGGGCAATGCATAACTAGCACCAGTCCCTTAAATCGGTGCTTTAGACCTGAATTTGAGCGACTCTGGGTTCGAATTTGTGTGCCATCACCGGACTGAAGCCCTGTCCGGCGTCAGTGGCGCTGATACTGGCGTTCAGTCCGGATGTTCTCCATGGTGACCATAAGTTGACGCATAGACCGAGGAAAGGGTCTCACTGTCGAAAGCTATGGTGCGTAAGACTTTCTCAGTGGCTTCGAATTTGTCCGCTGCGCCCGGCTGCTTAGAACGCATTTTCTCACTAATCCGCCCGGGGCCGCAGACGACTATCTATTTCTCCATATTTTTCGTACGAGGGTCGGACTGATAACATACCGCTTAGACTATTCGTAATTACAAGTTTCGGCAAGCCTCGAGGCAAGCGAGAAGATGTGCAGGAAGCCGGGATCTAAACATCATGCCAGCCGCCGAGAATAAACATCATGCTAGCCGCCGAAGCTGGCTTACCCCGGATCGGAGCACGCTATAAGGACTTCCACCGTTCATCATTGATGAATCACTACGGGTGCAAAGGATAGGAAAAACCGCGTCAGTGTATTCCCGCCTGCGCCAATACATGCCAATGGATTATTCGGGGTCACAAAGGAGCATGCGGAATGATTTGACAACAGCGCTGCCAGTACGAGCGAATTTGCGAACCGGTCCCCACGCAGGATTCTGTGCTGTGAAAGCTGACAAATCGATGCTTGATTCATCGGCCAGAGGCTCGTGCTTGCGTTTGAATCTAAGGTTGATACTGGGTGGGGCTCCAGCATCCCACAACCTAGAGCTCTCGGGACCGACGACCGCGAGTACTGCGCAGTCGAGGACGATCGGCACGTCGTTCATTACAGATAATTGCTATATCCGCAGGCAGGAAGATCCAGACTCTCCTCCGCAGCCGGGTGCCGAGATCAAGCGTGAAAGTCGTCCGAACCAAGCCCGAAGGGGCAGTGGGTGGGTGAAACGTTCCTATTCCGCGCATAAACGTGCCGATCTCCTGATTTAGAGAAGTCATGCTTGCTGTTGCCCCTCGAAGACGAAGAGGGCCCTAGCAAGTTCTATAGCCTCCAGATAGCTTCCACACGCTAGTGCGACATTAGGCCGAAATTCGCAAGACAAATGTTTCCTGAACTTACCAGTTACCAGTCTTGCAGCACCACCTGCCTGCTTAGCATGTGAATGTAGTGGGGATTGACGTCGCGAACGCACGACGACCGCAGATGTCAGGATATCTTGATGGTGATATCCGGTCTCCCTAAACTGTTATGGACTCCAGGCGTGTCAAAAGTGATCGTAGCAGCGACGACATACATCTCCTAAGATTTGCCGCACTTGCCTACCACTCCCGCGATGTCGCGGTATGAAAGCCGAGACTCAGCACGGTATTGTGGTAGCGGACGTTGTATGACCCCTTGCGTGTGAGCCTGAGGTTGTATCGTGAGAGTAGGTGCGGCCGGACGCTGTCGCATGGTCTAAGGTTAGCAAGTGTGGCGCAGTCCATTTTTGACCTGAAGGGCTTGGATGAACGTACCTCTTGGATGGATCACGGGACGAGTCCCGAAGCTTGGCTGTCAATAACTGTCGTAGATTAAGTGAAGGGCCAAGTACGCTCCTGGCACTCAACGTGCATGGGAGACCACTTCGGATGGCGTATCCGAGACAGCGCTACTGAGATGACCCTACATGAGCCAAGACATGCAAATGGGCGCCTTTAGCTGGATGCAGGCCACATGCAAGTAGCGCAATGCTGCAGCTTTGAGACGCCATAGCAATGGCAACAAATACAAAGTATTCTGAGAATGAAGCACGAGTGGCTGAGGCTTCTGCGTTCGGTAGTATCGACCCCACGCGCCGTGGATGGAGTCGTACCACAAGGCGAGCAGAAAGCAATATGTAGCCCCTGTAATGCCCTGCATGGCCATATGCACCTCCAATCTCCATGTGCCCATTGTTTGGACGGAACTGTGTTCGATATTCGGGAATCGCCCACTGGCACGCGGACGCCATCCTAAGGGATCATTGCAAGGTGGCTGATCGTGAGAAAAATCTCCGCTTCTCGTGAGAGAGGGAGGCGCCTGGTATGGAAATGCATAGTCCTTGTGAGTGATTCGAGATGGAATCGTGCGTAGCACGATGCAGCTCGCCCGTGGAAGCAGCGGACCAGCTCCGAGTCGTATGGAGTGATCAGATGGAGATGTGAGATGCTAAGTTGCCTCAGTTTTCAGGAAGGGCTAAGATGAATGTCAGATTGTCGCACAGGAAGACACCCCCTCAAAGATCCGCCACGCAGGTTGCTGTGCGAGCGCAACGTGACTTAAGGTTGGGGAACTTGCAAGGTCATCAGGCTACTGACAGGAAAGCTGTCTGGCTACGTAACCTTGCGACATGATGCTGGGATGCTGATATCTCAAGTGAGCTACACTTGGAGGGCAATCTGCCATGAGAAAAGGACAGCAATCAGGAGAAGGTTCGATGAAAAATATGAACGGGCGGAGTCGAGTCGGAACGTGGAGTACAGCATTCGAAATGTCATTCGCACCTGATTGAAGTTTCCCGCTATCACAAGAGACGAGAAAATCAAGTGACTCGTCGAGTCCATACAGGGCTGCCGAGCTGCACAAAGAACTAGGCTTCTGTCGGTCGGACCATGGGCGCATCGCAAGCGGCGGCGGCTTGTCATCTCGAAGGCTGCCCACGGTGACAAATCGTGAGAATGGCTGCCTCTTGCACCACCCCTATTCAGCGGAACCAACAGAGAGGAGGCGGGGATAAGCCAGAGCGCACTGTACATAACGCCGCACCGAATCGGTCGATGAAGATCATGGTATGGGAGTGGACCGTCGGCATGGGTGGGAGACTTTCACGGGCAAACGAGCAAGAAGGAGCGGAATGCATAGCTTAATACGTACTATAGCCATTCCTAGGAAGAAGAAAGACGGAAAACATGCATTCCGTGCGATTGTGATAATAAAGCGAGCGGAGGGTCGCGGGCGAACATGTTCCGTATACGTCTACCAGGCGATCGCAGTTCAGAGAGACTGCTGAGCACGGCAACCGACTACTAAACGGCTGTTCTGCAGAGCGCCCAGAGCGGGATTACGTAAGCATGTGAATGGTTGCGACTGCTTGTGGACGAGCTGGACAGCGTACACCGCCAACCACGCCGACACAAGCTGAAAGCGAACGACCGCGATGCCCATCAAGCACCTGGATAGTAAGTCCCTATCCTGTGTTCCAGACGATGAGGATATGGAGACAAATTCAGAAGTGCACCTCACTGCCGGTCTACTCTGTCTTTAGGTTATTTTGTTGAGCGGAAGCACTTGCAGACTCATCCCTTGTCCGTCCTATCCGACTCGCGTCTGGGCATCGATGCATCATACTATCTTAAGTCGCTGATCGAGAACCCGCCCTCGCGCGAGCCCCTGCTCGCGGCGACGGGTGGTCTCCCGCTCGCGTTGACGCAGCGCATCGAGTCCGACCTCCGCGCCCTCGAGAAACTGCGCATCAAGCCCGTATTCGTCTTCCCTGGTCTCCTTCCCAACCGCCGCTGGAAGCAGCAGCAACTTCAGTATGAACACAACGATGCTATGCGGGACCGGCAGAACGCGTGGGCGAAGTACGAGGCGGGCCAGGAGGATGCTGCGACCAAGCTGTTCGAGACCCGAAGCAACCTTCAACAGTGGGACTTGTGGAAGGTGGTTCTGAGGATATTCAGGCATCGCAATGTGGAGTTTGTCGTTGCGCCATATGTCGCATGGGCGCAGGTATGTTCACTTGAGCGCCTTAATATCGAGCACACGCAGACCACTGACACTTCACATAGCTGATCTACCTTCAACGGCACCAGAAGTCGTACATTCACGCCATCTATGGACCGTCAGACACCCTCCTATATCCTGGAATCGACAAGGTCATCACGTCGATTGACCTCACTTCCACCAGCCCTTCCTTCTCGTTCGTTGCCAAGCGTGCCATCCTCAATGATCTTGGCGTGTCCGAGGATCAATTCTTGGATATCGGGATCCTGGTTGGCTTCGATCACTCACCTCCATTCCCTCCTTCTGTGCACGAACAAGGTCTCAAGGCGACCGTCGACATGGTCAAGTACTACAAATCGGGCCATGCTGCGGTATCAGCGTTCGCCGAACAGCCTCAGGTGAAAAACATACAGTATCCAGAGATCTATGCCAGAACGCGTTCCATGATCAAATACTCTTTGATCCTGTCGTCCGAGGGCACTGTTCTGCCTCTCCCTCTTGCCATTACCTCTCCTGCTTCCCATGGCCATCCCAACCATCATCCGCACCATCCGACAGCTGCTGACATCCCCTCGGATCTGCACGAGATCTTCACCCACCGTCTCCCCGACGAGGTCTATTTCTATTTGTCTCGAGGATTGCTAGGCCCACAGCCTCTGGTGTGGCTCACCACAGGTCAAGTCATCGAGAACCCCCCTCTAGACAACGGCGAGACTACGGAATACAAGCGGTTCATCAAGGAGGTGATAACCGATGGGCAGACCGGGCCTCGCGCGACGGCCCTGGCTCTGATATCGAGCGTCGCAAACTCTTTCTGGCACAACCGGAAGGTCACGGGTTACTTCTGGTTTGAGCAGCCTGTGCCTCAGAAGCCCATTTCGCACAACTCGCAACAGACCGCGCAACTCGCGGAGCGGGTAGCGGGCTGGAATGTTCCGTATGCGATTGTGGAAGAAGAGCTGAGGAGACAGAATGTAAGTCCAGACCTGTGCCTGCCAGTTCTCGAGCGATCTTTTTCTCACTGACGTCGTACTGCCTGCTCTGTCTAGTCTTCCACCATCGACTTCGCGCTCTGCCTTGGTGCCACGGTCTCTGAGAAACTCGCAGCACGCACTAGGATTAAGAGCGGACAAAACTCAAGTCCGCTCGAGAAGAAAGATGAGATCGTTGCAAACGTGATCTGGCGCTTCCTGGAGCTGCGCGGGTCCGTGTTTTGTCTGTCAAGGTTTCCCTCCCGGTCTAGCGTTGATTTTGTTTGCCATAGATTCCTCGTGAACTCGCATACCCACTCGCCACTGGCGCGTGCTATGCACACCGCCATCAGGACGGCGCGAGTGAATGACAAGTTCCAAGATGCCCTGTATTTGTTCCTAGAGTTGGTGAGAGCGGGAGTGATGCACGGCCACCTCTGGTCGGGCCGCGCCTTCAGTGGTGGACCGAGCTTTGGCACAGGTGCGGACATGTTTCCCACGGATCATGACGACAGTCACACTGATGCCGGGTCCATGAAACGGTGCCACAGATGATGAGAAATCGTGCATGTTACTCGTGATGAGGGTACTGAGTATCGTCCCGCTGAATTTCAAGGTAACGCCCGTCCTGGCAGCTGCAGCGACGAAAGTGGTGCTGATTGCTACCTTCATCTTTGCGCGCATGATGATTTGGTGACGGCCTCGATTGCGACATGCTAGCCCCAACCGTGGTCCGCGCCTCTGTCACGGGAGCTGCTCGTGTTCAACTCTTTTGTCCGTTCGCTCTCACGCGCGTTACGGACGCTACTGGAAGTGACTTCACTGAACATGCTTCTCCGCCATGACGCCCGGAGGCAGCGGGACGATTTCCTCGATATTAATTTGTCACTCCCATTCCAAACGGAGGTGAACACCGGGTTCGGCGTTCTCGCCAAGGTCTACCTGGACGCACTTACGCACATCAACAATGGAAAGCGGGTGCGGGACCCCAACGCGGAGGGCGTGAAAGAAGCGAAGGCCATGGCGCTGGAAATTTGCGAGGAAACATTCCCCGGAGTGAAGAACCCGAAAGCGGAGGTCGAGCGGGGCTTCCGGTTCTGGGATGTGGTGAGCCAACTCCCTTGTGCCACGCAGGGCTGAGGCAAAACGCTAACGCTGCCGTCCCGATGTAGACGCTGACCGCCATGAGGCAGCTGCACTCTGAGAGCTCCGTTCTGCGTGAGCTGATCGACCAGTTCGAGGCGGCTGAGGCGTGGTTGGCGCCAATGAGGCCGTAAGGTTCACACAGGAAAGAGGGGCGCCAAAGCACATTGTCGGGCGAGCCGAGCGTGGCAAGTGCATGGGCTGGCGTCGGATGGTCCGGTGGACAAGGGGCGGGGGGGAGCGGGGGCGCATGGGACGGGTGGCCCGCGGTGGTGTCTGCATGTGACAATAGGAGCTGCTGTACATGATCATGCCTGCGTTGCTGTGCTGGGTATTTTTGGGGCTGGAGTTGAGAACGTCGGAGATGTGTGCGGGCGAGGGAAGATGGAAGACGCGAACGGATGGGTTGACATGAGAAAGGAGCTGCAGCGGGTGCCAGCCACTTGTCCGAGAGGGGAAACACGTGTGGCCGGGGGCGCTGGCGAGAGGCGAGGCTGGGGCGGGGGAGGCTGGCGTGCATGGGGAACGCATTCGGAGTGCGCATTCGGAATGGACTGGCATGGCGCCTGTCACTGGGCCTGCGCCTGCCACTGGCTCTCCCGCAAAATCGCCGACGGAACTGCGAATGTCGGCTGCCATTCCGGGACACATCTCAGATCCCACGAATCTTGATTTCGGGTGACAAGACAGATTATCTGGCAGGGCGTTTGTCCCATCTGGGAAGAGGCTCCTGAGAGTTTCCTCCTCTGCGCTTGCCTGCGCGCACACACTTTATAACCCGCCAGCTCGAACATGCCATCCCGTCCCTCACCCGCCCTTCTCCGCGACCCGCAGCCCTCCTCCGCCCCGTTCAATGCAGCGTGTTGACCCCTACGCCATGATTGCCCAGCACCTCGCCCCCCTCCCCCACCACCGCCCCTTCGTCAAGGACGTCGTCGGTGGCCCGCTCTACCTGCACCAGCAGCGCACCCTCGAGGTCATCCAGCTCATCGAGGTCCCCGCCCCGCCCCGCGTCCAGCCCCCATCCACGTTCTCCTCCAGCTCCTTTGCCTCTTCCTCATACACATCCTCCTCGTCGGACGAGGAGTCCGACTGCGAGTCCTACTGCTCCTCCGACGCAGAGGACATCGAGCCTGCAAGCGCATCGGTCTCAAATGACACGTACAACACACGGCAGAGTCGCGTCCTTGCGTGGCGCGAGAGCTCTGCAAAGGCCATGGGTGCCGCACTGCCCCGTACGTTCTTTTTTCCCGTACCGCCACACAAGGTCCTCACCTTGGCACAGCTCCACAAACATCTTCCCTCACACCCCCACTGAAACGAAAAGCTGACGGCGACGATGAAGACATGGACGATGATACCGTGAGTATCTTCGCACTCCACGCTCGACAGACATAGCTCACTCCGATTTGCGCTAGGCTTCCCACTCTTCCAAGCGATCTCGTCCCGCTTGGCAGCAGCGGCGCCTGAGTACACACCCATGTCCCGCCTGCGACGAATCCTTCTCAACAAGGCAAAGCCTACGGCAACACGGCCTTGATTCCCATCTCAATGACGCATGTCGAGTCGCGGTCGAATACGGACTCGAATCATGACACTACTTAACGCTTCCTTTGACGTCTTCATATCTCAGGCAGTGATACCCACCCACGCCTTGTGCCACTACCCGCATCTTCTCCTGCAATTTGTCTTGCTATTCAATCGCCCGCCTATACTCGCATAGTGCTATTGTACCCCATCATATTACTCCCAATTATTGCTATCGTATGTCGTGTAATCCGGAAGCGTATAGCTGCCCCACCATTGGCACAATGTATCATTTTTGTCGGCGATGTCATACAAGCTCTATAAGCGCGTTCATGAGAGCCACTTGACAAGTGTGCGTTGTGTGTCAAATTGTGCGCTCATTTGTGCGCTCATTGTGCGCGGCGCTTACGATGGTGGCTGATCAGCACGAGGCGACAGCGGGCAGGGCCCGGGAGAGAAAGACGACAAGGGGACAACAAGCGAACTGTGCATGCCGTGAAGGGTCCTCCCAACTTCCCCAGCAGTTGAACGTACTTCTTGTGCTTGTGCTCGGTGGACTGAGAAGCTTCCTTGTGCGTCTTTCTCTGCGCCGCAGCCTCCCGCAGGTCATCTGCTGAGCAGATCGCTCCGCGCTGCTCACGCGGCACGTGACTCGTATCCCAGCGTCGATCAAAATCAAGCCACCATCGAGGAGGGAGTTGCAACGCTTGGCTTCGGGCTTCGTCTCTCGACAGTCCGATAGATACCGGTGCCCCTCTCGCCGTCGTGTGGGTGCCAACATTGTCGACATCGCACATTCCTCCGCGTAGTTCTCGCGCAGATGCTCGGCGGCGGTCGTGAAATTAGCACGGACGTTGCTTATCGGGGCTGCATCGTCTCACACATTTCCCCGCTTCAGTGCAGCGGTGCGTACAGATGTTGCCTCCATATGCGCGCACTCGGAAGTGCTCAGACACGCGCCACTGCGGCGCATTCTGCGCCGCTCGGGTCCGAGCGCGCGGCGCCGGTGCGCTGTGCAGCGTGCACGCGCCGCATGCGATTCCGTTTTACTCCCGCCGTCGGACAAAGACAATCTTAGACTGGCCGCATCAGCACCTGGTCCGGAGGAGCGGATGCGGAGGCCAGTTGCGCCCCGCTCGCGTGGGCGTCTCAGCGGGCGCTGCGACCACACATTTTCCAGCGATGAAGACCGCACCAGCGTGCGCTAAGGCCGCACGTAGCGCACGTAGCGCAGCGGGCAATCCGCTGATGGCCTGTGGTTCCCCAGAGCGCGACTGGGCCCTGCTTGGCAGGACGCCCGGTTGCGCAAACTGCCTGCGATGATTGTCGTAGTTCTTCCGATGTGCAGTGCCTGGCTGCACCACTCACACAGCGCACAGCATCATCGCAAGTGATGTTCAATTGCCCCCGCGCGGGCGGCAGCAAGGCGCTCGGGACGCGGCCCAAGCGGCCCTTTCCCCGTCTACGTCCGCGACGCCTATGAGAATACGCGAACCTGGGAGGCTGGGAACGCCTGCACCTAGACTGCTGCACCGGCCATCGCGACCTGCCACTCAGCACTCCGTCTCCCGCGCACTGCTTACAACGGTCCGCTGTAGGGGAGCACTCGCAGGCCAAGCTTCCAGCAACTGTTCAACAACTACCCTCCCCACGTCCGCCGCGCAGGGTCGCAGGTCCGTAGCAGCATGAGAGCCCGGGCCCGACACAATGTACGCGCAGAGGCACGGCGAGCGTCGTTTCGCCGTGGCAAGTGCGAAGAATCTGCGCAGGTACGGCGCGAGTGCGCAGCGTGTCATACCCCTGCGCAGGCGGAGACGCATTCAGTGCGTTGTGTGATGCGAGCGGCTCCGTCGACGATAACCACAGTGGGAAGTCGCGCGATCGGGGTCGCACCGGGCGGGGGCCAGAAGGCCATTTCTCCGTGGCGACGGCGAGATTACCCACGACGTCCTAGGGCAGTGGGAGGCGGACAAGGATAGCTCACCGTGGCGGCACCGTGGCCTGATGCCGCCGGCCTTGTCTGTCTTGTCTTGTCTTGTCAGTGGGTGCATGGGAGCGGTCGCAGCATCAAGATGGCCAAGAGGTGTTCTCCCGCAGCTCTTGCGAGGAACCCACGTCTGCTGGAGCACACCAGGACGACTGTGCGAGCTGCAAGGCTCAGAGGTGCGCGGGCGCCCAGCGGCTATATTTGGAAGGCCAAGCATTCACACTGGAGACAGCTTGCAGGGCTCAGGGGGCGCCCGTCTGGCTCGCAACGAGAGACAGGGAACAGGACGTGTGTAAGTCTTCGGAGGACTAGGTCGGGCTGGGTCGCTGGACGCGCGTGTGTTCCGTAGGCCCGCTGCCGCTGGCTCGGGCAGCAGCCCGGCGATCCCGCGAACAGAGCAGTCAGCTGAATGTCTCCGAGCGGCTCATTAGGCTGATTGTAGCGATGGCGCGCGGTGCGCGTTACGACGTGGGCAAAGACAAGAGGCATGGCAGGTGGGCCTGGACACCTGAGCGAGCAGAATGATGCACTCAGGCAGGGAGGCGGGGCGTCGCGCGACCCCAGCAGGTCGAACATGGCACGGAGGATCAGCTGCTTTGCTCATCGGTCCGTACGCCCCACAGACGCGCCACGCCAGCCCAGGCATGTCCGTTCCCACCGAGTGCAGGGCCGCGGCAGCGCAGAGAAGGAATCAGCGTGGCGGCAGCGCGGCGGCAGCAGCCCAGCGAGCAGCGTCGTGGCGCCGGGCCTCCCGCGCGGGCGCTGGCGTGTCGTGGCCACCAGAGCAAGCTGTGAATTCGGAATGGCGAGAGCGAGCCTGGGATGCGGGCTGCGAGCATTGTAGGCCGCGTGTAATCCTCGGGAGAAGTGAAGACGTGCGGCACGGACATGAACGCGGGGGAAGAGAAGCTGCGGCGTTGCGGACCTGACGGACCTTCGCGCCCGATCGTAGGCGCACCGATCACTCGAAGCAGCTCGAAGCTCTTGCAAAAACCTCGGGGGTGAGCTCATCGCGCGCTTGGGAGGTAGTGCGCGGATGGGACACGGATACGGACCGGTTGCGAGGTCGATGAAACCGCTGCCGAATTGCGTTTTCGGACGAGCGTCGTGTACAGATGAATATGGGTACTCACACCCTTCGCGCTAAGAAGGCCGTTGCACCGAAACTTTCGAGGTTATGCCGCCGGGATACCCAGGAGGTCGCTTGCAGATGATGATCAAATCCTCCGGTACGGTGAGCATTGGAATCCGAACTGCGGTATTCATTTGAGGTCGTGCATGCGATAGTAACGACTCATGATGTGTACGTCGTTGACGCAAGGTCTGTCTTCTTCGACTGATTGATGTGGAAATTGCTCCCTTGGGTATTTTTGACGACAGATTGTTAAGTTCGTTTGAAGGATTCGCCGAGGTTTGTGCTGTCATCCAGCCAACGTGACTCGTCAAGAAATTTCATTGGCATGTCTCGGGCTACGCTGCTGCTATGTTTCAACGTGGTACGAAAAACGAAAGATTAAGATAGCTCACTGTCCACCACGATTGTCGGGCAGACTACCCATCTTGTGTCTTTGATACCGGAAGATTTCCTGAGGACCCGAGCAGAACTACGTCAGAGCGACTGGATTTGCAAGTTGCCAAGGAGGCTGTGACGAAGGGCATGCCTAGAAATATACCACTATTCGGCTTTCTAATTTTGAGACCAGTGACCTCAGTGCAGCGTCATATAGGAGAGTTGCACGTAGTCTTAGAGCATGGGTTTCGCTGCAGTTGTCTGCGTGGAGTCATTCGAGAAGTGGAGGTCACTCAGGACAACTTGAGTCTCGAGGGGCACGTGGCAATTGTGAACCGGAACATATTTGGGTGTCAATCCCACTAGTCGAGGTCCTAACTTAGCGATGTCAGTCAAGATAGACCGCATACGGACGGCGGAAGAGAGCAGCGCAGCTGCAGGTTGACTGAGTACTAGTTTGAGCTCGAGCGCCGAGTACCGCACCAGTAGATGCGCTGATGAGTTGATTGATAAGCCTCCCCATCTCTTCGCTTGTTCCGCCTCCGTCTTACGTCCTTCCCCGCTACATACGCGTCTCTGTTCTGATGTCCTTTGCGTTTTCTTTCACTTGGGTGGCTCTCTATGTGGCTAGCTAACCCACTCTCTTCCAAGCGCAGTTGGCGTCTCGCTTTCAACCATACTAAACTAGCTGTATCTGGTCACCCGCCCTACTGTGGGCGACGCTGGAGCTTGCTAAGTTTGATAACTTTCATAGCACGCACTCAGGATGGTCGGATGACGCAACAGGTCTCACTCGGCCTGCTGGAGGCTGCGTCCTGCTGGGTTCGCACAGCGAGCGCCATGTCGCCGCTTCTCACTTAGGAGCATTCCATGGAAATGGTCCGGCCACGATGGGGCTAGAAGCCTGCAGGTGACCGTCGGCTTTGTTTGCTTATAGCCCGGGTCCCTGCGAAACTCCCCTCCTTATCGTACCGCCACCATGGCGGGCTCCTGCTGCAAGGAATCCGAGGAAACGAGCCCAGCGCACCTCGGCATCCATGTCAGCGCCTCTGCTGCGAAATCGGACCTCTGTGGACGAGAGTCGATGATGAATGGAGGAGAAAGAGCGCAGGAAAGCATCCCCTGTTGTGAGACTGGTGGATGTAAGTGCGACGGTGAGTATCTGCGACTGTCTCCCGTGTTCCAAGCGCACTGTTCTGATCAATCCGCCTCAGATTCCTGCCTTGCGCAGCTGGCTCGGGCTATATGCGCGGATGACCGCACCCACCAGGCCGAGGGAGGTGACAACGGCCAACATGCCATGTCGCTCGCGTGCGACAGTGATAGCATCATCTCCACTTGTTGCGGCGAAACTGCCAATACTCCAGATCAAGGTGTGTTTTAATACAGTTATTGTCAAAATCCCATCTGACTGGATCTCAAAGCTGGTTCTGGTGCAAAGAAGCATGTATTCAGTTCTGGTGACGCTGTATCCAAATCTGCCTGCCGAGATACGGGCCTTCGTAGGCGCATGACCAAGCATCCTGGAGATGGTGGAGATCAAGCAGCTCTGCCCTCCAAAGCCTGTGGGCACCACATGTCAGTTGCTTGGGCTCGTCAGAAGAGTACGTTGGCGGCCTTCGGTTGCATATGCAAGGCTATGCTTGCCCACGGCCTCCAGTCCTGTTGTACAACCTCCCACGCTGCGAATAAGGATGACAACATCTCCCACATTGCTCCCCTTAACCGCTCCACCTTGTCCGTAGTATCGAAGAAAAGCGGACATTCTATCAATACGTGCGCTGATGGATGCTGCGGCAAATCGAGCGTGCGACCCATCCAGTACGATCCCACTCAGAAGAAGGCAGCGTCTACCACGTCGGTTGCAGGTTCTTGTGGTGCAGGTTCATGCTGTGTGCGCTCCCGCGGGGGAAGTGCTATTAAACCGAAGGATATCATCGAGATCGAGACTTGCCCTCAGCTCAAGAGCCGTTCGTGCGCATCTGTCGATTCTTGCTGTGGCGACAGCTGCTGTGGTGGCTCAGTGCGTTCCAGGAGGGAGATCAAGTCGGAGGAGATACCAGGCATATCATCTGACAATGACCTCGCGGAGCTTGAGAAGGGAATTGGGTCGCCCGATAAGCACGCCGTCCTCGTCATTAAGGGAATGACTTGCACCGGGTGCGAGACCAAGCTCACCCGAGTTCTACATGCAATCCCAGCTATACGAAACATCAAGACGAGCCTGGTAATGTGTCGCGCAGAATTTGACTACGATAGCGGCGCCACCGACTTACAGTCTCTCGTTCCGATCATCGAGAAGCGTTCTGGCTTCACCGCGGAGGTCATCAATGCACAGACGATGCGAGGGCTGGTCTTGATGGTGGACAGGAGCCTGTGCGAGCAATTTCTGCTCAAATCTCCGCCGAAGGGTCTCGACAAAGTCTCTCGAATCCAGAAAGGAATGG
The DNA here is from genome assembly GCA_001687445.1 of Obba rivulosa. NCBI lineage: Eukaryota > Fungi > Basidiomycota > Agaricomycetes > Polyporales > Gelatoporiaceae > Obba > Obba rivulosa. The sequence continues at coordinate 422,000 of KV722331.1, forward strand.
TGCGCATCGTCTACGACCCGCACATTATCAGTGCACGCAATGTCATCCAGGCCTACTCGGAGTTCACTCCTGTTCTTGCGCCGGAAGCTCGCGATCCCGCAATCACTGCAGGAGCCAAGCATATTCACACTCTCGCCGCTCGCGTGGTCGCATCCAGCCTCCTCACGATTCCTGTCCTCGTCATGGCCTGGGCACCACTTCCGAAGCATCCGCGTGCTTATAACATCGCCTCCATGGTTCTCGCAACGGCCGTTCAAACGGTGATCACGGGCCCGTTTTATGTTCACGCATTCAAGAGTTTGCTCTTCTCCCGACTGATTGAGACGGATCTGCTTGTCGTGCTCAGCACCACTGCTGCATACATGTATTCGGTGGTCGCATTTGCATACGAGATGATAGGGCGGCCATTGGCCACGGGTGGATTCTTCGAGACAAGCACGTTGCTGGTCACGCTCATCATGTTGGGCAAACTGATCAGCGCCTTTGCGCGTCAACGCGCCATGGAGGCCATCTCGATTCGATCCCTCCAGCAGCAATCTGCCACGCTCGTACACGAAGACGGCCACGAGGAGACGATTGACGCACGGCTCCTTGGGTACGGTGATCACTTCATGGTCCTGCCCGACTCGACCATCATCACGGATGGCGAGGTCGTCACGGGGCAGAGCGAGGTGGACGAATCAATGATGACGGGTGAGCCCATCCTCGTGGCGAAGCAGCCTGGGAGCGCCGTGACTGCGGGCACGCTCAATGGTCCTAGTGCCATGATCATCGCGGCAACCCGCCTGCCTGGCGACAACACCATCAGCGACATCGCGGCGCTCGTCGACGACGCACGCGTCTCACGCGCTCGAGTTCAGGATACAGTCGACCGCGTCTGCGCGTGGTTCGTGCCTGCAGTGCTCGCAGCCGCCGGAAGCACGTTCCTGATCTGGCTCGCGGTGGGCATCAGGGTGCGCGGGCAGCCCGCCGGCCAAGCTGCAGTGACGGCGTTGACATACGCTATCGCGGTGCTTGCGATTTCGTGCCCATGTGCGATTGGCCTCGCGGTACCGATGGTCGTGCTGGTGGCTGGTGGCGTGGCTGCGAGGCACGGCCTGGTGTTCAAAGCTGCGGCGACGGTTGAGTCTGCTCGCGCGATCTCCCACGTTGTGTTCGACAAGACGGGGACACTCACACAAGGGCGCCTCGCTGTCGTTAGCTCCGTGTTCCTGGACGAGACTAACATGGATGGGCGCGCCACTATTGCAGGACTAGTAGCAACAAGCCGGCATCCCGTCTCGCGTGCGATTGCTGCATTCCTTGGATCAGTGGACGGAGCTGGTTATCAGATCGGGAATGCCAAGATGATCACAGGCAATGGCATCGAGGCAACCCTAGCTGGCGGAACACTTCGCGGAGGAAGCGCACGGTGGCTGCAAGTGGAAGACCATGCCGCTGTCCGGCCGATCTCATCGAGTGGGCTCACTGCGTTCTGCGTCACGTACAATGATGATCTTATCGCCGTCTTTGGGCTTGAAGACACACTGCGCCCAGAGGCCGCATCTGTCCTTCGCAACCTTCGCAAGCGCGGAATATCAATCTCTCTCCTGAGCGGAGACAATGCTGCCGCAGTTGACAACGTTGCCCAAGTCCTGGGTATTCCGCAGGACCACGTACGCTCGGCCTGTATGCCCGCAGACAAGCAGGCATACCTCAAGGCACTCTCCGCAGCAGGAGATAAGGTTCTGTTCTGTGGAGACGGTACCAATGACGCGGTCGCGCTCGCACAAGCGGACATTGGCGTGCACCTGCACATTGGAGAGGGCGCTGGTGTTGCGGCGTCGACTGCTGCGGACGCCGTTCTCATTCACCCGTCGCTGGCCGGCATCCTCACGCTGCTCCAGCTCTCCGACGCCGTCTCACGCAGGATCACGGTGAATTTCGTATGGTGCTTCGTGTACAATCTGGTGGCGATCCTGTTCGCTGCAGGCGCCTTCGTCGACGCCCGGATCGCGCCCGCTTACGCTGGGTTGGGTGAAATTGTAAGCGTCTTGCCGGTTGTGCTTGTTGCCGTACATTTGCGGTGGTACAAGGTTCACGTGTAACGTGTCGGAACAACTTCTACAGAGAAACAGTGCTACGTTTGCTGCTGGTTCGGTCTAGATTGTTTGATCGTAGGAAAGCATGTAAACTGGCGGTGTGAAATTATCTATGCGTCTCTGGCCGGGCTGGGTCACTGATCTGCTACGCTTCAGGGTGATGCAACGCTTCAGAGTGATGCATATGAAAGAAGAGATAAGATTGCTCACCGTGTACCGCGATTGTCGGTCGCAATGCCGATTCGCGTATTGTTGGTATCGACAGATTTCCCGAGGGCCCGAGTTCGTCAAGTTCAGAGCCGTTGAGATCGTTGATCGGGGATCGCATGGCGGTGGCCCCAGCAGTCCACAAATGTGTTTTAATTGAGCATTATGATTTCGAGACGAGCGACTTCAGTGCAGAGTCATCGCATTAGTATAGACGCAGTCTTAGAGCGTGCGGTGGGCAAGAATCCTCGTACTGAGTCTTCTAGAGAGGCGGCATACAGGAGGGGTCACACGGGGTTTGAGGAGGATATGACGAGATATTCATCTCAACAAGTTGTCTATTTGGTTCTGCCATAATATTATGCATGATGCACAACGAAGGCAGTCCAGTTGAATGACAGACAGAGCGGACGAGAGCAGACATCCGCAGTTGGCCTTGTGAGGGAGCGAGTACCGCACCAGTGGTTGCACGGGATGAGTACCGCACAGGTCGATACATAAGCCCCATCTTGCTCTCGCTTGTTCCGCCTCCGCCACTGCGTCTTTCACCCATCTCCGCCTACGCGAGCTTTGCTCTGATGCCCTCCGTTTTGTTTCTCGCTTGGACTGCTCTCTCTGCGACCCAGCCAGGTCTCTGCTAAATCGCTCTCGGCGCGTCTCGGGACTGACCGGAACCTTGGCCGGTGCCACTTTCGACCAAAAAGTGCCTGCATATGGCCATCCGTCCTGCTGTCAACGACGTTGGAGCTTGCTGAGCTTGGGAATCCTCGTAACGCGCACTCCGGATGTTCGCAAATAGGAAGAATCCCGGCCGGAGATGGTGGATGACGCGGCGAGTCTCACTGCTGGAGGCCGCGCGCTGCGGCCTCCGGGCCAGACCTGGGGCGGTTCGCTTGCTGGATATCTAACGAGGGCCGCGTCGCCACTTTACACACGGCGGCGTTCCGTGACAATGGTCCGGGCTCCCTGGGGCTGGAAGCCTGCAGGCGGCGGCTTTGTCTGCTTATAGCCTGGGGCACTGCGAAACTTTCCCTCCCATCGTACCACCATCATGGCTGGCTCCTCCTGCAAGAAATCGTTGGATTCGACCCCAGAAGACGTCAACCACCATGTCAGTGTCTCTGCAGCAAAGCCAGATACCTGTGGACGAGATGAAGCAAAGAATGAAGGAGAAGGAGCACAGGAAGACAGCTTCTGCTGTGAGAGCGGTGGGTGCAAGTGCGACGGTGGGTATCTGTGGGCTGTCTCTCGCCTCCCAAGTGAATAGTTCTGACTATTTCTCCCTTAGATCATTGCCTCAAGCAGCTGGCCCGGGCTATATGCGCAGACAACCACTCCCAAGGAGCCCACAGAAGCGATGATGCTACGTCACTCGTGTGCGACAGCGCAAGTGCCACTTCGACTTGTTGCGGCGAGGTCTCAAGCACCTTGAATCAAGGTATGCTTGTCCTGACAAGTAATCAGTTAGGAATAATACCGACAAAAGCCTGCAGATGATCTCGATGTAAAGAAGCATGTCTCTAGTACCGGCAACGCTATATCCAGTTCTGCCTGTCGGCGTACTGGCCTTCGTAGGCGCGCAGCAAATGATCCCGGAGAAGATGGGGCTCAGGCAGTCCTACCATCGGAGGCTTGTGGGCACCACATGTCTGTCGCTCAGGCTCGCCAGAAGAGCACCCTGGCGGCGTTCGGGTGCATTTGCAAGGCTTTACTTGCGCACGGTTTGCAGTCCTGCTGTACCTCCCATTCTACAAAGAAGAAAGACAGCACCTCCCACATCTCGCGCCTCAATCGCTCGACACAGTCCGTGGCATCGAAGAAGAGCGGTAACTCCGTCGATACGTGTGCCGGTGGCTGCTGCGGCAAGTCCAGTGCGCCGTCTCTCCGGTATGATGCTCTTCAGAAGAGTGCGGTATCATCGACGTCGATCGCAAGCTCGTGCTGCGCAGATTCATGCTGTGCACGATCTCGTGGAGGAAGCCTCGTCGAACTCAAGGATACCACCGAGATCGGAGCTCGCTCTCAGCTCAATGACCGCTCGCGCGCGTCAGTCAACTCCTGTTGTGACGACAGCTGCTGCGATGGCTCGGTATGTTCCAGGGAGGAGATCAAACGCAAGGAGATACCAGACAGATCATCTCAAACCGACCTCGCCGTGCTTGAGAAGGGGATCGGGTCGCCCGATCAGCATGCAATACTCGCTGTCAAAGGGATGACCTGCACCGGGTGCGAGAACAAGCTCATCCGAGCTCTCCGCGCGATCCCAGCCATACGAAACATCAAGACGAGCCTTGTGCTGTGCCGTGCGGAATTTGACTACGATAGCAGCGCCACCGACCTACAGTCGCTCATCAAAGTCGTCGAGAAGCGTTCCGGCTTTACCGCGGAGGTCATCGACGCACAGGCGATGCGATGGCTAGACCTGATGGTGGACAGGAAGCTATGCGAGCAATTTCTGCTCAAATCTCCGCCGAAGGGTATCGACAGTGTCTCCAGAGTCAAGAAAGGGATTATGCGTGTCATTTATGATGCTCACGTCATCGATGCACGTACAATCATCCAAGCCTATGCGGAGTACACTCCCATTCTTGCACCGGAAGCTCGCGATCCCGCAATCACTGCAGGTGCCAAGCATATTCACACTCTCGCCGCTCGCGTGGTCGCATCCAGCCTCCTCACGATCCCTGTCCTCGTTATGGCGTGGGCACCGCTTCCGAAGCATCCGCATGCTTATAACATCGCCTCCATGGTTCTCGCAACGGCCGTTCAAACGGCGATCACGGGCCCGTTCTATGTCAACGCATTCAAGGACTTATTCTTCTCTCGGCTGATTGAGACGGATCTGCTCATTGTGCTCAGCACCACTGCCGCCTATGTCTATTCTGTGGTCGCATTTGCATATGAGATGGTAGGGCGGCCCTTGTCCACGGGTGGATTCTTCGAGACAAGCACGTTACTAGTCACGCTCATCATGTTGGGTCAACTCATCAGTGCCTTCGCTCGCCAGCGTGCCATGGAGGCCATCTCGATTCGATCCCTCCAGCAGCAATCTGCCACGCTCGTACACGAAGACGGCCACGAGGAGACGATTGACGCACGGCTCCTTGGGTACGGTGATCACTTCAGGGTCCTGCCCGACTCGACCATCATCACGGATGGCGAGGTCGTCGCAGGACAGAGCGAGGTGGATGAATCAATGATGACGGGCGAATCCGCCCCCGTGGCGAAGCAGCCTGGGAGCACCGTGACGGCAGGAACACTCAACGGACCCAGCGCTCTGACCGTCGCGGCTACCCGCCTGCCTGGCGATAATACCATCAGCGACATCGCGTCGCTCGTCGACGACGCGCGCTTCTCGCGTGCGCGCGTCCAGGAGACGGTCGACCGCGTCTGCGCGTGGTTCGTGCCTGCAGTGCTCGCAGCCGCCGGAAGCACGTTCCTGATCTGGCTCGCGGTAGGCATCAGGGTGCGCGGGCAGCCCGCTGGCCAAGCTGCAGTGACGGCGTTGACATACGCTATCGCGGTGCTTGCGATCCAAAAAACAAGCCCATGTGCGATTGGCCTCGCGGTACCGATGGTCGTGCTGGTGGCTGGTGGCGTGGCTGCGAGGCACGGTCTGGTGTTCAAGGCTGCGGCGACGGTTGAATCTGCTCGCACGATCTCCCACGTCGTATTCGACAAGACGGGGACACTCACACAAGGGCGCCTCGCTGTCGTTAGCTCCGTGTTCCTGGACGAGACTGGGATGGACGTGCGCGTTGCCATTGCTGGACTGGTGGCGACAAGTCGGCATCCTGTCGCGCGTGCGATTGCTGCATTCCTTGGATCAGTGGATGGAGCTGGTTATCAGATCGAGGATGCCAAGATGATCACAGGCAAGGGCATGGAGGCGACCCTGGCTGGCGGAACACTTCGCGGAGGGAACGCACGGTGGCTGCGAATGGAAGATCACGCCGCTGTCCAACCGATTCTATCGAGGGGTCTCACTGTGTTCTGCGTCACCCATGATGACAATCTTATCGCCGCCTTCGGCCTCGAAGACACACTGCGCCCAGAGGCCGCATCTGTCCTTCGCAACCTTCGCAAGCGTGGAATATCAATCTCTCTCCTGAGCGGAGACAATGCTGCCGCAGTTGACAACGTTGCCCAAGTCCTGGGTATTCCGCAGGACCACGTACGCTCGGCCTGTATGCCCGCAGACAAGCAGGCATACCTCAAGGCACTCTCCGCAGCAGGAGATAAGGTTCTGTTCTGTGGAGACGGTACCAACGACGCGGTCGCGCTCGCACAAGCGGACATTGGCGTGCACCTGCACACTGGAGAGGGCGCTGGTGTCGCGGCGTCGGCTGCTGCGGACGCTGTTCTCATTCACCCGTCGCTGGTCGGGATCCTCACGCTGCTTCAGCTCTCCGACGCCGTCTCACGCAGGATCACGATGAATTTCGTATGGTCTTTCGTATACAATCTGGTGGCAATCCTGTTCGCTGCAGGCGCCTTCATCGACGCCCGGATCGCGCCCGCTTACGCTGGATTGGGGGAGATCGTGAGCGTCTTGCCGGTTGTACTGGTAGCCATCCAATTGCGATGGTACAAGGTTCGCGTGTGATCTGTTAGGGCTATTTTGACGTGGAAGTATGGCTACATTTGCTACTGGTTCGGTCGGGTTCACTTGGCAGTAGGAATGCATGTACAATAGTGCTATGAAACTGTCTGTGCGATTGTGACAAGTAAACCAATGGAATATTAGGTATTAGATCACCAGGAGTAGCGGTATGAGTATCGTATTGTAAGGGTATTACCGAATGTTCCATCCATAACTATGGGCAGCTGAACAATGGTCTCAGATAATGTCAATCACTGTTGGCCACAACCTGCAAGAGGGACGTGTGGGTGTCAAGAGCAGGCAGGCAGGCAAACTGAATGAGCCGCACCCCAAGAATCCCACAAGTGTCTGCATCAATCCCCCTAGGAAAGGGATCCAGCTGACCCCATGACGAGTAGATCAGAAACCTGTGGGTACAAACTCACGGGAAACGGTACTCACGTAGACATGTTGAATTTGGCGGCCTTGAATAGGCCGGCGAGAACATAACCAATAATGGCCGATCCCACGACTGCGCCGCAGACCGCGACCACAACGAAGCCAAAGAACACCAGCAGCGCGAAGGTCAGGCGAGAGCGCCGTTCATTCTGCCGGGCCCGAGCGCGGTATCGCAGCGGAAGCTTGGCGTCGTCTGAATGGTCTCCCTGCGCATATGGCCGTAGTGCTATTCCGCCAGCGTCAGCGCCGGTGACATAAGTGATGGCTGATAGTACAGAGAGTGGCCGGCGGACTCGGTGAGACTGTCGGTTCGGGCGTGAAGGCGGGAACGTTAGGTTCATGAATGCATAGATGCCGCCGAACAGGAAGGCAGGCGTGTAGAAGACTAGTGTCCAGTAGAGGGTAAATCGAAAGACGTCTGCAGTTTCCCATGAATGAGGTTTCCCACTTGTTTGACACAATCATACTCACCATTGGGATTGTGGAGATATGCTCCGCCCGGCTGTTCTGGATTCGTGTGTTGTATGGGAAGTAACTCGATGTCGATATTGTACAACGACGGCCACGATGGAGGGCTCCCATGCTCTGACATATCTGTGTCAGCCGCAACAAAGTCAAATACGGCGCAGATGATATTCAGATGAGTAAAGAAATGTAATGTACTGCATAGGAGTCCCGATGTAAAGACGACGTTGCGGTCGGCTGCGGAGGGCGCGCTGCAGCTTAGTGTGCGTCTCTGCGGGGAAACGAGCCACGTGGCATCTCAGATGTAGATCTGCGATCAGCCTCGTGTGGGCGTCTCCGCGCTTCACAGTCTTTCTCTATTGACGCCTGTGGCTTCCGCTAATCTCTGCTGAAATCCATGTTCAAAGCTACTCTACCCAGATGTAATGTTGCCGCTGCGAATGCTACCGCCACTGTTTCGACCCAGAAGTTCTATTCCGCGAGATCGGCCAAGGCTTTCCCCATATTCCAGGACTCTGGCGCCGCCCAGTTCTTAGCTGCTGCCGGCACTATAGAGTCCATACCAGAGCTTCACGGTGGACCAGAAGTAAGAGCCTGACTTATATGTGGCAAACTGGCTTCTAATACAGATCTTTAGGTCATCTTTACGGGTGAGGCACGCACAAGTCGAGAGTATTACGATCATGATGGACCTCTGACCGAGTAATTGTCAAAGGACGAGCTAACGTGGGCAAATCAAGTCTGCTCAATCTTATACTTGGGCGGAACAAACTGGCTTCGACGAGTAAAAAGCCCGTAAGTTGAACATAGGTACATCGCTTGTCGTGTCTGACGAAGATACTAGGGTCACACGAAGACCCTCAACTTCTTTGGCGTCAGTCGAGATCCACGCAAACTGGTCATAGTGGATGGGCCTGGATATGGCGCCAGAGGTCGTCCGGAGTGGGGGCAGGCGTTCGAGCATTACATACAGAATCGTCCATCGTAAGTCGTATGCTCCTGTCCACGCGAAGGTCTCCGATGACCGGCCGCCGGCCATTCAGGCTTAAACGGGTTTATATTCTATTTGACATTAAACATGGCCTCACTCCGGACGACAAAGCGATGCTGATGTTTTTGGACGAGGCCTGCCAGAAGGCCTCACCCCTTGGATGGACACTGCAGGCAGTCATCACGAAGGCTTCATGGACCGGCACCATCCCTTCGCATATGGTGGCTATTATAGAGAGGTTAACGAAGAACATTTTTGCTTTCGCCCCAACATGCCTCCCACCTATTATAACTTCGTCAAAACGACCAGTACGCGGGCTTTTTCACATGAGGCAAAATATTGTGGAGGCCATCGGGGCGGGGAGCGCAAAGATCAGGCCTGAAAAAGGTACATGCTTAGTAGTATATTTCTGGGCTTCCGTCAATGCTGATGCGCGCGGAAACAAGTGGGGCGTGCCTACGTCGTTATTGAAGACGCCCAAACGAAGACCGCATAGACATCTTTCTCGGTCGCTGTGGTGGAGAGCTGTCCGGTACTTCGGGAGGCTGATGTGTGTGGGCGTTCCCCAGTGCTTGCGACCCCGATGCGACGTACCCCATCTAGCGCTGCAGCCCATCCAGCGGTCAAATCCGTCAGCAATTGCGAGGTTACACTCGACACATCCTGTTTCTATGGGTGTGGTACTATGGGTGTGGTACCTGGTGTGGTACCTGGTGTCGCTGTGACGGGCTCTCGAGTCAACATCTCGGTTTCCCGCACATGGATGACGAAGCCGCGCGAAGGGTCGTGTTCGCAGGCGAGGCCGTTTACCACAATACTGCAGTGTCCCAGTTGCATTTATCTTATGGGACCGTCGACTCCATGTCTCGGTGGTCACAATATAGCGATTGTTTATAGAACTCTACTACCTGATGCTCACTGGCTCCAGTGAATTGACTCTCATCCAGATCTGATGCTTCATGTCCGCGTAGTCTTGTCGAGGACGTCTGTGCGACAGGGTCTCACGCCCAGTCCATTCGATGGCCGCTCTTCCGACATTGGCACTCAGGAGAGAATCCCTATCTCCGGATGCGTATAGATTCCCCATTTCTCGATATGGCAGTTTGACCACAATTGAACTTGGAATCACTTGTTCAGGTTTGTCTCGCATGGTCTAGAGCTGTGTCAATGACCGGGGCATCTCAAGCCCTGGGATCCGACAGATTGCTGATGTGTTGACATGAATCTATCATTTGGAGCCCTGGTACCCTCATGAATGCTGTGCCTTTGGGAAATATGTTGAGGTCCTTTCTATTTCTGCTTGGTTCATCACTTCTACAAACAACGAACTTCTCATCTTGCTGCAACCGAGTCTACCTCTATATTGAGGTATCCGTGTAGTCTTTCCTATGCTGACCACATCTCCCGTGTAGGAGGCTCTTTTGGATAGCCTCTTCGCGCACGTTGACACAAATTCTCTATCTTGGACTCCTGGGAGAGTAAGTATGTATCATATTGCGGCAATTCCGGCTAGCCTGTATGTTTCACCTCTATTTTGGTTTTATCACCTTGTCTAGATGCACTCGGTTGTCCTGTTCTCATGGCATGGATGTACAGCATTCTGCGTACAGGTGCTTATAGGGCCATAGAGACTATTCGGACTCTACTCAAGTGGCTCCCTACCTCCATGGCATACTTCAACATCACAGTGGCAGGGGCGACTTTGTCAGAGGTGGTCGACACAGTGCAGCAACGGTCAATGTTCATTCACCGTTGTCCTAGAAATTTGCTCATCTGGCTGTTTAGGCTTACCCCGGAGTATTGCACTGTAGCGGCTTGCAGTATGTCTTTACTAACGATCTTACTGACGGATCAGTCATGTGATAGCAGTGCCCGAGGAAATGCATTATGTATAGCGCCGGAAGGTGAACTGCGTCACGCTGCTATTCCGCCTGAATCGGTGGTTGATCCTTATCTCTGTAATATTCGGCCTTTTGCTTGTTTCCAACTGGATCACACCATGGGTACGTGCTAGTTCTATTTGATACCGTTCCGCTTGTCATATGATGCATGATGACACAGAGGTGTGCTCAGCTCATGTTCACCTCGGGTTGCTCATGAAATTTGCGGGCGTAGTTCTATGCAGATGCATTACTCTTTGCTATATCCAGGAATCGTCTTGAATGCTTTTATCGGCCACATGGATAGGTCGATAACCCTATAAAAAGGTTCCGCTTTATCCTCATGATACCACGAGCATTCTCAACCATCCATATCTATGCAGTTAGTGGGGGCGGGCATTCCATTACCGCAGCCGTTCTGGCACTGTCCTTGGCGGGATTCGGACCGTATCTTGTAAGCAATATGGCCCATGTTGTTCAGGATCATGCCCGGGTTCAGTCATCTGCACCAGCTTGACTACGTGGCGTCGCGGCCTATGGTTCTGCCAGTCCCGATTCTAGGAGAATCGTGTATATTTTTGAGCTTTTATTCCGTGGTAGCCATCCGCAAGTAAGTCCGAATCCGTAATCCGCACAAGTTTTATACTGATCTCGACATCATTCAGCTGGGTGTTCAGTCTCGCTTTGTGTCCATTGTGAAATGCTTAGATTTCAGAATCAATCACGATTGTTACCCACACAGGTTCGATTCTCTCTGATATCGTGGTCCTCGCGGTGACCTGGGTCAAGACCTATGCAACTAAGCGAACTGTAAATCAAGTGGGTATCGAAACGCCCCTTGTCGCGCTGCTGTTGCGCGATGGTACGAATACTCTCAGGGTGAATCATCAATTTGACACCAACCTAACCGCATACAGCTACTGATTACTTCTTGTAAATCTTATAAACAGGGCAAGGTCAGACAATCGCTCCTTATAGTTTCTCTAGTGTTCTACTCTTCTTCAACGTTGTGCATATTGCTGGCACCATCACAGATGAAAGCCGCCTTTAAAACTTAAGTCACCATTGCCAATCATATTCACAGGTGTTCACGAAGGCTGTCACATTTACTTCTCCGTGCGTTCTAGTTCCTTAATCCTTTTCGCTGAGTTAGCCTTGCCCGCGTCTCCTCTATCATTATTTCGAGGTTCCTTCTCGACCTTCGCGCCGCTTCCGAAGTCCGCGCGTCTGACCGGGATGTCACATATTCGAGTACAATCGACTCACTTGGAAGCCAAAGCCTCCGCTTCTGTTCATTTGTCGCTGAAATGGGTGCTTCGCTCGCGCATGGCTCTGATTTTCCCGACGAATGCAATCAGGATGAACAAGATTCCCGCGAGGAGAAATATACCAATGGGGATGGTGAAGAACGCAGCGTCGAAGTGCAACACGCAGAGCTGTCGGGTTCGTTGAAGATGAGGTTGCGGATAGCGGAGTCATGTACCTTCACACACGTCTCACCGTTCATGAAGATCTGGCGAAACGTTGCCGTGACTTAGACATTACGTATCAATGAGTTGCGGTGCCTTGCAATGGTCAGCAGGGACGTACCATCATGGCCGCGGCGCAGATCACGAAACCAAATCCACATGGTTTCCAGTGATTGGATACATTACGAAATTGGCATTGAGCATAGACACCGAAGAACTGAAGATTGAAGATTGACCCGCCGCAGCACGAGAAGTGGCAGAACACTGACATGTCCGATCCCAACTCGCCAAATTTTGGCACTTCTACCCGCACAAATATTTCGGTCATCCCTACCCGCAACGGAATCAGGTGAGATCCCATACCACCCACTTCTATCCACATGAACAATCGGACCTCTAAAATCGCAAAAAAAAAACTAAATAAATTCCCAAATATCCTCTGGTCCTAGATCTAACGAGTCGAGAGGCTGTAATAGTAAAACACACAACGCATCTACTCTAGATGTCGCAAACAAAATGATATTCCGAGTAAAGTCCTAGAGATGAGGAATGAATTTCGTCCATGTTATCGTGTCAAAATTCCTGCAGGCATGCGGCGGAGCACAAGGAACATCTCGATAAAGAGATACCCACGAGCGAAAATGTACAGGAGTACACCTGCGACGGCAGGAAATGAACCTAGGATAGCGAAGCCTATACCTGCCAATCTTGAGTTTGCAAACTCTATACGACCTAGGATGAACATCGTGAACGCATAGATGAAGAAAGGAGTCGCAGACATCACTGCGGTGATGCGCCAGAGTAATTGCTTAGTCTGTGTTGGGAAGTAGTTATTCCATGCAATGCAATGCCACGCGTCGTAGACAGCACAAGCTAGCCCCGTGAAGGAATAGGAGAAGGTGTCCTCCAGTGACGGTTTTTCCCAGCGAGTGCCCTGACCAGATCTTGTGTAATGGAGGGTCTTCAGCATCGACTCGGCATCCCGGTACGATTTTCCGTGAAGCAGAGGAATCGAAATGGGCGTCTTTACATCTTTGGGCTTGTGCCAGTTGAACCCGTAGATGGCGCAGGTGATGAACACGTAGCCGTCAGTACCGAGTTCGAGAGTGGAGATGGGTAGGTGCTCGATGCCACGTGCGATGCATTGTGCCACGAGCCAGAGAGCCTGGGCGCAAGTAATGAACTTTGATAGGGAGTCGGCTTTGCTCTTATCGCGAATAACCTCGGCATAGGATGACTGAAGGGCGATAAAGCCCTGGCGCACCAAAAGCAGGATATCTTTCACTCCAATTTTCATCCTGTCATCAAGGACAAAACCTCCCGTGTTGGCATAGAAACCATCGACCATTGTCCACTGGTCGCCTCGGTGGTCCCTCCTGTTCTCGTTATATAAACTGACCGCCCGACGAACAATCAGGAAATCGCCAATGGTAAGCCCGAGCATAAGATCTGGAGCCAGAACCATCGCGAGTGCAAAAAAAGACTTTAATAGAGAACCTAAACTTGTCGAATAGGTTGTTGTGCTGTGCTGACCATGCACAGAAGATGAGTACTGAGACGCAGGAAGAGAGGATGTTGATAGTCCCGCGACCGTCAGAACCTGGAACAAATCCACGAATGTCTGAGACCGTACAGTTTGCCTTGGGAATATCAAGATTGGGGCCATTGCAAACAAGCTCACAGAAGCACGGGTAGTGGTAGTCAGATGTTCATATCGACTCGGCACAGCCTTGGAGGCGCAACGTGAGAAGCACGTCCTGAGAGTCAGATAAGGCTGTCCCTCATCATGTGCACAAGATCATGAGCTAACATCTAATTTGCCATCATTTGTGCAACCGGCCCAAGCTTGTATTTTGCGTGACATTTTTGGTCGGAAAACCGAAGGGACGCGAAAGCTCGTATTCTATATGTCAACAGTCGGGTTCAAGTCAGGTGACTGTGGACATTACCTTGAGAGGGAAGGCGCCTCACGGCTCGCATGGGGGCTTGAGCTATCTGGTTGTTTGGAGAAGATTCGTGTATAATCCACAACATGAACGAATGCTAGTAAACCACAAAAAACAAGTCCAAGATCGCTTAGGAGATAAGAAACGGAATTTGTCCACTGCATCATGTCGAACGTCCCCGTTGGCATGCGGAGCAGTCCGACGAACATCTCTGCGACCAGATAGTCGCGCGAGGACATATAGAACAACAACGCCAACATGCAAAACTGAGTGACAGGCAACGACCCCTGAGCTCGGCAACTCTACTATGTCGATTGGCGACATGCTTCGCGCAGGCGATGCAGACGTGGCCAGCAGCGCCACCCGCGAGTGTGAACAGCAGAGGTGTCCAATACTCTGCGCAATGCACTATACGCCAAACGCCTGCACACACGCGATGCATTCAGGAAGCGAGTCTGCACTGCCTTTGTCATGAATGTCCTCGGAACCAAAGCAGAGAAAGAACAGCGCTCAATGAAGAGGTGTCAAGGGAGAGAAGTGGGCAAATACGGTTTGCCTTCAGGTTGCAGTCGGCCCGGCGTGATTCATGCAACGAGGCATCCGCATACATCTGAGAAGCCATGATCGATGTAGCAGATGATGCGGATGATGTTCTGAAATCCGAATACAGATGTTTGCTTCTCTGAGGAAATCTTCGCCACAAATCCCGCCCGCGGCAGATGTCTTGGAGATACAAATTTGTATACCATCACCTAATACAGTGCATAGTGGATAATGTTGGTATAGGGTACCGAGAGACAAAACACACCTCACATGGGTGCATGAGAATTCCGCGCGTGTAAATTGCCGCCACTGGTTCCAGTACGCCCGATTTCTACTGGCAGACAGGTCAGTGTCATTCCAAATTGAAAGAATCCAAGACATATATAATAGCACCGGTCAAAGCAGCGAGAGTCCGATTGAAGAGCAGTGTGTGGTATCAACGCGCCGCGTTGCAACTCCGGCGCATTGCAGCCACAGCGAACAAATATTTGACACGCACGTGACACCGCAAAAGAAGGCAAAGGAAAAACAAAAGGCAAATTACAGCGAACACAGAAACAACAAACAGGTATATGCTATCTATATACACATAACATTACACGCCCGCGTGCACGCCGTACGTACGTGCGCGTAAGTAGCGGTGTGCCGAGCAGCGTCCCCGGGTCAGATTATGGTATGGGAGACGGACGTTAGGGGTGATGCTACCAATGTGTGCAGGACGGGACGCGGTGCGGGGAGGCAGGGGTGCGGTGCGGAAATAGTGGAACCATGCGGGGGTGTATGTAAACGGAGATGCATGCAGTGTATGTATGGTGTATGTAGATGCGGGAAGATGGGCGATGCGTGAGGGAGAGATGCACATATGTCGGTGGTGTAGGCTGCGTCTGAGTCATCAGTCAAAGAGAAGAACCCCCCGCATCAGTCTACATGCTCCGCGCGCACGGTGTCCGCCCTGCGCAGACTCGGCCTCAACATCCCTCTCTCCTCACTCCCGAGTTCCAAGTCACCTTCCACGCTGACCGACATGCGCATCTGCGTCCGCGCCTGCACGAACACGCGCTTCGCCGCCACCGCCTGCTCCAGCTCCGCCACTTCTGCAGCACTGATGCCCAGGTCGAGGGACGCACTGAGCCCCGGCGCGTCGAGCGCAAACGGCGAGGGCGGGGCAAGCGCCGGGGAGGGCAGGCCACGGAGCGCAGGCGAGGTGAGCAGCGCGGCGCCCGCAAGACGGCGGAGGGGCGAGGAGTGCGCGTCCGGTGCGGCGGGGAGCGCCACAGCGGAGACGGCAGACGCAAGGCTGGCGCCGGACACCGAGGTAGCGACCGCGGACGAGGCGGAGGCAGTAGACGAGGTCGTAAAGATCGCATCGAGCGGGGGCGTCGCGCCAGGGCCGCTCGAGCGGACGCGGTCCTCCGTGCGCGCGTGAATCGCGAGGGCGGGTACGTGCGGGAAGTAGCCCATGTCCGCCATGCGCTCCCCCTCCACTATTCGCAGTCCCTCGTGCAGTCTCAGCGTCTCGACGCCCTCGAGTACGCTGTCCGGGCTGCACGCCTCCCCGTTTGACTCGCATGGCGGCGACGGCAGGCTGCTAACGCTCGTCCCGACACTCTCGGTCTCGGTTTCCGTCTCGGTTTCCCGGTCGGTCTCGCCCTCCGTCTCGGTGTCGGTGTCACTTGCAGCCGCAAACCATCCGGGCGTGGGTACAGGCGTGCGCGGATAAGAGCGTGTGATATTGTGGTCCATGACGGAGGGCGGCAGAATGATAGTCCGCGGACGCGAAACAGGGGCCGAAGACAGCTGGCTAGAAGCTTGAGCAAATGGCTCGCCCAGTGTCACAATCGGCACAGGAGGAGCGTCTGTCTGTTCCACCGGCTGGGCACAGGGCGCTGGCTGCTGTTCTGGGGAGGGTGAAGGCGGCGCGAACAGAGGAACAAACGTCATGTTGAGCACGCGATGGGGCGGGGGCGGAGATTGCAGCACGACCTCTTCCCTTGGAGCTTCAGGAGTCGGCTCAATAGGTAGCAATGGCACGAAGGAGAATGCACGAGCACGACGTTTGGGTGTAGGTGGTGATGGAGGAGTGGGGGAGGACGTCGTGGCAGAAGGTGATTGGAGATGTATGACAGGTGGTGGCATAGGAACGGATACAGGTGATGGTTGTGGCTCTGTATTGTGTAAGGTTTTTGCGGATACGGCGGGAGATGCGGTAGGAGGAGTGGACGGAGGTGTAGGCGGTGTTGGCGGATGCGTATTGGATAAAGGTAACGTACGGCACGACGAGAGCGTGGGCGTGGTCATGGTGGGCTCCGGGCGCGTCTCGGATTGCGTCTCGGACGGATACGGATCGTTGCGTTGTGATACGATCTGGGGATGTGGCGGCTGCAACGTCGGTGCAGGCTCTTGCTGCGAATCGAGCAAAGGCAGGAGACGGATGGGGACTGCTTCGAGGTAGGGGAGGATCTCGGGATCCGGGGAGGTGTTCTGGCAGCGGTTCTTCCAGCGCGAGGGGGTGAGGGACGGCTGCGCGGCGAAGCGCGAGATGGGGAAGGGGATGTGGGTGGAAGGGGGCGGGGACGTGGAGAAGGGCTGGCGGTAGGTGGGAGGCGGCGGTGCGCGGGGAAGAGAGAGTCGCAGCTGCTTCAGCTCGAGTACGTCCCTGTGCAAGTCGGGTCAGCGAATGCACGCCGCATCCCAGGCTAAGTACTCCGGGCGCGCGCCGATGATCCCGGTGGGGCCCGCCGCGCCCCGTCGCCGGTTGGCTGCCCCGGCAGGTCCGCGCTGCGCGAGCACGGCCGAGCGGGTGCCGGGGAGAGGAGCATCACGCATGACGTCGTCCCGCCCCCGCCCGCCCGTCACACGGTCACCTCCCCAGAAGGGCAACTCGCAGATCCGCCAGCGCTGCACACGACCAGACCCGCATACACCGTGCCTGAACACAACCGAAAGGTGATACGCACTGGTACGACAGCTTCGGCGTCACCGGCGCAGGCGTGCGGTCCCACTCGTCCGCCTCGTGCACCTCCTCCAGCTCCTCGTCGCAGAACGACACCGTCTTCCGCAGTGTCGGCGCTCGCTCGCACCCGCACTCGCCCTGCGTGGGCGACGCCCGCCCGGACCCGCTGGGCGTCGGCGTCGCGCTCACGTCCGGCGTCGGCGGCGGCGTCTTCAAGCAGCTCTTCATCGCGTGCAAGCCTCTTTCGGCAGTCTTCGGGGCGCTAGCGCGGCGCGCGGGGGTCGTACAGTGTCGGCGCCGTCGTGGGCGGCGTGTAGATGGGAAGAGGAAGAGTGGTGGTAAAGGCGGGCTGCCCAGGTGGGTGAAACGGTCGATGTCGAGGGCGGGGAGGCAAGCGGAAGTAGGAGAAAATATGTTGCACGTGAGTCGCTCAGGGTGAGACCGGGTGCGGCGTGCGCTCCGCGTTCCGTCTCGGCGGTCCAGGCCCGTCGCTTTCCCGGCGCCCACCCCCGCGGCGAGGTCCCTCCTTGCCCGTTGCGCATGTCTCCCGCACTTGCGCTTGTTTCGCGTTACGTCGAGCAACCCGTTGGCTGCATATTTTAGCTCGTCGCTCTGCCTACGATCTGCTCATGTGGTCCCGCATATCGTGCCCCGACCGCCAGACCACCGAATCTGGAGCCAGCAGCCGCTCATCTCAAAGCCGGTCCGACAGGACTTTCTCCGCCCCGACGTTTGACACTGCTTCCGTGGCCGGATCCTCCTCGTCTCGTCGAATCAGGGAGCGTCAGCGAGTGAGCCTGCGACCATTGTGCTGGAGGAACGGTTCGCATAGCCGTACACCTCGTGGCGTTTCAATTTCATCTCCACGACAGTGGCTCGAGCTACTGTCTCCGGACACCTCATCGCGAGGGGACGTGCAGCAGTAGTGCTCACCCCTCAGGCGTAGGATCTGTCTCAAGTCCAATATGATCCAAGTAAACTCTGGCATGGCCCGAAAGCTGGCGCAAGTCTTAACGTATTGCAGTTTGGCCACTAGCTAGTATGCCCAAGGCTGGACTAGTATGGGTGTCTCATTGATGGATCCTTGAATGCCACGGTTGGACGGCAGAAGGACATGCCACTATTGGCTTCCTTTCCAAGGTCGACAATCTCGTCGAGAGAACAAAGGTCGTGCGGACTGTTACGCTCTTATGTTTCACTGCGTTACCTCTAGAGTCCCAAGTCTGGCGCGTCACTCCCGCCGCGCATCCGCGCTGAACTAATGCGCGCGCAGCGGCCCGAAGCTGCCCGGATGGGCTCCCTGGCGGTCGTCCTCTGTAGCAACCCGTATGGAAGTGCTCTGGATGCCTCAACGAACGCCGCGTTGTTGAGGTAGTTGCGTCATGCACTCGCCATCATCTGTGCTCAGCCCAGAGCTGCATGCTAGCTAGCAATGTGTCTGGACCGAAATTTTCATTGGCAAGTCTGTTAACTGCGCGATGCGCCCGACGGTGGAAGCCCTACGCGGGCGTGGTCAGTCTTTCTCATATAGAGTTGATGCCTTACCTTCACTGACATGATGTTTGCTTCCTAGTCAGCCGTCTTTCAAGAATCCGTTTACCAAACACACCCACGTGCTCGGCTGTGCTGCCTCGAGGCTCAACCCCTTATCTACTTGCTGTGATCCTCTGATGCCTATCTGCGGACGGTCACTGTCCCCTCTGCTTCACCACTCGAAATGGCTCCTATCAGTATCTCCAATCAGACGGTACAGTTCGCAGCCACTTATCAGCGCTATAGCTGAACTTATGTACATTTGATGCAGATGTCTGACATCAGTGGCTTTGTTCCTGGCCCGAGTGGTCGCGGCACGCTGGACATTTTCTGGTCCTGCGCGTCGGTCCTTATTCTTTGCACCTGGACTGTGGTGCACATCGACGTGGAGATAAACTGGCTTTTCATAAAACTCTGCCATGCTACTGGGGCGATTTTCGCTCCTGATGTCATGCTTGCGGAATACATCGAAGATTTCGTTGCAGTGAAATGTGCCGTTGCATTGTACAACGAATGCATGGAGGAGCACCAATGTGCTAAATGGACCATGGTCGAAGGCTTCTACGCCAAGATGGACGGATTCACCTTGGACGGAGAAAGGACCCTCGGCGTAGGGGACATCATCACTCTCGTGCGCGAAGGCTTTATTGACCCGCAGCCCTCGTACAACAAGAGCATCCGTGATAGGAGCAAGGCCGACTCCCTTTCCAAATTCATCGCATGCGGGCAGGCGCTTTGGCTCATAGTGCAGGGCATCGCCCGCACCATCGAACATCTTCCCATTTCCACACTCGAGCTCGGCACCATCGGCTACGTGTTTGTTGCCTGCGCAATGTACGCCGTCAACTGGCATAAGCCGAAAGATGTTAGGACGACCATATCTATCCCTCTACTCCATGGAGAATCGTATGACGACGCCATAAAAGCTCTGGAAGGTGCTGTGTATCCCGTGTCCATAAAGTGGTCTCCCTGGAGAGATAAAGACATCGTTGGCAGTGTCGTTGCCTGTGGAGCTTGCATTGCCTTTGGAGCGTGGCATTGCACTGCGTGGAGCAACTTCTTTCCCTCCCATATCGAGCAGGAGCTCTGGCGCATCTGTGCTGTGTTGTCAACCTTTCCCTCCCTGCTTGTGGCTATAGGCAACGCACAAAGCACTAGTTCTGGCTCCTACGTGGACCTCGGGTTATCAGAGACAGCCAGAAACAGGCTAAGCCACCTTCTCTACGCATTCGCTGCCATCCTCTACATGTTTGCACGTGGTTTCCTGTTCGTGGAGATGTTCATTGGACTGCGCCGCATGCCAGTGGGAGTGTTCACTACGATACAGTGGACGGAATTGATTCCTCATATATAGTGCATTTTCTTTCATTGCGGCCTTCTACAGCTTATGATCATTCGTCTCAACTGTACTACGTTCTAAACAGCCCTCTTCACTGATTTATTTGATAATATTGCTTACAGTGTCCTGACGAACGGAGTCGAAGTGCACGCGGTGCATTTTGAAATGATCTGAAGGTCAATCCACTAGTATTAAAGCCCATATAAACACGGGCTTGGTGAGATATATTATCGCCGCGCACTTTGTCATATGTTCTGCAGCGCATAAATATAGACCGTGTCCGACGTTAGAGAGCCGCACTTGAAGCATTATCCCTGGGTGTCTGACTTGTTCATTCATCTCAAGTTTGGATCCTCTCAGACGAGGTGTGCAATCCAGTACTATAGATGACTCGGTGGCTCTCTGTAAATGAGTTACATTTTTAGGAGTTTGTCTGGGCTTTTCCCTCAGGAGCCTGCTGAGACTGACACGTACGAAAGTAGTACTTATGGGTAGAAACTTGCCGACCTCGAACCAGATAGTACAGCAGCACAGTAACCCGAGAGGAAATAATGAGAGGTATGACAGTCCCGCACAGCACCTAGGCGAATGTGAGAAAGTGTTCATTTGGGCTTGCAGACGTTGCAGTCGGACTGACAGTCGATGGTTATGTCGAGGCCCAAGGGACGCGCTGTTTGTGGCTGTTGACGCGTTGACGCGTCACACTGCTACATGAAGGGACTGCAGAAGTCTCCCTCAGGCTTTCGCTTTCTCGGCACGCGACGCACCAGGCCTTGCGGCCGCCTCACAATGTCTAGCAAAGCCTTTAGTCATAAACTCCTACTTGTTTTTATATCTATGCTTTTCTCATGCATTCTCAGAAACTAGAGCGTTCAAAGGGACTTCCTCTGCAGCGCTCTGCTCACCGTTTCCGTGTCCGATCCTTTCGTCCCGTTGGGTGAGGAAGCATCCGCTAGAAAGCTTTCCCTCGGTGGGCTAGAAGTACGACTCGCATTGCCGTAACTGGTCTAACTACGGTGCTCGAAGTCTGTCTGTACAGCATCAACTGCGTCAAATCTCCGGGAGGCAATCGCCATGTGAGGCTTTTTCACGTACAGTGACACTCAAGTCTCAGAATCAGGGTGGTTTCAGGTGCTACAACTTTCTGACGGAAAATTCACTTCCATTCGCGATGTCAATCAGAAAGAAAGGCGCTTTAAGTAACATACTCGCGTACATTGGACCTCCGGCATGGACTAATTGCCAATATACTGCCACCCTGGTTGATTGCAGCGTAGACTTGTAGTGGTGTTGGGCGGCCGCTGCTCTCTGGGAACATGATTACACAAGAAAAGTCACGCACATATGAGACCGGGCCTTCGAGAAGGGGCTTCGCTGTAACTGTCTGCATCTGCACCTTTTCCGCAAATTACTTCCCACGCTGTTTCAATTCATTTCCCAGATACATGCTTCTCCACACTATTTGAGAAACAAGTAAACGTACAAGGAAGACCAGGTCTGCTGAAGGGCCGCATTGATTCCGATTCCCCGGCGCTGAGTGTTATCTCAAGCGCGCCATGAATTAATATCTTCACTGTTCTTGCGGGCTAGTGTCCAGTGACGATTACTTCACTGCTTGCGATGACTTCCAATGGTGCCTCGAATCAGACGGTAAACTTCACACATCTTCATACTTCGCATGGTTGGGTTCATTTTCTTTCCGTCCAGGCGTCAGACACCTTCGGCTTTGTGTCAGGACCGGAAGGTCGAGGCACACTGGACATCCTTTGGTCTTGCCTCTCTGTTCTTATCCTTTGCACATGGACAGCACAACACCCTGATATGAACGTGAGCTTGGGTCCGAAATGGGTCCGGAAGCTCTTCTTGGCCTGCCTTACGATCTTTGCTCCCGACCTAATGCTTGCAATCACCTTCTCTTTTTTCCTCGACGTACGACGTGCAGTGACTCTCTACAACGAACGGGTGGAGATCCAAGGCGGCCGGAAGTGGAGTATGGTCGAAGGCTTTTATGTCGAAATGGAGGGATTCACCCTGGATGGCGAGAGACCTCTTACGTGGGAGCACATACTCATCCTCATGCGGGAAGGTTTCATCGCCCCTCATCGATCTTACGCCGAGGAGATTCGCGACAGAAGTAAAGCAGATTCACTTGCCAAGTTCATCTCAGTCGGACAGGCGCTCTGGCTCGTCGTGCAATGCATAGCCCGCGCCGTCGAGCACCTCCCCATCTCCACTCTTGAGTTCGGTACCATCGGCTACGTTTTCATCACCTGCGCGTTATACGTCCTGAACTGGCGTAAACCGAAGGACGTCGATACCCGGATTTACATCCCGCTGCTTTCTGGGAAGTCGTACGAGGCCGCTAATGCAGCCTTGGAGACTGATCAGTATTCCGAGCTTCGCCGGCCGTTCTTCCAGGAGAGAAACAATGGTGGACTGGTTCTTCTTGTCGGATGTGGGGCATGCGCCGGCTTCGGTGCATGGCACTGCATTGCATGGAACAGCTTTTTCCCGTCCCAACTCGAGCAGCTACTTTGGCGAATCTCCGCCGTGCTGTCCGCGTTGCCGAGTATTTTGGCCTTCATGGGTGGGGGATTACACGAAGCGGAATACCTGGATGGAGATCTGGTAAGGGCGATTGGCAAAACACTTGCTTATTTATTTTTCGGGTTAGCCGCAGTATTGTACATTCCCACACGTGGTTTCCTCTTCGTGGAAATGTTTTTGGGGTTGCGTCGTATGCCAGCCGGAATGTTTGATACCGTACAGTGGACGAAATTCATTCCTCACATTTAGCGGACGTTTTTCGGTTATCGTCTTGGATCCAAAGGATATAATATCGACATGCGGGTCTTTCCGGTGGTACAAGCTACAAGCAAGGGAATCGTGTTCGAGCCGTCGGAAGCAATCCGAGTCGCGCCTTGCCTTGTCGGACACAAACAAGCGACAGTATAGCCGGGAATCAAGCTCTTTCAATGAAATTAAGCTGGAAATGCAGGCTCCTTCCCATCCGCCTTGGGGGTTAAGGGAGCTTAATACTAGCACTTGACTCGATGTTATTCACGGAAAACATGTATCACATGACCAACACGTGTTTACCATGCGACCTCCACGTGCACTCCA